>CAHIKZ030003142.1:3937500-4060000 GCA_903632075.3 Acanthosepion pharaonis | reverse complement strand
TAGAAGAGGAAAGTGTGGAGGCAGAGTCTATTGGCTTAGCGGACGGTCACCAGACTTGGATAAATCTCTGGTTGGTCATCACTCAAATTCCGTGATGACGTCAAATGTCCTCTGAATATCAAACACCACAAAAGAAAGAGACAAAAGAAAAAGACAAAAGCAAAATGGCGGCTATCTATTTTTTTTTTAAATTTTATTTCTTTCTTTATTTCTTTGATATATTAAATAATTAAGAGATTAAACGGCACCCTTGAAAGACGAATTGACGTTTTTCAGCGAGAAAAAAGAGGAAGAAAGAATAACAAAAAGGTTGTCACAGAAACAGGAAGTAGAAAGCTGCGGCTAGAGAACAAAGTAAGTAAAAGAATAAAGAGAAGGAGAAGTTAGAAAAGGGAGAGAGCGAGAAACAGTAAAAAATAAAGGGAAAAAAGAGAGAGAGTCGGGGAGAATGGAAGACTATCGAAGAGAAGGTAGGGAGAAAGGAAATAAAGACGGGGAAGAAAGAAAGTGAAGAGAAAGGTAAAAGGTAGTGGTCGAGGGGAGAGAGAGAGAGAGAGAGAGAGAGAGAGAGAGAGAGAGAGAGAGAGAGAGAGAGAATGCAATCGACAGGGGTGTTCCGTGACCGAGTCAGTTAAGGCACGTCGGATCTAACGACGGTTTTCCTTTTCCCAGAGGTACGCAAGTTCGAATCCTGTCGGAGATCTCATATTTTTCTTTCATAATATTTCTCAAATATTCAGGTAGGTAGACGAAAATTAAAACTCTTTAAATAAATGGAGCGATTATTCAAATATGAATATTCATTAAAAATAACGTTTAAAGTGATAAAAATCTGTCGTATTAAAACCCATTAACTTTAAATATAGATTAATATATTGTCTGTTTCTACGTTATTTGCTCAATATTTTCAAATATTAAGCAAATGTTCTGTTTATAATAAACAGTATTAACTATATTCACCGGCCTCAATGTCCGTGAAATTTCCTAGTTAATACTGTTTATTATCAACAGAACGTTTGCTTAAATATTTGCATCTAAAAAACGTACAAACAAAATATATATATATATATATATATATATATATATATATATATATATATATATATATATTGTGTGTCTTTAGGCAGCATTTTTTTATTGATGCATGTTTCATTAAATAATATAGACAAGTTTTGTCTATTTATTTTAAGTAAATTCCTTTCATATTGTCTGATAAGCTTAATAACATTATCATTGAAAGATGAAAGAAAAACACCATATTGATACATGTTTTTTAATCCTTTCGGCTTACATAAGCCATTATCAAAAATGACAATTATATTTCTATATATTAAACTATGAAATCTCTACAAATATTCTTAAATATCTATAATTGATAGCAGAAGCAATTGGTTTATACCAACGGCTTCCCATAGTTAATACTTCTCGTTTTTACTCACGCGTGGTCTTACGTGACGTCACGAGCTGCGGTGCGATTTTTGCTTCCGCGTCTCGTATACACGATTTGTCGTTGCTTGGAAATCTTTCATGCAACAAAAACAGACTACCATTATTGTTTTTCTGTGTATTGTTTAATATATTGAAATGTAATTGTCATCTGAACTTAGTAACAATTCAATGAATGACGCGATTCTTATGTATAAAATTGTTGTCAAATGAATCTGATAAATAATTTATTAATAAATAACACATTCTTAAAAAAACATCTGTCGCTCTACAATACGTTTATTTCATCTTGGAGTTTATTTATAAATGGAAAAATTACAGCGTCAAGATGAAAATGTGAAATTTTTCGAAAGTATTCGCTTCTATAAACACCAGATTCATCAGGCAACAATTTTATTATTATTGTCGCCTCTAAGTGTTGACTTCTATGTTCACTTTTATATTTACACACGCTCTATCTCTGATATTGAGCACTTTATTCCATAAATATAGCGCACCTTAAGACTATATTTCTTTATATATATATATATATATATATATATATATATATATATATATATATAATATTGGTTCTTAATTGTATAGTAAATGTTATGCGAACGTTAGATTCTTGTTTGTGACAGTAATAAAATTCGGCTGGGCTTCAAACCACGTTTGAGATATCCAAAGTTTGAGGAGCTGAGAATATTATCTACCTTTAGTGGAGTTGTCAACATCTATACATTTATTGATCTGCTCCTATTTCAACATCGACCTTTTGAGTTTCAGTGTAATTTTGGTAGCGACTGATCTAGTTGCTGACCGCGTCTAGCCATAAGGGATATATTAAAATGTTGCACTGTGGGGAGACGTCAGTTGGACGAAACAGTATATGCCATAGAGAGCTTGCGTATGGTTCCGATTTCCGAATACAAAGTCGGATTTGGACCAATCGAAATTCTCGTCGAACGGAGAAAGTTCTAATTTGAATTTCGAGCATGGTTCGTTGCAAATCAATCGAACGACTGGAAAAAAAATCTGTAGTTGGTGGTTACATTAACAATATGGAGTCTCTTTGGAAATTAGGTGCAAGTCACCGTTTATTTCTTTAGTGTTAGTCAGAAAAGATCTTTGTCGGAACTTCCACTAAACATGCTTTCTACATCCAGTTTCTTATTCGATGTGTCAGCTGTTTTTTTTTTTTTACAGACTCCACTTAAAGGTTTCAAGCACCAGTCACAAATATATAAAGAGATATAAATAATATAAATATATATAAACGCTACTGTGACTCTGTGTGCCTCTCCTTGCACCAACCAACACACAGACAATATCTTTCTCTCACACACACGCACGAGCGTGCACAAACACATACACACGCAGACACATATATATATATTCAAATGTATATTGTTAAATATAACAGACAACGAATCTCTATTATGTTTGATCATGAGCCGTTCTAAGCTTCGTATTGTGGCTTTAGCTTCAAAAGCTTAGATCGCTGAATCACATAAAATATCCAAATATTGGACAGTTTTTATCTTTATTTTCTCCCGAAACTAAACCCACAATACGAAACTTATAACGGCTCATGATCAAACATAATAGAGATTCGTTGTCTGTTATATTTAACAATATATGTTTGAATAATGATCTACTGCCACTATACACTATATATACATACATACATGTATATATATATATATATATATATATATTTGGCAAAATATTGTTTTAAGGTATGCTATATTTATGGTTAAAAGTGCTAAATATCAGGGATAGAGCGTGATTATATCTAAGAGTGGACACTAAAATAAGCGCAGAGTGGCGACAGTGTTAAATGCAGTCTTCCACACACAAACACACATACATATATATGTATGTAGAGAGCGATGGGTAAGTTGTCGCCATTTTATATTTTAATTTCGTTCATGCGCGTTCTTTTTTTTTTTATTTTGTCGACTGCACAGTATAGTAGGGTCAGTTGGGCACCTTCTGTAAGAAAAAATGAGCACCATGACGCAATTCACTTGGCCAGAAATTTGGAAACGGGATGATGTACTGCTTGGCATTCTCACCGGAAGTTCCAATAGGAACATTTCAGAATGTTTGGGTGTCAATCTGAGAACAGTGCTGAGGATTCGGAAAGAGTTGCATGCGTCCAATGGTGATTACGAAGAAACGGCAGCTCGGAAAACTCACTGAGATCGTTCTGATAAGAAAGGAAACCCCTAATGTCTTAGTGAAGCCCTCGAACTCAACATCAAGTGCTTTGAGGAGGTAGTACTAACCTGGTTCACGAGGGTGGCTGCAGGAAGACTCTATGTCTGTCTCAGGACTCTGCACTCTGTCAGACAATTTCTGTAACCACATCACCCCTTATATCTGGCCACCTAATTCTCCAGACCGCAATCCACTTGATTAGTATCTGGGGCAAAGTTGAGCAGGATACCAACAAAACTCCTTGGAACACCAAAGATGAACTGGAGGCAAGGATTAGTACACTATCAAGGTATGGAAAATGATCAACATTCTCCAGTTTCAGTCCGTTGATGGTGTTGTAGTAAACCCCCCTACAGTAGAATGAACTCTTCCTCCTCTCATAAATACAAACTGCGTGAGTCGGTTGGGGAGCGGAGACGCAGTCTCTGACTGTGGGCGACTTCTGTCGAACTCTCTACTTTGGCAGAGAGGGACCCGGACGAAGCTATGCCGAAGGGCAGTGTTTCGCCCGGGGAGGTAGACAGACCCTGAACCCGTTTATACGGGTTCTAAGGGAATATTTTTGACCGAGCCTACGGGCTCGGAGAACCCAGGGTAAACTCGGCCTTGTGTCACATACAACCCTCGTGGGATGGGCTGTTAAATATAGCGTAGACGCAGTGTTAATCTCACGTTCGGACGTACACCTCTATCTGCTTATTACTAACACTCTTGCTTTGTATATATCTATATATTTCAATACACTTGTTCAACCTACCTCCGTCTTCCGTGTCTTTCTTTCTGGCCCTTAAACAGGCCACAACAGATGGTGGTTTTGACTCCAGGTGGTCAATATTAATAAAATGGTTTAATACGTGAATTGATAATAAGATAAGAATAAATCGTTTTAATTATTTCATTTCAGTAATTCTTGTTTCTCTTTCAGACATAGCGAATTTCCAATTTGCCCGATGAAAATGAAAAGACACGTCATCTTTATGACCCTAGCGACCAACTGCAGCAAGTCTACGCATAGCCAGCTTATGGCCAGGTGAACAGGTAGAACTGGAAGTGCTTCCGCGCAAACCTCACAGAATTTCCTACGGTGATGTCCACGTTCACGTCGTCTATATCATGGCACTCTGGTTGCCGCTGGGCAAATGCATATAACAGTGTTGTACACGGTGCTCATGCCCTTGATTAAGGGAGTAGACGTATAATTTTGAGCATTATTATTTCTTTTCACAATTCCCACGTCATCCAACAGTGTTCGGTCCAAAAGTATTTGTAACAGCGGCTTTCCTACCTTCCTGTTTTGAATCCCGATGACTACGTCTGGGTCGTCGTCATGAGGAAGTAAAAACCCGTACAATACCCAGGGTTCATTAAAAACCGCCATCAAAGTAATTATCTAGGCTGAAGGCGGTTTTATTGAATAGCTTTTCCTTTTTAGCCTATTATTTTTTTTTTTACTTATCGCTAGAGCTCTTAGGAAGCTGTGATTAAATATACTTTAGTGTTTAAAAAAAAATATTCAGTATTATTATTGTTTAGTTAATAAGCATTATAACATAGCACAAATAGCTATATTGTGGGAAAAGGAATTTTCGACAATATACGCATTTTTTTTTTATGTATTTATGGTTATTTTTTAAACTTTTATGAAAACGATATTCTTAATGTAATTATGGATAATATTAGACATTAATTACTAATCTTTTTTAATTAATAACTATTTGTGCTCAGTTGTTGACATTAATAGCTATCTGATGATGTGTTAAAATTTTGGAATAATGCAGTAATAAAAATTAAAATTTCATCTCTCTGTTGGATGTCGCGATCTGTTAATACAGATTCATTCTAGTGAAAGTTGATTTTTTTTTTAACCAGTTTCACCCCATACAAGGCAGTGAAGCCACTAAAGCACAAGGGGTTACAGAGTGTGGAAGACTTAGGAACAGAAACATTAATAATGAGCAGAAAGATTAATCAAGAGGACAGTAGATAGCGATTGACATTACATTTAGATTTTTGCTGATTAAAGTTGACTGGAAAGTATGGAGCCGTAAGGGAGTTCCACAAGCAAGAAGTGCGAGAAAAGGAACAGTCACGGCTACATATAGCTATCTCAACTGTAAATTGATAAGATCTCGACGCCAGTCTAGTACTTTGTTTAAATTTAAAAAGTCTAAGTACTATTATGAAGAGCGATATTTATTTTGTTTCATACAGAAATGTGGCACAAGGCCGAAAAGGGGGGATTGGGGAAAGGACGGTCTTCTTCTGTATTGTCTATAACTTAGCTAGCCGCAAGCACTGACTCAATCGTACGAAACAATATTCCTTACACCAAAACAACACATTCATACGTACCTTTCTTACTACAATCACCATAATACCTCTTTGTCTCTATGAAAATACTAACTAGTCCCCATATTTACAATTCATTACGAAGAGCTCATCTGAACAATTACCATGGAAGTATTTATAGAAAATGACACAGAGACGCAACTTTACGGCGGTGGGAATGTGACTGAAGCCGAGCCGCCAGATCAGGACCCATAATATTGCTGATTCTTCTTTGGATTTTATCAAGGAGCTCAAAATAAATAGCAAAGCCACCGGATCATATGTGACAGCAACATTCTAAGCATGGACGAATGGTAGGCTTATAGATATGTAAGATAGATTCTGGAGAGAAAAATTGCCTCGTCTGACACAGTGAACCGTCTTTCTTAGCAGCTGACCTAGCAAGGGATTCAATATAATCTTTCCACTTCATGTCAATTGAATATTCTTGATATTATTATGGTGTTCGGAAAACAATCACGTATTTCCCCGCTGTGAATTATGAGTTAACCAACCACGGAAGAAACAAGACTGAATGGCTGCAATTATAAGTTGTTTATAATCTCTTTCACCCAAAAGTTTGTTTTTCTAGAGCATTTCAGAATTTAAACTCATCGGAGATTATAACTTTAAAAAGCAACATATTCAACATTATTTAATGTATGAATTTCCGAAGTATTCAGTCAGTTAAGAGACACACGTGATACACGCTTGGGCGATCATGTGTCTTTCGATTCATGGCTGATTGGTAGATTTTCTTGCAGTTAGTTGCCATTTCTTTCAACCAACCAAGAAGATAGTCTGTCCTACTATTCAACCCATAGCTGGGGGAATAGAGACGGATTCATACCTCCTCCCAGGATATTTGCGAGTAAGTGAATGTAACGAACCCGATTGGAACTCGAACTCCGCTCTCCGATTTCTCATTCCAAGCCTTTATCCACTACACCACAATGAATATATTAGTGCATTTAACACCTTCCCACCAAATATTTTGGTTAAAACGTTTCATTTTCAGACAATTTTTTTATTTGTTTTTAATACAGTGGGCTATGATAAGTTTTTAGCAAGCCCTTGATTACAGCAATTTTGGCTTTCACGGCAATACCGTGTTAGTATCAAGCTACTCTCATCTATGAACGATAGTCGACTTATATCTTCCAATGAAAGTTCGTGGAAGTAAGGAAATTAGTGAATTTCAACAAGGGCAAATAATAGGATGACATCAGTGTGGCAAGTCAAATAGAGAAATTACTAGGTTTTTCAAGGTTAATTATTAAACGGTTAATAATATCATCAAGAAATTTAATGAAGAAGGCCATTGTCGTGTGGAACAACGTTCAGGAAGACCAAGCATCGTGTCAGCGAACGAAAAGGGAAGTCATCAGAAACCGTCATCAGAGCGTCAAAAATGACGCCAACAGCATGGAAATGTCGCCATATGCGGTGAGAAAAAACTCTGAAAGAGCAAGGTTATCAAAGAAGAGTTTCAAGAAAGAAGCCCTTGATTTCAAAGGTTAACAGGAACTTTCGTATGGACTGAACGAGAGAATTCGAGAGAAAAGATTATGAATTTTGGCATTCTGTAATTTGGTCAGATGAAAGCAAATTCTGCCAATATTCTAATTCGAGACTAGTTTACATTTGGAGAAATCAGAATGAGACTTGGAACACTGAATGTCTGCAAGCGACCGTGAAACATGGAAGGATTGGAGTAATGGTGTGGAGTCTGCCTGGTTTGGATGGAAATCTGAGCTGATTTTTGTTGAGCGGTTGAATGGTCCCAAATAGTCAAATATTAGTGAAAGCACTACTCCCACTATTTGAAATCAATCAGATTGACATGAATGTCTACCTTTTTGAAAAAGATGAAGCGCCATGTCATACGAACAAAGTAGCAATGACCTGGAATGAAACGCAAGGAATCAAGTCACTGCTAAGTGTAGCCCAAAATTCTGACATGAATCCAATAGAGCACGTTTGGGGGCACCTTGACCGAAGACTTCGAGAGCGTGCAACCAAAATCACATTAGTGGCAACCCTTAAAGAAACATTGCTAAAGGAGTAGCAAAATATGGCTCAGACGATTGTTGATAACTTGATCAAATCCATGAAAAATTGAATACAATCACTGAAACTAGGAAATGGAGGACGTACTCCATACTAGTTCCAAATACTGTTTGTTTATGCTGAATAGAGATCACATTATTAAATTTTGAAATTGGATGTAATTTATGTCTCCTGGCTAAAAACTTTTCTTAGGCCATTGTATAGTAATTAAGAAGCTGAGGCACCATGAACACCTCTCCCAGACATATCAATTGACAGCCGGACTCATTTCGAGTTCAAAAGGGCATAAAAAAGATTGACGTATAAACACGCCTGTAGCTGGGTTTGGGATTCGGACGTGTTTATTCGTCCGTGTCTGAAAAAGATTACTTTTGGTAAAAACGTATATATGCGTCTACGCCTGAGAAGAAGTTAAAAACATATGTGCATTGTGTAGAGATGCCGTGACGTCTCATACATATTAGGTGTCTTTTAAGTTCGTTAAAAATGATTACTGTAGTCTATATCTGACAACACTTGTTCTAGAAGACAACCTATCCTGAGTGAAGAACTTTTCTAAGAGGCCTCTGAAGTGAATCCACGCTAAAGTACCAGAGATTTAGCGCAAAACCTTACTGTGTTATGTTCTACTGTCCCCGAAAATCCCAAGCAAATCGAGAAAGACCTCGAAGTTGGAAATTCTGTTCCTCATAACTTTTCGCTTGAGACCGGAAACACAACGTTCGTTCATCTGTAGCAATCTTTTAACTTGGATTGCCAACTTTTCATTTTAACATCACATTGTCACAGGTGGTGAAAAATGGGTTTCGCATATAAACGGAAATTGAAAGAGATAGTGGATATCGGAAAATGAGAAACCATAGACAAAAACAAAACTAGAAATTCTTTTCTTTGTTTCTGGTGGAATATGAGAGATGTCCTTTACGAGTTTGAGGAACGTGCAGTGACTATCACAAGTTTATTAACAGCAACTTGAGCGTATAAATGAGTCATTAGATTGAAAGTACCCTGCTTTGAAAAAAACATAAAGGTGCTATTTTCCAGCATGACGAAGCAAAAGCTCAGTCTGCAAAAAAAGTCATATAAAAAAAATAAGATCAAACTTTTGATTGGAATTGGACTTATATCCCATATTAGTTAAAGTGTGGTTTTGAAATTCCATGGAGTGAATTAAGGAATTCATAGTTATTTCTTCAAAATTATCATTGCTGTTTTCTAAGCGAAACCAAAGGTCCCTTTAGTTTCGGACCAATTAGCACTACAGAGGAACTATAGCTTAAACGAGTCCCAGTTAGCACTACAGAGGAACTATAGCTTAAACGAGTCCCAGTTAGCTCTACAGAGGAGCTATAGCTTAAACGAGGCCCAATTAGCCCTACACAGGAGTTAATAGCTTAAACGAAGCTCAATTAGCCCTACACAGAATCTATATCTTAAACGCCCGGACGGAGTGTTCGACTCTTCAGCTAGTTTTAAATAAATTCTACTTGCACAGTTGTTCATACATCCGTTCTGATAAAAAACGCCATTACCTTCCGAATATTCCAATATTTTTTTTACTAATGTTTACCCTATTACAAGACCGAAGAGCCACTCAAGTTAGAATGTTACTCTAGGAGGTTGTGTGAGCAGTAAAATATGATATAAGAGGCTCAGTTATGGTGATATGTAGGAAAGAACGGTTAACCCAAGATTGGAACAGGTTATCGTTATAATGATCGGTAAATTATCTTCTTATGAGTCGGTTCCACAAAGCAGCGTTTCGTGGAACGAAACTGTTCGAGTGGAATTTATATCTCACCAATGAAATTCGAAGGGAATGAGGGTGGCTCGCTTCAGTGTACGCTGTGTGTCAGGTGTTAGTCGTGAGAGTTGATGGAAGCAAGGTAGGTAGCTCGTTTGATCATTTACCGCGGAAATAGCAACAGAGTAGCGAGGGGCCTGCAAAGAGTTGTAGGATGGAAAATAATTCATCACCCATTAGACGCTTTTGAACTCAAGATTGAAGAGTAAAGGCTGGATAGCTTCAGCCAAGATATGGCGGCAGTAATTCCTTTTCAGTCTGATCTGTAAAATTAGAGCATATCAGGCGGAGTCGGGTATTTACTGGATTGGTACAGGGAACGTGAAAATAGAACAGTCTACCCCATTGAGCGAAATAAAGGGTTCAGTTCAACATTCCAACCACCTGAAGAAGGCCGGAGCGTACAACGGCCGAAACGTTGTAATAAATATGGCGACAAAGATGAGGATAATAATAGTTCGAATAATGTAAATAGTGTACATAATACCTCATCTCAGAAATATAGACAGATAAGGAACTGATCATTTTTCCAACAAATGTCGCGATAGATCGTATATATGAGGTCTAAGGTGAACTTAAATTCAAACAGGCATTCAAGGCAATGGGGCCTCCTCGAGAGAACACACGTTCATGGCGATAGACGAAAATTCGGAGTCTGCTCGGTTACATTGGTTTTTATATGTTTGCTGGTAAAACGACATTATGTTTCGAACATTCCAATAATTAAATAAATTTAACTAACATTTTTTAAATATATTTTCTGGTAAATTCCCATTAATTGCCAAACATTTTTACGTTTAAATAAAGGTAATCCTCGTGGCGAAAATAATCTGACAAAAGTTCTGTTCACTTAAACGACGTAAAATAAAATGTCCTGTTACATTTTAGCAATGTCACGTGGTAGAACAAGTGACCCATAGTCAATCGTCAATCCGAAGGAATTAATATCACGAAGATTTATTTTGAAAGAAAGTTGGTTATGGATCCTGATGATGACACCACCCATACTCGAAACATGGAAAATCTTTGGATGTATCGTCAGTTTGGAACCTCTGCGGCGTTGTTCACGTTTGGCGTGGGCGATACAAGAATAGTCCCGTGTGTTCAACGTCGTCCATCATTACCCGTTGTAATGTTTTATTGTAATAAACTTATAGACACGGGTCTTATTGACGTCGTTCATGGAATAGCAGTTTATTTTACGCCGCTTAAGTGAAGGATTAACTAAATAATTTCAGCTCATATTTGTTTGCTTTTTATATCTTTTAATATCTGGTAATACGACATAACTTTCGGAACACCCTAATATAATTTGTCCAGAGTTACCTGATAGCCCTATAAAGAATCCATATGTAAGACATGAAGAAAAAACATTTATTCCATATTTTAAACCATCGATATCAGCAAGGAGGTCCAAAGAATCCAGGTATATTAGACCGTTAGTCCTTTAGTTTCTCCCTAACATATTTTCTTGAGGATCGGTTCCTTAATTTCTAAGAATTTGACAAACGCCTTTTAAAGTCTATTTCAATTCTATGTTTCCAACGTCTCGGTCTGAAATTTGGAATTTTATTTATTAATTATTTATTTGATTAATTTAGATAAGTTCATCTATCACCCGGTTAATACTCCTTACGGTATTTTTTAACAAGATTAGAAGTTTATTTCTTGTTTCCTGTGTAAGATTGAGTTTCCGGTTCCTTCAAAAGTCTGCTTCAATTCTACACTTCTAAAGTCTCCGCCCGGATTCTGAAATTTTATTTTCTAAATATTTGTTTTTATTTTTATTTCCTCAACAGGAGTAGATAGGTTTTCCTATCGACTCGTTCACATTCCCCCACCCCGTATTTTGAACGGGAGTAAAGATTTATCCTTGTTCCCTGATTAGGATTGGGTTTCTGGTTCCTTCTTAAAATCTTTTTATTCTCTTTCACTCCCAGTAGCTCGTCATAGTGCCATTATCGCCTTGCGGTGAATTGATTAAAAAAGAAGGCGTTCAAATAAATGGTTCCCATACCACCAGGTTGTGAGAGATGGATTTTGCCTGCAACAGACTCACTTGTCTCCTTGATTTACAAATTATCAATCAGCCTACTGCCATTATTGGCAATACTGAATCCATAACCCCCAAAGTACGTGAAGAAATTATGTCTCATTTAGAAATGGTATCTGAATCGTTTGGGGAATATTTTGCCACCGGTGACCTGGAAATTTCAGTAGAATGGATCATCAATCCATATTCCTAGAATTGGGTGAGTAACGTGATGAAAAGATTTTATTGATTTGAAGCTAAATCGACCTCTTGAAATGCAGTTTGAAAGCCAGATTTACAATGAGGGTGAGCAGGACTGGATATGTCTCCAAGATTTACCCTCATTCCATTTGCAATAAGATATTTGTGTAAATCTAGATTCAGTTGACTTTTGCCAGTCAAAGTAAAATCGAGAAATCACCTGAATCGACAGGCAGACCTGCTGGTCGGTAGCAATAAGCAAGAAGCCTTTACGTTTTAACGAAATCATGAAGAAGAAACAGGAACACTGGATTTTATTTTTCACATTTGTGGTTAATTTGACGACTTACAGGATTTGGAGAATTAAAATTTAATTGTTCAATTTATAGTTGCATTTATTAAGTTATGGCTGTAGTTAAAAAATTATAAATAAACGTTTTCATCTTCAAATGTGATGTTCCTTTTTTTTTTTAGAGGTGCGAAAGTCTATTTTGGTATCACTTAGAGTGAGCCTTGTACATATTTAGGTCATCATAGATCAACTTATTGACATTATTTATTGATTATTAAATTCGATCCAGACCCCTACTATTTCCTGGTATGAATCAGACATTCCACAATAATCACCGTCTTTTGGGGGGTCTGCTTCTTGGTATTCACATTTGATTTCACAAAAAGATATTTTAAAAAAAAGTAGTAGTTACGTATTTTTTTTTTTTACCCTAGCCTGTCACGTGGTTCTTTAATTTAATAACGATTTGCTAAATCTTGGAAAATCGATAAAAAAATCACATACGATTTTTCCCCTTTCACATAATGTTAACGTAAATTGCATTTAAAAACATAAAGTGAATAGATTACCAAAAGAAATTCATTTCTAAAACCGTCATGTGGCTGCTGAGGTTCTAAAAAAAAAAATTAGAACACGTTTTTGCTTACATAGATGATTGGGAGAAACCCGTGTTCTTGAAATAAAAATTCCACACGTTTTGGACTTTTTTTTCAGGATAAGAAGAATAAAAAATAAATAAAAAACTATTGATATTTTAGTTTTGGGCAGGATTTTTTGTTTCTTTTTTTTTTTTTTTTTCTTTTTTACTATGGTGACGTTTTTAACATTTTTTCGACTCGCCAATTACTTATACGTTTACTTATTTATACTTATATTATTTTCGAAATGAAAACCTCACAATTCCTCATTCCACGTAGAAATAAAGAGTACATAGCGCCAAGTCAAATCTTCCCGACAAGCGTAGAAACGCCGGTAAAAATGATATTCAAACTTCCAGTATCTGTCTATATTTCTGAGAGGAGGTATTATGTACACTATTTACATTTCCGACTATTGTCCTATTCCGATTATTTATCCTCATCGTTGTCTATATTTCTGAGAGGAGGTATTATTTATCGGACTACCTCAACTTTGTCGTTTTATCGGCCCTTCAGTATCTGTCTATATTTCTGAGAGGAGGTATTGTGTACACTATTTACATTATTCGGACTATTGTCTATATTGTGTATAGGAGACAGAGTTCATGATTAGTATGTGCCAAGCGGCTTCAGTCTACGTCCTTTAGCTCCGTTACCATAGCAACAGTCACAATACTTTTTGATCAGACTTCGTACTTAGGTACATGCATAACAAAATCTCAGATTAAACTGACATCAAGATGATATGAGTTTACCTAATACATTTTTCCATATACATATATATAACACACACACACACACACACACACACACACACACACATATATATATATATATATATATATATATATATATATATATATATATATTCGTTCTGTGGCCATTTTGCTTAAAGTTCGTATTTTATTGCAGTCTAATTCTAACATATTGCAGCGAAATTCTCACTTTCTAAAATTATAATTTAAAGTTACAGTTTTCATATGAAAAAGAATCCGTCAGTTTAAGTTGACGCCAGGACAATGAGGAAAAATCTGACACCTTTTTTCCATATTTTGGGACTATTTTGATTACAGTTCGTATTTTCTTGATTTCAGATGAAAACACGGAAATGTTTCAAAATATTGCAGTAAGATTTTCACTTTCAAAAATTATAGTTTATATTCAGTTTTTGTTATCAAATAGCAAAATGAATTTTATCCTGAATGGCAACTCTTCTAGATCCTTTTCTGCTAATGTAGCGTATCCCTCAGGGTTCTATCTTTGGTCTTACTTTGATTTTAATTTTCATTAACGACCTTCCCGATAGCATCCGCTTTCAACTTGGCATCCATGTTGATTACACAACCATTTAATCCTGTCTCGATAGTAAGTGTGATCAGTTTGATATGGTCAAAATCCCAGCTAATGTCAGAAACGACTTCAGTCTGTTGTTAACTGGGGCAAAGGATGGCTTGTTGATTTTAACGCCTCTAAAACTAAACTGCACTCTATTAATCGTCTGAGAGACCCCCAATCTGCTTTCCCGGAGAATGACTAGTTGCGCCTTCTCGGGCTAACGTTCTCGGGTGATATGAAGATTATACTGAATCTATTGCTAGGTCACGAGGTAAGTTCACTGTCGTGTGAGACATTTTTCTCTTCAGAATCTATCATACATATCTATAAGTCTACCATACGTCTATGCTTAGAATATTGCTGCCACATATGACCCGGTGCTCCTGCTATATACCCAGAGATCCTTGATAAAATCCAATGAAAAATTATTGGTCCTGTTCTAGGGTCTCGGCTTCAGTCTCTTTCCCACTGTGCCTTTTCTATAAATATATTCATGGTATTTGTTCGGGTGAGCTCTTCGCTATAGTACCTAGACTTTATGAATTTAAGCGCAGTACTATAGACTGGCGACGAGGTCTGATCAATTTACAGTTGAGTTGACGAGATGGAACCGTAAGTTTTATGCTAGCAGTTTCTTTTCTCGTAATTCTCAACTGTGGAAATCTCTTACAGCTTCATACTTTCCAGCCAACTTTTATTTTCTAAAATTTGAATTCAATTTCAATCGCTTTCTACCGTTCTCCTGATTGCTCTTTTTTGTTGCCGCCGCTTAGCAATGTTTCTGTTTTCTAATTGTTCCACAAGCTGTAACGACTTGTGTCGTAGTAGCTTTACACCCTTGCCTGGGTTGAAGTCGATTAAAAAAAGAAGAATCTAAAAAAGAAGGCGTCTGTTTAAACAAACGCCAGGAGGATATGGGTTAACAAATAGGATAAACAACAAATTAATATGATATCTCTGACTCAATCTTACGTTAGGAGATTTTTGGAGTCGAGTGTCGGCCATTTTAATCCTTTTTGGTCTCAAAATCCGCAGTAACCAATGGTATCATTTCTTTTCTTTTTATAATATATAAATATATAATTTATAATTTATTGGTACATTTGCATATTTACACGATAACGTATTTTGTGTTTTTGAGCAAAAATGCACTTCGAGTGTATTATGTATAGTTTCGCCCAAAACTTTTTAAAAGAGAATTTTCTTGATGCAAGCAAACATTGTTGTTGCTTTCTCGCAAGCTTTACATCACACTTATTGGCAAATTTCCCTCCAAGTTAAATTTTCAATTACAAACGTAGGAGTCACTATTTGGCCCAGTTTTGAATGTTTTCATCCCTCTTTATTCCAAAATACTCACAGCAGATTTTATGTAATTGGAATAAATCTTTCCTAAACCTGAGTCATTAGGATTTCACAAAAAAAAGGCTCTTTAATAAAAGATGAATACGACATCCGGTATTCTGAAAATATTGCCTTCATTAATAGAATCATTCAACTTCTGAATAAAATCAATGGCCACTGTTCTCTTGTAGAGTTCCTCAATTTTCAATACTCTCGCTTATCGAGGCCCAAATTTAAAAACCGTCGTCAATAGTTGTGAGTCTGGGAGGATGGGGACAGAAAAGATTATCCGAAGACGGATTTTAGTGCAGAAACGTGACAAGAAACCGCCTTGAGTAACCAACATAACAATATATTTATAAAGCTTTATCTAATCGTACAAAATGACATAACTCATGCATATATTACAAGGCCAAATAGTTGATAATGATGGCTGCGTGACTGAATTTCTGAGTGAGTGGTATTTATCTAATCCCTTCATGAATGCATGACAACCACCTGCTGTTGCAGTTTAGCCCATGATAAATTATCATGTCACTTGCAAGCTAAAACGGCTAACAAAGAAAAGAATTATATATATATATATATATATATATATATATATATATATATATATAAAGTAAATAATAAACAAATTAACATACCACTCCCGCCAAAATAACCGTTAGAGTAGGCTAGAAAAATCAATCCAAAAATTGGACGAAAATAGCTTTAATTACCTTCCGAGACCAATACAAACTACTAAATAAACGATTAGAACTCATATGAAAATTTTTTTTTACTACGTTACTAAAAAATCGAAAACCGAAAAGAATAAATAAAAATATATAAAATAAAAATAAATAAAAAAGAATTAAAATAAATTAATCCTAATAAATAAAGAAACCACTACCGCCAAAATAAACGTTAGAATAGACTACCCACAATGCACCACTGATCCGTATATATACATAGTCGAGAAAAAAGCCAACACGTGTGGCCTGATGATTGTCCGTCCTGGGTATGACGATAAACTACATCCACGTCGTGGGTAAGACGATGAACTACGTCCAGCAGCAAGGCCTCTGATCAGGAGGTTTTGTGGAGCATGGAACCACCTCTTAATTGCTGGTGTTCCCAGGTCCACCCTGACTCTTAGGATTCCAGCTATGGGCAAATAGTTAACCCCGAAACTGAAGTAAAAAGCATTATAAGAGTGTAAAAATAGGTTTCAATACCAGAAATAATTTGAAAAAAAACTATTACCAGCAATATATTTTTGAAAAACAAATATTATCGGCAATACGTTTTTGAAAAAAAAATATCAGCAATACATATTTTAAAATAATTTTACCAGCTATAAATTTTTGAGGAAAAAAAATATTACCAGAAATAGATTTTTGACAAAACAAAATAATACAAGAAAATAAAGTTGATATTAAATAACCACTGAGGTTGATATGCCGTAAAACAACAAAAAACCAAACCTGATGATTGCGTTTAACATGAAACAGTCTGTCGTCTTTGAGTGTTGACTTCAATGTTCACACACACACACATACATACATACATACATATATATATATATATATATATATATATATATATATATATATATATATATATATATATACACTATAGTTCAAAAGTTTGAGGCCACCCCTGGTAATTTTTTAAATTGGCCCGAAAAGTAGTTTTTTGTACTTTAAATAAGAGAAAATTATTATACAAAAAGTGAGACATGATTTTTTTTATTAGAAATTTTATTCTGGCAAAAAGAAATAAAAAGCATTTTATGATTATATTTTGCTCTCGTCAAAATATCCTCCTTTAGCTTTGATTACTTCAGCACTAATTGTTGGCATTCGTTGCAATAGTTCCTTAAAGTATGAGTTTGATAATTGATTCCATTCTTTTTTCAATGACTGTAAGAGCCTCTTTTTCATTTTTTTTTCACTCTTCTATCAAATTCATCCCATGCTAATTCTGGGGGTGGTTTCAAACTTTTGAACTGTAGTGTGTATATACATATATTGAAAGAAAAAAGGAAAACTTAACTTAGCAGACGCGTTTCGTCTTCTGTGGAAATGTATTAAAACAAATGCAAGGATTTTATTTTGTAACATCTATTTATATACAAGAGCAAAATGTTTATTGGTATTTCAAAATTTTTAAGTTTAGGAACGCTCACAAAAATTCATCAGGTTAGCAGAAACGTCTGGCAAGCTATGGAGGACACGAAATGATACAATTCAATGTCTGATAAACGAAAGTAGTAAGTGATGTTTTAGAATTTTTTTTTTGTGCAAATTAGTATTCAAATTTATTTAGTTCGGGTATAATTTATGTGTTATATATTTTGAATAACAGGAGGTCATGGGTTTAACCTTTTTCTGTTATTTTTAGAGCATTTTCGTAGTCATGTATCTTCGCATTGGAAAATGGCAATTCTTCAAGGAATGGAGATATTGGAAAAAAAATCCGGGGAGCGGATTTATATTTTGATAAGATTCGATAGCGGCACTCCCGAGAATTTTCCTTCCAAATAAGTTACTTTCCCTTTTCATAAGTATAGCATTCTTTAGATCAAAGTTATCAGGTCTAATGTCGGTTTCTACCCTAGGGAAACGTAGGTTCGAATCCTCCTGGAGAGCGAATATGTTTTTTTTTCTAATAAGATTCTACGAATATTCAGGCCGGTAAATAAAGAAATATACTGTTTAATAAATAAACGGAGCGTCTACTCAAATACGACTATACCATAAAAAATAACGTTTAATTTATATATATATATATATATATATATATATATATATATATATATATATATATATATATATATATATATATATTATATATATTGATATATATATATACATATAGTTGGTTGATGTGAGTTAGTAACCCCGAGTTTCACGCTTTTGCGATCGTCAGACAAACTAATTTGTCTGATGATCGCAAAAAGCGTGAAACCCAGGTCACATCAAACCAACTAAATATGTTAGCTCTATCACTGATATTGAGCGCTTTCCAAGTACCGCACATGTATAATATATAAATAATATATATAAAAATTGTATGTATATATATTTATATTTATATACATACATATATATAATACATTATATATTTTTTTATATACAAAAATATATAATTTTTGTAAGCAGTATTTATGCTGAGCAAATGTGCTAGCAAGATGCTCCATCGTAGGAGACGCAGTAAACTAGATGCCATTACACTTAAGGTTAATTTAAAACTATCAATTTCTTTTATCGTGGATGAAGGCAGTTTTCTACTCTTGCTATCGTTAGTTGCCTGGTCTATACCTTAATCATGTACAAGTATTGCTGAATCATATGCACTCGGACAGAACTTAAAGAGAGTTCGCTTTGAAAAAGGAAACAGGTGATAAATTTGCCATTCTGAATGTACTAATAACTTGCACAGAGCGAGGTTTTATGACATCCGTCTATCGTTAGACAACATTCACCGGATAATGTCTAAATTTCGATTCCCATCGTCCCTATAGCGTGAAGCAAAAGATCATCCTTTGTCTACAACTTCGAGTGAAAATCATATGTGGTGACCCAGACGCGTATAAACAATCGATGATTTATTAGCAACTCCCTGAGGAGTAGCAACGATCCTATAAGAATATCGATTTCCACTAGCAGAGGAACAAGAGTGGATGGTAATAGTGAGGAAAATTGCTATCATCTGTCTGTTTTACCTCAGAGGTAAGTCGAAAAGTATTTAGAGAATCTACACTTCATATAACATTATTTAAAAGCTGACGTTGTAAAGAAAATAAAAGACTGTCAACTTATAGTAGCAATAAACGTCTGCAATAGATTTCTTCTGTCTCTCGAACGCAACACATGTAGCCAAATCACAGTTCAAACGATAGTCCGTCGTAACAGTCCAACAGGCAACGTAGAAAACGACAAAATGGGGTCACAAATCCAACCTTCACTTCTCACCAGCAAAAACACGTGTTCGTTTACCAAGCTTGAGAAAATCCAAATCTGCCACATAAGCGAAAAACAACGGCTTTTGTTCACCGGGAGATCTTTCTGATTGATCACTCCATTCAGTGGAGGGAAGAACATTAGCATAGATTCTGGTCCTTAAAATAAATTTTTGCTAACTACTTTTTGGTATTTTTTTCGGCAGATCGCACACAAAACACGAACTCTTTTTCGAGGTAGCTGATTTATCTCTTTCACTACAAAAGCAGTTCCACATTTCTAAAAATACCTGACCAGAACCAAGCCTCCATTCGACCAGAAAATGAACAAGAAATTCGTGTATAGCTTTGCTATATGGAATATAAAAGCTAGACGTGTTACACTCTGAAAGTGAGACTAGAAAAACACCGAAAAGAATATCGTGTAGAAACCCTGTAATCAGGTATAGCTGTTCATGTTTAAAGGGAGAAGGGCGAGTTACTTTCTTTTGGGAAACAAAATCATAAGTATAGATAGAGAGCACTGGAGAATAATGAAACTGAAAGAATCAGTGTATATGCTATGTTCGGAGAAACTCTCCAGTGGGTCAATTATCCTTTAATTAAGAGAAGTTACTTCTGTCCAAGTATAAAAGGATTTAAAATGTTGGTTAACGAGATATAATGCGCTGTGTGTTATAATTAGCATGACTAGAGGAAAAACATTTATGCCAACGTGTTTCGTTTCTTGAGCAACTTTATCAAAGCAAGTGTAGAAATTTTAATTTACTAACCTGTATTTGTACAAAGAATTAAAGTAAATGAAATTAAAATAACGTTAATTTTTCAAATTTTGAATTAAAGAACGCTCTAAAATATGATAAAACGTGTGTAAAAGTAAGATACATTATTAAGAAACGTCATTTTTTGTCCTATTAAACGAAAGCATGTTAATGTTTCTGTTGTTGATTTTTTTATATGTAATTAAAATTTATTTATTTTTATGTATTTTATTTCATTTATTTAATTAATTTTTTTTTTTAATTTGAGGGTTAAGAGTTAATATTTTATGCTCATAAGTATGTTGGCTTGAGGTTTTCTTTTATACGAAAAGAGATATTTAAAAAATGTAAGTTAATATTTTGGCAAGAATCGATAATTTCACTTTCAAGAACTTTTCGTTTAAGTTATTTTCTATATTAATAAGTGCCGCATTTTTTTTAGATCGAAATTGTGATTGAAATTATTTATGTGTATAACTAATGCATTAGATAAATTGTTATGTAGATCTTTTCTAATGTTCATAAATACGATTAATGTTCTGTAAATCCAAGCGCTAAAAATAATGAACAACTAAATAATGAAAAAAGAAAAAAGCCAACACTTAATAATATTGACTACGAACACGGCCATAATGTGCTGTGTTCGGAAAAAAAACACTTGTTCGAACACAAGAAAAATTAAATAAAAGCTGAATCTTACTACCTTGTCTGTCGTCTTTAATGAAACGTATACACACACACACACACACACACACACACACACACATATATATATATATATATATATATATATATATATAAAAAAAGAACAGTAAGATATATAATCCGGTAATAAAATAGATATTTTACCTTTTTTACAAAATAAACGTATATATATATATATATATATATATATATATATATATATATATAAATATATATTATAAAATTTAAACATATGTTTCCGGTTTCTTATAGATTCTTTTATCAAAAATTCGCTTGAGGATAAAATGGAACTAATGTCTTAAATTTAATTACAAAATTAAATTGTTTTTTCACTACACAGTTCTTTCCTCCAAAATTTTGAAACATGAAATTAAAACTGTATTTAATTACAAAAAAAATTCATATTTTATATCAATTTTTTGAATTTATTAAAATGTATATATATAAAAAACATATATATATATATATATATATATATATATATATATATATATTGTATTTAGGCAGCATTTTTCATTGATGCATGTTTCATTAAATAATATAGACAAGTGTTGTCTATTTATTTTATGTAAATTCTTTTCATGTCGTCTGATAAGCTTAATAACATTATCATTAAACGAAGAAAGAAAATCACAATATTGATACATATATATATATTTTAATCCTATCTAAGCTTTCGGCTTACATAAGCCATTATCAAAGATGACAATTACAGTACAATATATTAAGCAATACACCGACAAGAATGTGATGACAGTCTGTTTCTGTTTACATGGATGATTTCCAAGCAACGATAAACACGTGCATATAAGACGCTGGAAGCGAAAATCGCACCGCAGCTCATGACGTCACACATGACCACGTGAGAGTGAAAACAAGAAGTATTAAATATGGGAAGCCGTTGGTATAAACCAATGGCTTCTGTTATCAATTATAGGCATTTAAGAATATTTGTGGAGATTTCATAGTTTATTTTGTTCAGGTTAGGTTTCAACTGTTTTATGTATATAGCTTCAAGAATTTTTAGTCTTTGTTTATTGTTTTCATGTTTAAGTATAGTTGTGTTTTTTATTTATATATAGAAAATGATGCAGTGATATAGATTAATGTTTTGTTAAAATGTTTCGATGCTTTTTCACATGACCCACATAGATTACGATGATTAACTAAATAACAGATTCGGAATTACCGGTGACATTTCAGAAAATTCCATAGCTTCTCAGAATCGATGACTTCAATAGGTTCCTTTCAGCAGTTTCGACATGTATGCTCACGACATCTATATGTCGAAGTCATGGCAAGATTACTGTTTTCTAATGAGAAAAAGAGAAAGAAAGAAAGAAAGAAAGAAAGAAAGAAAGAAAGAAAGAAAGAAAGAGCGAAGAAGTGGGAGAGAGAAAAGAGAGATAAAGACAGCTAGGAAGGGAAGGTAAAGAAAGTAATAAAGAGAGAGAGAGAGAGAAGAGAGAGAGGAAGAGAAAGACAGCTTGGGAAGGGGAAGAAGGAAAGAACGTAAGAGAGAGAGGATAGAGAGTGAAGAAGTGTGAGAGAGAAAGAGGGGTAGAAAAAGTGAAAGTAAGAGAGCTAGAAAGGAAAAGAGAAAGAACGGAAGAGAGAAAAAGAAAGAGTAAGAGTTACAGGAAGAAAGACAGAGGGGAAGAGAAATAAAGAAAGTGAGAAAAAGATAAAGAGTGAGAGAAAGTAAGAGAGAGAAAGAGGAAGGGGAAAAGAGATAGATAGATAGATAGATAGATAGATAGATAGATAGATAGATAGATAGATAGATAGATTGAAAGAAAGACAAAGAATAGGATTAATATGTAAGTTATGATAGTTCAACAAGAAGACGATCTTTTATTTTCTAATATCTTATTTTAAGGTGATTTAAATTTCGACAATATACTGGCAACACATGAACATGTTTTTAGGAAATTATGTCAAAACAATTATCACCAAAACAAAATATTTTAAAGTACATGACTGCAAAACTATAGAAAAACACTTCTATTTCCGTATCAGTATCCATAGAATACTCTCCAGCATGGCGAATATTTTTGACAAACTTATAAATTTTACATTGAGAGTTTATAAATGTATTCCAATGGAAGCACAGAATGGTAAATTATTGTACGACAGTTGCGAGAAAACAAGTAATGGACCAACTGTGATTTAAACCAAAAACGGTACCTTTCTTGTTTTCAAATGCAAATTTGTCAATCACAATCGTTCAACATCGAAGTCAGCAAAAAAAAAAAAATAACTGTCGCTGGCTGGAGTTGACACCAGAAAACTTTTGATATAGACAGAATGTACAATGCACAGCAATTTTTTTGAGTGTTCAATGCCGTCATGGCGCTTGTAACCAAGTGACGCCAATGGCGCTCTATAAATGGTATCCAGGGCAAGTAGCAAATTTGCTAAACCATAGATACGCCCCTGGTAACGTAATCTATACGTAATTTTACCTTATGAAACCCAAATTAACATGATATTTTCCGAAAGCAGTGAGAGTAAATTCGTTTCTCCACCGGTATCAAAAGAAGATGTCCGCAATCTGTCCGAGTCGGTGAAATTTCAAATTCGGTGAAGAATTAAACTTTGAGGCTATCACCGATTTTACAAGCACAAGGCAAAAAGTAAATCAGGATCTTGTGCTAAGGAGTGTCACTGACCTGGTTGGTCAATATTAATTGCTGGTGGAAGGATGCACTCTGCGCTTCCTTGTCAAATGTTTTCCCATAAAACGCACAAGGTTTGCTCTCTTTTGATAAGAGGTTGCACCTGATGACCACAACGTGACCTGACCTTGAATGTTGAACTATGACGAGGGCTTCTCAATAACAAATGATGACAGAATGAGTGCATAGTCACCGAGGAAATGTATCTTTTTCCCTCTCAATATCTTCCTCCCTCTTTCTCTCTCTCGCTCTCTCTCTACACACACACACACACACACACACACACACATATATATGTATAATTATAAAAAAGTTATTGGTCAGAGTTAAATTAAACCAGGAATCAGTAGTATCAAAAAGTACTTAATACACGCATAAAGAAAAGAAAAGAAAAGAAATAAAAGAAAAAAAGAAACATTTAACAAGCAGATATTTTGAATTAAAAAAAAATTAGTAGATCAGCCGATCACACTATCTTGGTTTCAACTTTTCGGTATATTCAGGCGATTTGGGCTAAATAATTTACTAACGCTTTATTATTTAAAAATAAATAAACGCACCACGCGATCCTTAATAGAAGGGGAGGAGAAAAGCAAGGCTATTGAAATTATATCGGAGGTTGGTATATGAATTGTACCTACTTTTATCCTGTTTCATTCGAACTCAAAAGGAACTTTTTAATGTGCATATATCGTGTTCTTATTTCTGGTCTGGAAATGTTATTATTGCTAACTTTTCTTCGTGTCAAAGATTTCAGATATTACTATGATTGCTGCAAGGTTTGGCTTTCTTTTTTTTCTTTTTTTAATATTTCCCAGTTTACAATCGGATGTTTGCTGTTTTTTCTCTTTAATTTCCACACGGTGAGTCTGGTACAATTCTTAAGTCTTTCTAGCTTGAATGATGACTTGTGATTATACCATCTCCTTTTGAATCTGCCTTCACTGTATTCTTCTATTTGAACAATTTTGCTGTTTCAACCGGCATATATATATATATATATATATATATATATATATATAGATAGATAGATAGATAGATAGATATGGATATATATATGCATGTCTGATTGAATAAATTACAGACATTATGACTGCTAATTTTTAACAAAATCCGTACATACTCACGAATAACCTTCCGTGTATTGATATTGAAGGATGAGAAAAATGTGTTATAACTGTTTAAATTTCTTTTTTCTTTTCCCATGTACTTTCGATCTGCTTCCAAGATAATCTTCAGGGGGGCAAGTAGTACAAAACTATATGTTGTCCAGGAGTACATATATTTATACAAAGCTGGGCATTGCTATTTATTACCGTAATTTCTCTTTATGCTTTTAACTGCGAACGGTTGACAATGTGCTGAGCGTTCATTAGAACGTGGAAAAATTATCCATTATGGAATGTTCCCTCTATATTATAATGTCATGGTCATGCGCGCATTAAAGCGTGAAAAACTGTTTTCTTTACAAGTGAAAAAACTGTTTCTTTTAATTTTTTAATATAAATTAATTAGAACATTTTCTTGGTATATATTTACTGTTTTTATTCTGTTCAGACTGTTGTTGTAGAGGTCTCGCAATGGATGTTCAGACATAAGTATGTTTACAAACATTATATATATATATATATATATATATATATATACACATATATACACATACACACACAAATAGAAGGCCTGACACACACACACACACACACACACACATATATATATATATATATATATATATATATATATATATATATATATATATATATATATATATATATATATATAAGTTTCATTAAAGATGGTTGATACGGTACAGGGGTTAAGCTTTTTATTAATTTTTTTTTTGTGTTCGTATAAGTGTTTTCTTTTCTGTACATAAAGTGCGTAAAACTGTTCTCTATATACCTGAGCGCTTTCTGTCAATATCAACGATGTTTTTAACTCAATATTTATGCTATAATTACACCGTTATACAGTGTTCAAACACAATCACTATTCGCAAGAGATAAATTTACATTATAAATTCAATCTACGATAAAAGGGATATTTGCCAAAAGGAACGGGTAAATAAACTTATCAATTTAAGATATGATATACTGGCAACACCGACATATATACACTTAACCGAATATCAAAGGCAACCAATTCCTTTGGGAAGCTTAAGAATCGCCTATGGGATGTTCGTGGGATTTCAATGAAAACGAAAAACAGTGTCCATCGAACAGTCGTTATTACCACACTTCTTTATGGGTCAGAATCATGGACGCCATACGGGACACACATCAATCAACTTGATGCTTTTCATAAATACTATCCATATGTCGTTATATATGGAAGAACAAAATCTCTAACCCTGATATTTTTTTATCAGATGTGGCTTCAGTGCTATCGTATCTTTTCTGACGCAATCACAGTTCAGATGGGCTGGTCATCTCATCAGAATGAGTGATGATCGGATAACGAAAATCCTCATGTATAGCCAACTTTTTCATGGTAAGCGTAATGTAGGCCGTCCTTGGTTACGCAACAAGGACAATTTAAATGCTGCAAACATCGCTGTAGATGTGTTCCAACTCGCTGTTAAAAACCGAGCAAACTAGAGAAATACCTGCTACCGAGGTATAAACTAACTTTGAAAAGAATCGTCTCAACCATTTGAGAGAATTAAGAACCAACACTAAATCTCGGTCTAACACATCGGCCTATATGACGCTCAAATCTTCAGCATGTCCCTCTTGTTTGCAAATCCCGTGCAGGATTGATGTCTCATACGAAACATAAACATAAAAACTGAACTGAAAGACACACACTTTCTGCGAAAACGACGAGAGAGTCCATCATATATATATATATATATATATATATATCACATTATGAAACGTTATCAGAATTATTCTGAGAAATCTAACAATATGTCGACAAAACTAAAACAAATTTTTAGTAAAAAAAAATTTACCAATATCCAGAAAGAGGCTAAGAAGGGGCGTTCACATTTAATATTGGGAATTTAATATAACTAAAAAAAGAATATGTCGCTTTTAAAATTGCCTTGATAAAGTCAGATTGACGAAATGCGTCTGCAATGACTAGTATACATATATTTTAAGACATTTTTATGTTTATACATTCTTTTTATAGATACAAATATTTAAGTAAATGCTCTGTTTATAATAAACGATATTAACCAACATTTACCGGCCTGAACGTCCGAGAGATTCGAACCCGTATCCTACACGGAACCGTCATTTAACTGGCCGCACCTTTACCGATTTGGCCAAAGAGGAGAGTTCGGCATGCGAAGTCGATTTCACTGCTTTCAAACTACAATCTTCCATGAATCTCTCATGTACATTCATATCTGCTCAAAGCGCATCCAAATGTAAACAAATGACGTCACACATTATGAAATGGACAAAGTCCGACAATTATTTTACGACAATTTTATGTTTTTAAATTCTTTTAATAGAGCATTTACTTAAATATTTGTATCTATAAAAAGAATGTCTTACACACGGTGGAGTAATGGATAGCGGCTTGGATTGAGGAATCGCAGAGCCGAGTTCGAATTCCAGTCGAATCCATTACATTCACTTGCTAATACCCTTGGGAAAGGTATGAATCCTCTTCCTCTCCCTCCAGCTATGGGTAAAATAGCAAGACAGACTGGGTTCTATAGCCTTGGATGGCAACTGGTCTAGGAGAAGGACAATTCTGAATTCAAAAGCTGTGGAGGGTCGTTTGGGAACCTTGTGGCATTCGGTGCACCAGGTCTCTGTATTCGTCCCTTCAAAAAGTGTGGATGGTCCTGCACGAAACCTTCACCACTATAATCAAATCTCATGTGCCGGTGTCGGGCTGCCGCTTTCCTGGAAACTGATCTGCTTGACCCTCATACGTCGAATCTCGACGGGAGAGTCGACTATATATATATATATATATATATAAATATAAATGACCAATATGTCCACGTCCCAATGAAATACTTATAGACCCAAGTCTATACGACTAATATTTACCTATCCACGAATCGAATAGAAATAATCAAACATAATGTAATGATGTTAATGTTGTTCTTATCCAAACATCCTTTGCATTATTTACTTTATTCGGACTGTTATCCTCATTTTCATTGGCATATTCATAACCTTCCGGTTTTTTCCAGTTAATTGGAATTTCGAACCGAACCCTTTATGTCAGCCACTGGGGTAGATTTTTCTATTTGCACGTCCCATGCCTCTCTCGGATGTCGCAGTTATTAATTTATTAACTTGTATAACAGATAAAATATATATATATATATATATATATATATATAAGTTCGAGAGAACGAAAACGAGAGGGACTTACGAATAAGCATTAGTTGACAAGCGTGAGTCATGAAACATGATAGTCACGTTACTATGCAATATATATATATATATATATATATATATATATATATATATATATATATATATATATATATATATATATATTATCTTAGATACTGAGAATTTTCTACATAAACATAGTAACTTTTAAACAACGCACACGTACAAAAGAAAAACAAACACGTATATATATATATATATATATATATATATATATATATATATATATTTAAAAATGGAGAGAAACCGCAAACGTTTTTGGTTATAATACACATTTTAAATATATAAAAGAAATTTTATTCGTTTAAAATTGATTCCTTTAATATGCCTGAAGAAGGTCATGAGACAGGAAACACGTGTAGAAAAAATATGAAGAATAATATGTAATATATACACTAACAAATACACATTGTAACCGAAAAACTTTTGCGGTTTCTCTCTTTTTTTAAAAAAAATATATATTTTTCTCTCGTTGAAACAATAATAACCTTTTCCCTATATATATACATATATATATATATATATATATATATATATATATATATATATATATATGTATGTATGTATGTATGTACATACATATATATATATATATATATTTATATGTGTGTGTGTGTGTGAATACAGTTTTAAGGTTTGCTTTATATGGGTAAAATTCTTAATATCAGATTAAGATTGACACAAGAAATAAACAGGAGGAAAAAAATCAGAAAGAACACTACTAAACAACTAGCAAAAAAACTATATATATATATATATATACACACACACACACACATATATATATATATATATATATATATATATATATATATATATATATATATATATATATATATATCAAAATGCAGTTTTAAGGTTTGCTATATATGGGTAAAATTCTTAATATCAGTGATAGAACGGATGTACATCTTAGAGTTTATACTGAGGTCAACACCGAGCGGTGGCAGTCTGTCTCATACTCGAACGCAATCTTCTGGCCAGGACAGCAATCTTGGCGTTAAAAAGATTGACACGAGAAAGAAACAGGAGGAAAAAATTGAAGGAAGATTACTAAACAAATAACAAAGAAAAAACTGATGATCTGAGAAACCAAAATTTTCGGAAAATTGGAAACGAAATTAATGAAGCCATGTAGTATAGACAATGTGTTAAAAATATGGAGAAAAGCAGAAAGTCACAATAATATCATACAATCAAATCGCCACAGAAGAAATGTCGTGGTCTCAAGTAACACTTTGAATCCCATTTTAACCCTGACCTCAGTAAACTAAAGATGTCCGCAGAAATAGAACATATATAAATATACATCCAATCATTACAAAGTCAATCTCCACACTTAAACAATAATGAATCTACTGATGAAGTTCATATATATATATATATATATATATATATATATATATAAAAACTAGTGAAGAATAAAGCATCACTTGATCTTGAGGCTGAACTTTTGAAAATAGCTTATCTTCTCCCAAGTTGCTCAGTTTCATGAAGAATATCTGAAATCAGAAACGCATCCCCCCAAAAAGTTAGGTTTATCGCGCATTAATACACTATGCAAAGAAAAAAGTAGATCCGCACACATACTGATGTGTATCTGTATTGGATGCATAATAGCGAGAATACTAATGAACATTGTTTTAATTAGATTCTATTCGTTTTATGAAAGTCAACTTGCACATTTGTTTGGTTTTCGCTCTGGTAAGTGTTTAATGATGGTGTATATGCCATAATGATGGTATATATGCCATAAAACAACTGCAATAAATTGCATACTTCTGAAGTAGAAAATTGTATCGTTGTCATGTCGACCTCACAGCAGCATATGTGCACATCAATAAAGAGCTTCTTTCTTATTCATTTGAAACCGTTTTCCAAATTCAGAATCCATTGAATGCATCGATCTGGCAGAGAAACATTATCGGCCTACAAAATCTTACATGTCTGCCGAGAATCCCAATACGGAAATATTTCAGACTCCATCAGGAGCACGAGAGGGTGGAAGTGAGAGTCCCGGGCTATTTAATCATTTCTTATGTTATGCGCATATACAAGCACAGATGTTAAGAGATGGGCACTGATCAATTAAGCATTCCATACCACATCCCAAATAAATCTACAGATAGAAAATAGTGATCCTGTTTTCCCACCCGGGACTAATGTAATGATGATGAAGAGGGTGATGCTGATAACATAATTATTCATAGTTATAATGAGAATGATCTTGAACAAAATATCAACCTCCTCTACTAAGTATTCCAAAAAATAGGACTCAAGATAAACATTTTCAAAACAGAAATTATGAGCTGGAATTGGAATAAAAGCAGTGATAATCTCTCTGTGGTGAAAGAGATAATCACCTACCTCGAAAAAGAGTTCGTGTTTTGTGTGCAGTCTGTCGAATATAGATTACCGAAATTAGTTAGCAAAAATCTGCTACTTTAAGTATCAGAATCTATACTAATGTTCCTCTCTCCCCTCAATGACGTGACCAATCAGAAAAATCGCTCGGTGATTAAAAGCCGTTGTTTTTCGAGCGTAGGATTTTTTTTTCTGAGCTTGGTGGACTAACATGCGTTTTGCTGGTGAGAAGTGAAGGTTGGATTTGTGACCCCATTTTGTCGTGTCTACGTTGCCTGTTGAACTGCTACAATGGACTATCGTTTGAACTGTGATTTGGCTACAAGTGTTGCGGTCGAAAAACAGAAGAAACCTATTGCAGGCGTTTATTGCTACTATAAGTTTACAGTTTTTTTCTTTTACTTTTCTTTATTGCAACAACCTTACCTGAATCCATCAAATACCTCGTCAGCAAAAATTAAAATGGATAGCACATGAAACGAAGAGAAAATAATGAAATAACCAAAAAGACAAAAGGTTAGGAAGGAAACCTGCCATCAATTGCGGGAAGAGAAATAACAACTACTGGACTTGTTGAAACCTATTTTCCTGAAAAATTGTTTTAAGAGAAAGATTTTATAAATTTCAATCGACAGAAGCACGATTCTATGCCTCACCCAGAAAGAAGAGCCATAGCTGAACATTTTTGTTGTTGCAACACACTACCAATTTTTAGACAACTAGAATAACTAATTCAGATTTCTTTTTTAATTTCTGTTCATGTGAGGCCCATGCAAAGGTGAGAGGTGAGGGAAAAATCCAAAAGTGGACAAAACAAGTCCGAATAGTCATAATGTATCCACGAAAGAAATGTATGACATCCAAGGAAATCCATGGGGGCGTGGTATAGACACTCCTTATGCAACCGTGAAGAAGTGAGCTGCAGAAGTCAAACGGCCAGGGACAACCCAGAAGATGACCCTCGTTCAGGTTGTCCAAAAACCTTAACCACTGATGAACAAGTTGATTCCATTCACTGTATGGTTTTAGATGACTGACGGTTTACTGTCCAGTACGTAGACATTAGTTTTGGTTCGGTTCGTATTGTTTTAACTGAGATCTTGTGGATAAACAAGATGCCTGCAAGATGTGTCCCCAGAATTCTGACACTAGTGCAGAAGCTGAAATGCTTGACATTTCCGGGACACTTTTGACTCGCTTCTAGGCTGACCCTGAGAAGTTCCACCTGGGTTCAAAGATTCAAAGCAAACAGTGGAAACACACTGGTTCTCTACCCACGAAGAATTTCAATCAGTCAAGCAGGCACCGTCTGTTGGCAATGCGATGGTTTCTGTTTTGGAGGATTCTGAAGATGTTATCATAATAGGCTACCTGGAAAAGTGATAAACTATTAATGTACAGTACTGTAAATCAGAATTAAGACAACTGAAGGATGCAGTTGAGACGAAATGCAAAGGGAAGCTGATGGCAGGTGTGCTCTTGCCCCAGGTTAACGCACCCGTTCACACTGCTCAGGTTGCAGCTACTGAAGCAATCAACTGTGGCTCTATCTGACTTATTTCTATTTCCTAAACTCAAACTCCACTTGCATAGTCGCTATATTGGAAACAATGTTACTATCATATGTGCTGTGGAGGATTTTTTGGCGGACCAGGAAGCCACATTCTTACTTAGTGGGATTGCAATGCTTAAGCATCTTTGAACTGAGTGTATTGATATCAAGAATGACTATAATGAAAAATAGTGAAAAACTGTCTTGTTTCTGTAACTATATCTGAGTGAAGCTTAGGCCTTTTTGAATGACCCTCGTGATGACGGTCAGTGAGTGCCGAAAAGTGGGGTTTATAGAGCACTAATGCACTATGGAAACAAAATATAGTCCTCAAGACCCACACATATACAGATATATCTCCACTATGGAAAAGGAAAAGACTATTTTTATCATTATCATTACCAAATTATCTTATTAACAACAAATTAAATATTTTCTGGAAAGGTTATGCAAATGTAAAATATAATTTGATCCCATTCAGGTTATTCTCTGACAACAACGTCGTCGAAATATTGTCACATTTATGAATTGATATTCATATGAAGAAAGAAATCATTGTTCAGACGACAACTCACGAAATATTAAACACCCTTTCAAAATTCCGAAATTCAAAATATAAGTGGACAAAATATAGGAACTTTTTTTATAGTCCCCTCGATGGAATGTAATTGTCTTAAGGAAAAAGAAAGTTAATGACCTTTTGTTAAATGCAAAAAGAGTCGTTTCTTCTTTGTAGATGTCGTCCAGCGTGACAAGACACGGGTGAATAGTGGCAGAATATAGACAATGACAGGTGAGAAAGTGGTACGTGGGGGAGGAAGAGGACGTTTTTTTGGATTCAATAGAGTTTCAAGAAGTGCAAGACTTTTTGTTATTGTACCATTGACGCCTTGAATTCAATATGGACAAGTTAAGAAAATTGCCATTGTGGAAAAAGTAAATTTTATTCTTTTCAAAGCGAAAAAAGTTTCGCTGTCATTAAAATACGTATGTAGTAAGAATATATTTATATAAACTATTTAAATCGAAGTTATATATATATATATATATATATATATATATATATATATATATATGAGTGTGTGTGTGTGTGTGCAAATATATAGAAAACTAGGAAAGAATGATTGGGGATGAAACAGAGCTTGATACTTTAATTCAATTTAATTTTAATAATTATATTGAAGTTTTTGACTCTGTTTTTGAAACATGAGAATTCTTATGTAACGAAGGGATCATATTTAAAAAAAAATTATTATATATATATATATATATATATATATATATATATATATATGTATATATGTATATATATATATATATATATATATATATATATATATATATATATATATATACACACACATATATATATATATATATATATATATATATATATATATATATATATATATATATATATATATATGCACACACACGTGGCTGAGTTGTTAGAACTTTCTGACTATGAAACCCGGGTTTGAATCTCATTATGGCCGATTTTTCTCAGGAAAATGATTTCCTGATGTAATCGGTCTGGAGGAGGCAATCTCAGGGTGTGGCAGGGTTTGCGAAGTGAGTGAAAACTATACCCCACGCCTAGTGATTGAAACTGGGTAGACACAACCATTTGACAGCCATCGATGGTTGTGCTAGTCATCGTGACCGATGGTTGTGCTAGTCATCGTGACCGATGGTTTCACAAGTCATCGTGACCGATGGTTTCACAAGTCATCGTGACAGACCGTTCTTTTAAGCCTTGTTCAGATTGTTGATCACGCTAGATAAGGCGCTCTCTCCCAGAAACTGTAACTGACGTCTGCCTAGTATAAACCACACGTTGACTCTGGATGTTGAACAAATACAAATGTGCCTGAGCAAGCGTCTGCAACAAGGATTAGCTAGTCACCCTAGTAAACGATCATCCTCGGATACGAATGACCCACCATATATATATATATATATATATATATATATATATATATATATATATATATATATATATATATATATGTGGGGGGGGATGTATTCGCTATACGACAAAAGTTTAGGGCCACCCTTTGGATTCGAAGAATCGTCGAAAAATTGAAGGTTATATGCATTTTTCAAAACTAATTTACGATCTTACTTCAGGCCATAGGGTATCTCTTTCTGAAGAACAATAATAATAATAATAATAAAAATAATAATAATAAAATAATAATAATAACGAACTTAAGCCGATACTGTATAAAGTTTCCTTAAAATCTTATCTCCTTTTGCCTAATCTAACTTGCTGGCTAATGGTAAACTTAGGGCTGGTGGAACAATATTATGACTGGAACTGTTCTTGGCATGTAGAAATTCTTGAAATATTCTTCGGTTCCTGCTTGGTTTGAACCTTCTTACTGATCATAAAAATTTGAAAATCTTGTAGAAATAATCTGCAGGAAAATGATCTGGAGTTAACGCTAAAACATACGAACAGGAATCGAACCCTAACCAAGTATTTGGTTTGGATTTGTTTATTTTGTTTAACGGCATATGAACCTCAATGAGTTATTTAATGCCGACCACATTTTTAGGATAGATTCGTATGAATAGAATATGTAGTCTTTGTATTAGATTGGTTTGGTTTATTTTTTTTAACAGCATATCAACCTCAATGTGTTATTTAATGCCGACAACATTTTTTATTGCTGGCAACACCTTGTTTTGTCAAAAATCCGTTTTGGTAATATTTCTTCTTCAAAACTGTATTGCTGGCAATAATTTTTTTTTTTTAGAAAGTATTGCTGGTAATAGTTAACTATTTGCCCATAACTGGGACCCTAACAGGTGCTACCACCCCGGGTCAGGGTGGACCTGGGAACACCAGCAATTAAGAAGTGGTTCCACGCTCCTCAAAACCTCCTGATCAGAGGCCTTGCTGCTGGATGTAGTTTATCGTCTTACCCAGAACGCGGATGTAGTTTAACGTCTTACCCAGGACGCGGATGTAGTTTAACGTCTTACCCAGGACGGACCAAATATTTGGTTGATATTTCTCGTTGTCTTAGAAACATTGAGACCAAATTTAAATTCATAAAGCAAATCCACTGAAACCTTTTTTTTTATGTTTTATGTCAATAAATGTAAAGTGTAACGCATTTGAAAATAAGACAATTTACAAATGAATAATTATTTTGTAAAATTATATCCAATATTGACTTGGTTTGGTTTTAATATAGAACACCATATCTTACGGGGAAATTGTTCAAAGACAATTTCATACCATTCTTTTTAGCATAGAAATTTGGAGAAAAATGAAATTTCTGCGATTTTTCTTTAATCGAAATGAAATAATTATTTTGTGACGAATTAAACAATGTAGTTTTACGAAGAAAAAAGAAAAGTAAAGAAAACAAAGAAAATAAGAGAAATAAAAAACAGCATTGGCAAAAAGAAGAAAAAAATGATGAAGAAAAGAGAAGGATAATAAAGACAAAGAAAAAGAAGAAAGGAACGAAAGAAAGAAAGAATTTAGCAAGCGAAGAAGAGGGAACAAAAAGAGAGAGGGAACTGAGATTAAGTAAAATGAAACGGAGAAAAAGTAAAAAGTAAAGGAAGAAAGTAAAAAATAGAAATAAGAAAGAAAGAAATTAAAAAAAGAAAGAAAGAAAATATAAAGAAAAGAGAAAAAAGAACAAATGAGAAGAAATAAAGAAGAAAATAGCACGAACGAAAAAATAAAAAAGGAACATATAAAAAACGTTATTATGCATAAAAAAATAGCTAAAAAGAACTAAAAATAATATTAAACAAAATAAAGGTAAAAATAGAATTAAGCCAAATATAAAAAATAGAATTCTAAAGTTTAAAATAAAAATAAAACTCAGAAAAGATGAAAAAGACATTTTCAATGGTCAGATGCAGTTAAGAAAAAGTAAGAAGAGGAATAGACAAAAAAAAAAAAAAAAAAAAAAAAGGAAAAAAGCCGTTTTGAAATGAAGGATCAAGACTAAATGAAGCAATTGACACAAATTCAAAAGGAAACAATGTGTCATATCGGAACTCTTTTATCAAGAAGTCGCCAACGCCTAAAGAGAATAAGTAGCTACTCAAGGTATCAAAAGTCAAGCCCAGCAACATTGAGCCTCCTTCAAGCCGACAGCAAAACGACACCAGTGGGAGTCCGGTGACAAAAGAGGCTGACAAAATGAACATTTTACACTCAATATACAAGTATAGGATTTCTTTAAAAAAATACACAATACCATTTTTGTTATGTTTCTTTTCCCCATTAGAGAATGCATTTTTGTGGCTAATTATCAACATATACATACACACCACTATATATATATATATATATATATATATATGTGTGTGTGTGTGTGTGTGTGTGTGTGTGTGTGTGTGTGTGTGTAAATAAATTAATATTTCATTATATATGGTAAATTACGAGTCATTGACATTGCATATACACATAAAAAACTATCTCTTGTGCATAATAGTGGCATTAATTACAAAATAGTGCCTCTTTTCTTGCAGGTTTTCACTACACAAGCTATATAGGCTGATGGTCGAAAATGTTCTAACAAATTTTAGATAATTTAATAAAAAGATTTGGTAACTAAATTACCAATTTTTTAAATGAATTTTTTAGCAGTAATGTTTCTCATACGACTTTCATTTATTTATCGACATTAGAACAATTTTCAATTCCATGCATTAGGACCAATAGTTACCAAGAGTCGGTTATTACAAATTCTTCTGTGAGGGCGTCAAAATCTACTTTTGATTCTGAAGTTAATATTTTACTTAAGTTTTCTAGTAGTACATAAGTAATTATGAAATAATTATATTCTGAAATCATTAAATATACAAATGAACAGTGTGACTTTTTCTGTGTTTATTTGTTTCTCTTTCCATGACATATGTCACGCTGAAACAGATATGGAAAAAATAAACATGGTCCTCTCTCCTATCCATTTTCTGCTTAATATTAACGATTTGCTTAAGAACATTGACAGATCATTAGTAAATATTGATAAAGATGTTGCCAAAGTGTATGGGTTTAAATCTAAAGACTTAGAAGACCAGTGTCTGACAGTTGATCCCGATCATATGATCATATCTCTAATAAATTAGTGGAGAAAAAACTGACTTGTAATATTCAGTTCTTACCAAACCAAGGTAGTAACTTTTTATCATTACCAAGCATAACCCAAATGTCTGTTGCGACTCTTTTTAGCCATGACCTAAAGTAGAAACACCCGCAGAATTAAAGTAGAACTCATATAGAGGTTGCGGCAAAACACCTCCAAACCTAAAATACCTCCAGATCTAATGTGGTACTCATATATAAATGGTGCGAAGGAAACACCTCCCACATGTTAAACAATCTCCTGTATGATGTTAGTGAACTTAGGCAAGTTGTAATGGTGTCTTCATCTTGCTAATATCTTATGATTTTGTTTGTCAGATACCATCAGTTACCATTATGGTTTGGACCCGTCCACACCATGCGTTTGCTGTTGAAACGTTTTTTTTTTTTTTTTTTTTTTAATTGGTGAATTTGTAATTGCAACATGAACAGCTTTTCGTGTTCATTTCATGTTATATCGGAATGATGCCGTTCTGGATCGAAAATCGATATTGCTATGCGTTGGAAATTACAGTGCCACATGTTCAGGGCTTAAAAGAAAGCCACCTTGAAGACCTCGAACTTCAGGTTGATGAAAAACTTTAGAAATCGTCTACAACAGCGTATGGCGAATAGAAGTCATCATTTGAAGGATGTCATTTTAAAAACCAAATGAATAAAAGCTGTAACCCTTTGTTTAAACAAGAGTGAAATACAGTTTTTAATAACAGCAATCTTGGCATTTTCTTTTATATGCTTTTAAGGCGTAGACGATCATGACTCTCCACAACTTCCTCTCTTTTGATGTTCTGTTTTACTTTTTACCGCCCTCTTTTCTCTTTGGTCTGCCATCCGTTCACGCATACTCGTTAATTAGGTTTGTCGCTTTTTCCTCATCTCTTTCGTTTCAATGTTTCAATGTCCTATGAGTGTTGAATTCTCCAGGCCTTCTTTCTTTACTATGTATCCCAGAAATCTCAACTGTCTCTGGTTGTAATTTAAACTGTCACTTGTCCAGTGCTAGGGAAGATAGGCATGTGTTTATGGTGTCTTCATCTAGGCAATGACTTACCATTGTTTGTCAGCTACCATCAGTTACCATCATGGCTTGAATTGGGGTACACCGTGCGTTTGCTGTTGAAACATTTTTTTAAAGACTGGTGAATCTTTAATTGGAACACAAAAAACTATTCGTACTCATTTCATTTTACTATGGGTTGGAAATTTCAGGGCCACAGGTTCAGCGCTTTTAAGAAAGCCACCTGGAAGACCTCGGACCGCTCGAACATCCGGGTGTTGGAAAACTTTACATTTCGTCTACAACAGTTTATGGCGAATAGACGCCACCGTTTGGAGGGTGTAACTTTTTAAGAAATGAATAAGAACTGTAGTCTTTTGTGTAAACAACAATGAAATAATTTGTTTTAATAGCAGCTATCTTTGAATTTTTGCCAACCATTAAAATGTGGGAGGTATTTCTGCCGCACCCTGGACAATACCTCACAAAAAGTAGTACCGGGGAGAGAATTTCCGAGGTCGAGCATTCAGATTATTTTAAGGTCCCCCGGTCGGAAAAGATGCTCGGACAAACAAACTCGATCCAAGACCGTCTGTAAGCGTGTCTGTCTGGTAGGATTGTGATTTGTTGAATATCATTTTTCTATTAAGGTCAATATTTCTATTTTTTGTGACAAATATTTATGCGTGTCATTCTAATAATACAACACTTGACATTTCACAAAATTTTCTATTTTGGCATCAAGCACCGACGGTCGGCCAGCCTTGAACTCGCGGATACAGTTATAAATTGTTGCGTGGGAAGGTTAGGCATCTCCTTTTAGCTTCTTGCAACTGATCAACTGATAAATATCTGAAGGACGTTTGCATGCAACTGGGAGACAAAGTTGTGCATTTAAAGAAGTTATTTCATGAAACTGTTTCGAATTGTATCGGAATGGATATCACAGAGAATATTCAGAAGACAATTGTTGAACAGGATCAATGCGTTGGGTTTGTCAGGAACTTTCCCTAATATTTTCGTTTCTTTCTTAATTTCTGCCACAATTGCAAAATTCAGAGCGCTCTTTTAATCCCTTTAAAACAAATAAAGAACTATCAATGCACAACAATGCTTAAAGACTGCATTACCAACTTGGCAACCCTTGCAATCGAGTGTGATTTGGCACGAGAATTAGACTTTGAGGAACACATCGCAATTTGCTTCCATGAAAGTTCGAAAAATTAACTTTAAAGCTACTTTCGAACTGGTTTTAGTCTTCGTATTTTTTTCAATAAAATACCGTTTCGTAATTTTGCTCTATACCTTTTTGTAAAGAAGTCCCCCCACCTCCTAAATCCCAACGTATGTGTTTGCGTTTATGTTTATGTGAGTGCGTGTATGATTGTCTCTTTACCTCTCCGTCGGTTCTTATCTATCTATCTATCTATCTATCTATCTATCTATCTATCTATGAGGTTGTTTCTTTCTTTCTATCTACCTATCTATCTATCTATCTATCTATCTATGAGGCTGTTTCTATCTATCTATCTATCTATCTATCTATCTATCTATCTAGTTGGTTGTTTCTATCTATCTAGGTGGTTGTTTCTATCTATCTATCTATGCATAGTCAGTTCATTATCTATCTATCTATCTATCTATCTATGCTTATTCAGTTCATTGTCTATCTTAATCTATTCATTTCTATCTATCTATCTATCTATTGGTGCTGCTATATATGTAAGCTTCCTTTGTTTAACAAAATATACTATTGGTATAACTTAGACGCTAAAATGATACCTTTACTCTAACTAAAATATAGAATTTTTTTAAAAAAAATTGAAATTTTAATATTAATTGTAATAATTCTCTAAAAACAAACATTTATTTTTAAAAAAATCTTTGTAGACATGTAAGAAAAAGAGTGAGGGCAGTCTTTGATATACATGAATGTTTATTGCCCCTTTCCATTTTTATTGTTTTATAGCCTGATTATCAAGTCACAGATAGTAGATTGTGTTTCTATATATTGGTCTATGAATTAGTTTGTTTATGTACCTGTGAGTTTTTAGTTTAATTTATTGTACGTTTATGATCAGTACTGCTGACTGATATCATATTTCCTCAAAACTACCCCAGTCACATTCCCCACCCTCACCTCAGCGAGTTAATGCTGCCACTTTCTTTAATTTTCGACGAATTTAAGTCGGGATAAATTTAATTTGCCCTTTCTCAAAAGATACATTCCACTAGAAAATCTTATGCCGTACTGAATAAATTATTAAAAATGGACATTTAAAAAACAATAATTTTAAATAATAATTTGTTCTTTGAAAAACAGGGCATACAAGTTATTAGATATTTTTAAAAGATTATTTTTAGAATTAAAGCAAGAAAAACTTTTCCCACTGAGTATGTCTCCAGCTTCGATAGGGATCAGATTTACGCAGCCCAACTAGGCATGTTAATTTTATTTAATTCTTTTTTACTTATTTTTCTTCTTTGTTTTTTCTTTGTTTCTTCTTTCTTTTCTTCTTTCTTATGAACAACCCCAAGGAAAGGTATTTCGGTCAATATTTCGAGGCACGCAGTTAAAACGATTCATTTTGGATCCAGCTGAAATCAAGAATGAAAACGACACTCTACGAAAGATTTTTGTTGCTTTGAAAGAGATATACATGAATATTGACTCTCTCGGGCTGAGCCCGATCCTCAGAGCCGCCACTGTATATATATATATATATATATATATATATATATATATATATATATAGAGAGAGAGAGAGAGAGAGAGAGAGAGTTTGATTAAAAAGAAGCGACATAGATAACAGCAAAATACTCTGCAGCATCCAATGCAAGGAGTCAGCATTAAATTATCGTAAAGCAAAAACAAAAACAATGCAAGGAAAAGACTTAAAATTCTAGAAGCAATTATTGTACAAAATAAATAGGCCTCATTAAATAAAATATCGTTCAACACACGAGACGATATCGTTAAGTGCTTATGATATAATTAATGTGTGCACATATTGTCTCCGTATTACAATAAACAAAATAATAATGTAATAAAATAAATCGTATTCTTTTTGTTTGGCCTCGTTTCCCAATCGCCGTCACACGAGACCATTTCAAACGTCCAATTTTCCAAAGAATATCAGAATGCGGACAAAGAAAGTCTAACTACCACACAGAAACCACATCGGTTCTTGATGATGAGTGCGAAAGTCGAAAGTACTTGAACAAATGTGATCGATCACAATGCTCAACACCTTATCGGAAAAATACAATAAATCATTAAACAGACAGAAGTTGTCGGTTCTTTTTAATCAAACGTGTTTGGATGAATACCTGCTACTTAAATATACGTAATACACATGGAGACTTGCTTATGACCTTATGCTTCACGCTTTCGCGATCTTCAGGCAAAAACAAGTTTGTCTGAATTTCGCGAAAACGTGAAACCTAAGGTCACAAGAAAAGTTTCCATTCAACATATATATATATATATATATATATATATATATATATATATATATATATATATATATTCATTTTCGTTTCACCTTTGAAAGTGAAGTCTGAAGATCCAGAGAAAAATAAAATTCTCTGGTGAAATAAACTATAACTAATGGAGCCTTAAAAGTGGTCTGTTTTTTATTTAAATTTAATTTTATATTTATATATATATATATATATATATATAGATAGATAGATAGATAGATAGATAGATAGAATTCCCTTTCCTTTGTGATGATAGCCTTGTGGTAGGATCTCTGACTAATGCCGGATTGAAGCAATTGGACGTCTAGCCACACTCAAGAGCTGTAATACAGCGAAACAGTCTGTCTGTGGATGACTATATATATGCTATTGACCTCGACGAAATTCGAACATGCAACCTTCTAATCTAGATACGCTACCATTGTGCCACAGGACCTAATGCGGGAGGAAGCAAAAGTATCAGGTTTAGAAAATTCGAAGAATAAAGTTTAAAAGAAATTCTAATTACGTTAAAAAATGACCGACGAAGACGTCATTTGAACTTAGAGCTTTCACAACCGGGATTCAGATGACGAACATTTACTACACACTGCAGAACGTATCTTTCAAACCATACACATAATAGAACAAGTTGCAAGAGTCCTAATTAGGAACGAATGAAGCTAAATTCCTGTCGTAATAAGTATTGATCCCGACTGTCTGACTGGAGTTTTGACAACAAATACTGGAGATATGGAGATATGAAATGTGTCAGAATTGTGTTTGGTAGTGTAAAGTGTATGTTGTCGAATTGGATCCGAACGCCGAAATACATTTGCGACTTCCGGTGTCAGCATCTGGGGCCAATTGGTTGTGGGCCAATCGGGAATTTAAAAAATTCTATTACTCCAACAGAAATTGAATATTATGTAAAATGCTGACGATATATATGTCACGGCTAAAATTTGCACAATCCCACCCTCTAAGAATACTAGCCTTAACACACCTTCGTAAACAGAATTGTATCCCCAAAAGAAATTTTATAAAGAAAAACAAGTAAAATAACCTTATATATATATATATATATATATAGTGTAACCCGGATATAAGAGACCCGGATATAAGAGAAACCTGGATATAAGAGAGATTTTCTCTGGTCCCAAATTAGAGCCTGTGTTAATGTATATATAATAGACCAAACCCGGATATAAGAGAAACCCGGATATAAGAGAAACCCGGATATAAGAGACTTCTTCCCCGGTCCCGACGACTCTTTTATATCCGGGTTACACTGTATATATATATATATATACATATATAAAGAATGGTTAATGTAGAATTTTAGTTTCATCCTCCCTGTCTCACGCACTGCACGGCCTCTCTTTCTCTATCTCTCTCTGTCTGTCTCTCTCTCTCGTTCACACGCAGACAAACACATACACACATATACATGTAATTAATAGCTATTTTTTAAATTCCACAGCAGGACACACGATTCTTCATCAGCGCATGGAGGTGGGGTAATGTGCCTTGTGCCACGATTGCTTGTGACCTGTTTGCAATAGTGACAACAAATAGGCCTTGCATTTTAGTAAAAGTAAACAATTAAATATAAATGCATCTATATAGCTACCGAGCTTTTCATATCTATTTAACAATGATATCTATCTATCTATCTCTCTCTCTCTCTCTCTCTCTATATATATATATATATATATATATATATATATATATATATATATATATATATATATATAAAAATCTATTTGTGCATCTATCTTTCTCAATATATTACTATCTATCGATCTATCTATCTCTCTCTCTCTCTCTCTCTCTCTCTCTCTCTATATATATATATATATATATATATATATATATATATATATATATAGCATAATGAGAAGCCACGTATACTTTCTTAATATGTATATATAGAAAAAGTTTCAAATTAAAAATAATAATGTTTTATTTTATAAAAGTATTTATTTATTTATATATATATTTGATATTTCAAATTGTCATCAATTTTTCATCAGAAATAACTGTTTGTTACAAATAAATTAAATTTTAATATATATATTTGATAATAAATTAAATTTTCTCAATTTTTCATCAGAAATAACTGTTTGTTACAAATAAATTAAATTTTAATATATATATATTGATAATAAATTAAATTTTAATATATATATTTGATATTTCAAATTGTCCTCAATTTTCATCAGAAATAACTGTTTGTTACAAATAAATTAAAATTTATTTGTTACAAACAGTTATTTCTGATGAAAAATTGAGGACAATTTGAAATATCAAATATATATATATATAAATAAATACTTTCAAAATAAAACATTATTATTTTTTAATTTGAAACTTTTTATATATATATATATATATATATATATATATATATATATATATATATATCAAAATCTATTCCTGCATCTATCTTTCTTAATATATTACCATCTATCTATCTATCTATCTATCTATCTATCTATCTATCTATCTACCTATCTATCTATCTATTAGTGCTGCTGTATATGTAAACTTCCTTTGTGTCGGCTCATCTGGCCGCAGTCAACCAGAAACTCTAACATGTAAGTCTATTCCTGCATCTATCTGTCTATCTATCAAACAATATATATTCGTTTCAGACTTCGAAAAACTTCAAGCAATATGGCTCCTCAGCGGTGGGTAATGTTCAACAAGCTTTGTCTCATTCATAATGAATTCGATCCCCCACTGAGTGCCTCCTACTTGTGGCCTTGTGCCAACAGTAAGCGAAGCATAGCAAAGAGATACTTCAAACGAAAATGCTTATTAATAAAGCCAAACTTTTTATGCAATTTCTATGCACGAAAACAGTATGGAGTTGAAATTCGAGCATATATTTATATAGCTATGAGGAAAGTAAAGGCCAAAATGTCTTCATCACAGTCTGTAAAACATTGATTAAAGTAGGGATTCTTTATTTATCCTCCTAATGTTATAACGAGACAATAAAACGCAGATTATTTGACAGGAAACACAGTAATGTTATATTCGAATAAATTCATATATATATATATATATATATATATATATATATATATATATATATATATATATAAATTTCATATAGAGTATATCATAAATTTCAGATTGTGTAGATCTGTAAAAAGAGAATATGAATAAAGACAAAAGGAATATATATATATATATATATATATATATATATATATATTACAGAACTAATCGAGTATTATCCACTTTCCTTCTAATATATTGTTTCACTGTAACACATCTTACCACCATTTCGTCCAAAAATGTCAGTTTGATTAAAAGAGAAAAAAATTCAGTAAGAATATATTGAAAGTGCACTGATCTCAGAATGGATTCATATATACAATATGACCAATCATCGCAAAATCAATAGTAGCATAATGTAATATACGAAAGAACACTAATCCAGCCGCTCTCGGCTAATCTCAAATGCAGCAGACGTTAATGACTTCAAAAAAATCTGACCGATGTATCTGATAAGGTTGTTTATTACATCTTCTTCAAAATTCTAAGGCAATTTTCTTACACACGGGTTTGTCTCTCATTCCGACTTTCTTCTTCTTCTTCTTCTAATTCTGCTTCATCTTGCCACCGCCTAGTCCCTTCAAGCGTGGGCGATCATAACTCTCCACAACTTTCTAGATTTCAAGCTCTTAATAAAGTTTAAATTTTCATAATTTCTTCCAAATTCCTAGAGAGCTACACACTGCGCCTTTTTGGCCTTACGTTTTCCACTGACTTGATGTGGAGCGACTACAACGAATTAATAGCTGCATCTACTGCAGGGAAATTTGGTGTCACTGTATCGTATCAGAAAATATTTCTCGTCAGAGTCTATCTTGCACATTTACAAATCTACCATTCGTCCGTGCATTAAAAACTGTTGCCATATCTGGTCCGGTGCTCCTGCTATTCATTTTGAGGTTCTTGACAAAATCGAAAGAAGGATCTTTAATGTAATCTTGGCATCTCGACTTCAGTCACTATCTCACCGACGCGCGTCGCTTGTCTCTAACTTTTCTACAAATATTTTAACGGCAACTGCTTAGACGAGCTTTTTTATCTCTTGCCTCAACTACATGAATTTAAGCGTGCTACTAGTTTGGCATATAGGTCCCACCTGTTTACTGTTAAATGCAACAGCCACTTCTACCCCAACAGTTTCTTTTCTCGCACTTTCCGCTTGTGGAACTCCCTTTCCGTTTTCTTGCTTCCCTGAAAACTACAATAAAATATTTTACAACTAAAATATTCGTTCACCGACAGGATTCGAACCTGTATCCTATACGGAACTGTCATTTAGGCGGACGTGCGTTAACCGATTCGGCCACAGAAGTAGGTCCGATTAGAAAGGTCGATTTTACTGTCTTTAAACTACAATCTTCCATGATTCTCTCACGTACATTCATATCTGCTCATGGCGTATCCAAATGTAAACAAATGACGTCACACATTATGAAATGGACAAAGTCCGACAATTATTTTAAAACATTTTTATGTTGGAGGACGAATAATTTCTATGAAAATCTCTCGGTTATTCAGGCCGGTAAATGTTGTTTAATATTGTTTATTACAAACAGAGCATCTACTTAAATGTTTGTATCTATAAAAAAATGTATAAACTGAATTTCATGTTAATTTTATATTTTTTTAAATAATTCTGGATTTTACGATTTAATGAGTTAAATTGTCTTTTTTCTTTTACTTCATAAATGGAATAAAACTTTTCGATCTAAAAATAAATTTTGAAATCTTATGTCTGGAACGCTGAATGTTCAACCGTTGATTGAGAACAAGACTGTTCTTGTTTTGTTTTGAAATCCATGAGGGGTGGGGAAGGCATCTATTTTCTCTTCGTTCGTTAAGAGGACTGAATTAATAAGATAAGGAACGATGATAATTCTCTAGCGAACAAGACACTCCTTTTATCAAACATAGAGACCTAACCTGGACATGGAATATTCTTCTGATAGTTCATCAAGAGGTGAAATTAAATGTAGAGAATCATATCAAAACTCGAGATAAAAGCATTTAACAGGAACAAGACTTTCTTTTTGTCCCTACTTTCGGACCTCAAAAGAAAGATTTTATTTGTCGTCGTCAGTAATCTGCTAGATTAAGTAAACGGAAAATAAATTTCGTATGACATCATCAGGAGGATTAGCGAAAGAAACTCTTAATGAATCAAACTCTTTTTGAGTCGGGATAATCCAAGCCGGTTCTTTTGTTTCTATCTGAAATTAATTGTTTTTCCATTAAAGATTAGCAGATATTACAGAAAAGGAATGAAATCCTCTTTTTTGATATGTATTGTAAGCCTAACAAAGGTTATTGATTGGAACAATCGAAATATCGAAAATATGAATTTTGTTTTAATCGATTTCACCACATGTAAGGCAGTAAAGCCACTAAGATACAAGGGGATTACTGGATGTGAAAGAATTAGAAGTTTTTCCAAGAGTGTAGCAGTTCTCGGGAAGAAGCTGAGTGGAACTTCTTCTTTACCAATGAAACACAAAAGGAATAAGACTGATTCGACGCTTTCTAAGTAGCGTGACAGGTCATAGCTGTAAAGGTCTGAACTGGCGGAACTTGCGAATTTAGCGGCTCAGCTTCAGTCGCTTTCCCAACACCGTAATGTTGCCTCTTTGTGTTTTTTTTATTTGGTTTCTTATGAATACGTTTGTTTTCATATTGTAAATACTTATTGGGGCGAGTTTTTAAATTGTTGTTTTATTCCCCCCCTCCAAACAATGAAATTTATATATGGTGACTAGAGACAATGAGGTATTATGGTGGATGTTGTAAGAAAGGTAAGTAAGAATGCGTTGTTTTGGTGTTAGGAATATTGTGGTATGTCTGGGTCAGTGATTGTGGCTAACAAAGTTTAATGTTAAGACAGATGAAGACCATTTTCTCCATTCCTCATTTTGTCACCTTTTTAAATTATTTAGAAATAAATATCGCTCTTTGCTAAGATACCGAGACTTTTAAAATTTAAGCGCAGTCTTAGACTGGCGTCGAGATCTCATCAATTTACAGTTAGCTGGCCAGATGTAACCGTAGGTTCTATGCTAACAGTTCCTTTTCTCGCACATCTCGCTTGTGAAACTCTTTTCCGACTCCATGCTTTCCAGCCAACATTAATCTGCAAAAATTTAAATGGAATGTCAATCGCCATCAACTGTCTTCCTGATTACTCTTTTCTCTTCCCGTTCACTATTACTGTTTCTTTTTTCTAATTCTTTCACACCCAATAACCTCTTGTGTCTTAGTGGCTTTACTGTCTTGAATGGGGTGAAACCGATTAAAAAAGTTGTCTGAGCATTTGCCATTGACATAGCGATAGACTTGTGACGTTTCGTCTTTGGGAAAAGATTTGTTCGTAAGTTAATCCGTGTGTTAAGCATTATTGAGAAGCGAGAACAATAGATATCGATTGACCTTGCATTTTAAATTCAGCGAAGAACACTTTGAATGATAATGACTTATCTCAAAATGGTAAAACTGATTCCATTCAAGGTGTTTTTTTTTGGGTTTTTTTTTTCATGTTACTTTTGTTTTCAATGAAAACAGAGAGCCCTTCTTATTTATTAAATCATCTGGAAGGATTAAGAATAAAGAGGAAGATTGTGTTGGGTCAATCTTCCAATTAAATAATGCCTGCCTTCTTTGAAAATCAGCTTTCGGGATTTTGGCATTTATCTGAGTTTGAACATTGACTTTTTGTTATATCTTCGTTTATGTGCTGTGTCCATTTCGGACGGCTCTCCACAGCTTTCTAACTTTTGTAGCTCTTAGCTATGTTGATATTTTTACTATCCATGGCCTCATTGTTCTGCCATCCATTTAGAAAAATTTTGTTAGGTTGGGCAAGAAGTTTTTTTTTTGTTTCCATTTTCATTAAAACTTCCTCGTTATTCACATGTTCATCATTCTTCTCTAGAATTCTATTTGTGATGCTTCAAGTCTATTTATCTGTGAGGGGGAGTAGGTGGAATTCACTGATATTACATAACATTTTGGCAATCTTTTTTGTTTGTAATCACACGTTCCTGTTAATTAATATTTTACTCGGCCTTTTTATTTCAATGATCCGTCGGATAGCTTCGACTTTACAATTGCCAGATCAAAGATCGGTCGGATAGCAAAAAAAAAAAAAAAAAAAAAAAAAAAAAAAAAATTCTCTTCATCTTTGTTGTTTTCATCATATTTCGGCTGATATTTTCTTTGGCCTTCTTCACTGAAATTAAATTCTAATTATTATTCCATTCATTTGGTATACTATGCCAATTTTTAAGTGACAATGGTGTCTTCATCTTGCTAATATCTTATGATTTTGTTTGTCAGATACCATCATGGTTTGGTCCCGTCCATACCATGCGTTTGCTGTTGAAGCGTTTTGTTTTTTTTTTTTTTTTAACTGATGAATCTGTAATTGCAACAGAGAGAGTTTTTCGTGATTATTTCATGTTAATTCGGAATGATTCTGTTCCGGATCGAAAATCAATATTGCTATGGGTTGGAAATTTCAGGGCCACAGGTTCAGCGCTTAAAAGAACGCCACTTGGAAGACGTCGTTCTGTTCTGTCTATGATATTCTCAGCAGCTGTCGGTAGAACCAAATCATTAAAAGCCTCTTATTCATTTGTGAATAGATTGTCTAGCATTCACTGCCGTATAGGAGATTAGATGTTATACAGGGTAGAACAGAAAAATCTTCCACATTTTAAACTGTCACTTGTCCGGTGCTAGGGAAGATAGGCATGTGTTTATGGTGTCTAGCTAATGACTTACCATTGTTTGTCAGCTACCATCAGTTACCATCATGGCTTGAATTGGGGTACACCATGCGTTTGATGTTGAAACATTTTTTTTAAAGACTGGTGAATCTTTAATTGGAACACAATAAACTATTCGTACTCATTTCATTTTACTATGTGTTGGAAATTTCAGGGCCACAGTTTCAGCGCTTTTAAGAAAGCCACCTGGAAGACCTCGGACCGCTCATCCTTCTGTACAATCCTAATTGTGTTGCTTTAAGTATGTTCATCTGTGAGGTGGGTGTAGGTGGTATTCACTGATATTACATAAGAGGTCGGCACTCATTTTTGTTCGTTACCACATGTTCCTGGTAATTAATACTTTGATCAGCCTCTCGGATATCTTCTCCTTTACAAGTGCCAAATCAGGAAGAAAATGGAGTATTGACCATTCTTCACTTTCCAGTATCGATAGAGTCCAAAAGCATTTACGCGGCCTTGTGGACGATGAATTATTTTCCACCCTACAACCACTTTCCAAAAGACGAAACGTTGCAAGCCTCTCGCTAGTTTATTGCTATTTCAACAGAAGCTATTCAGACGAGCTACATTCTTTAGTTTCACCAGTTCTTGCATTCAGAGTTAAGACGCGCTATCTCCCTCACAATATGGCAAAAGACCCTCATTCCCTTTGTATTCCATTGGTAAGATATAAGTTCCACTCGAGCAGCAGCATCTCACGAACAGCTGCATTGAGGAACTGACTCCCAAGGTGACGCTTCCTCGATCACTATACTCTTAACTTGTTTAAGTCTAAAGTTAACCATTGTCTTCTCCACATATCCTCATAGTCTTTTTTCAGTAATATAGTAATGAGTATCCCCGCCTGTCACGCCGGAGACCGGGGTTCGATTCCCCGCCAGGGAGCATCTATCCTAGTGGGCACTTCGACGTTGTGTAATGATTAGCAGACTTGGTTCGCTAGATCAATTAAGGTATATTGAGTTCGATTCTCTGCGTGTGCCATAGTTTCAGCCCTGTGCCACATCTAAGTTACGTTTAGCAAATCATCATATCATCACAAACCGTGCTTTTTATCCATTACTCTGTAAACGTTTACTTTGAGTCTTTCTTCGCCGTTGTACTGGATGAATATTATTGTCAATAAAACTCTTGCTTGCTTTTGGTATCTCCAATTCATAGTTCGTAACTTAAGTTGTTCCCATTGTTGAAATCAATGCATTCTGCCTTGTTACAAGTGATAGTTGGTCCTTTCTTCTCGCTTTCCTTTACTAGCATCTTTAGGATTTCATAGTTTCCTTCTGTTCTCTTTCGCAAAGAAAAAAAAAAACAACGCACCAAAAATAAAGGGTCTCCCAATAACTTGCATCAATTTTAAATGTGAATTAAGTTTAAGCGTGTAATGAATTTTTTTTCTTTCGCATTTAACATCTTTGGCAATTTCAACAATGAAAAGATTAACAATCAAACAACGTGTTAAAGTTATCGAAGCCTATTACGAAAATGGACGTTCAAACAGAAATGCAATGAGAAGTTCCCAGGTCGCATCATCTTTCAAAACAGCGAAGTCAATTGGCCACCACGATCGTGCGACTTGACGCCTTTAGATTTCTTCCTTTGGGGTCATCTCAAAATTAAGTTTTATGCCAACAAGCCAACAACAATTCAACAGCTGAAGGATGAGATAATAAGGTATATTGGTGGGATCGAGGAGCAACTATGCAGAGACGTCATCAAAAATTTTGACCATTGAGTGGAGGTGTGCCGCCGAAGCCTTGGCGGACATTTGGGCGATATTATTTTTCACACATAATTGCCATGACTTAGTAACATAATCCAATAGAGAAATAAATAAATTTTCACCAATAACACAGATTTATTTACTGCTGACTTTAATCCGTCTTAATGAAACACTCTATATTATTTTAAAATGATAATATTAAGAAGTATGTTTTTAAATGACGACGTTTTGTCCGTTACGGTCTTCCATAGATCGTTGTTGATTTCCTCTTTCGGTATGTCTAGTAATCATTTGCCAGCTGTGTCATAATGCCTAAAACTTTTGCGCATGGGCGACCAGCAAATTTCACTCCACCCCATTTTCTTGCTGGGTGATTTCAGGTCGAGCCAGGAGTAAGTCGAAATTGGGGCAGCTGCAGGGTATTATTTTTAAAACCGAAAACATAAGGATGGGGTTGAGAAGGGGTGGAGGAGAAAAAAACAAGCTATTCAAAGTGTCGTAAAAGAAATTAATGTCTCCATGACTATTACTAGTTTAACTCCATCTTGTATTCTATCGTAACACTCTGAGTTGAGACATTCTTCATCACGAGTTATATCATAATTAATGATAAGAGCAAAAAATGTCGAAAACGATCATATAATAATTTCACCTGTTTTTTTTATATATACTATTCATCCAATACACACCAATGAACCACTCAAGGTAGATGGTTCCCGAACAAAGTTTATAGAGCGAAGTAAGAAATGAGGACATGTAGGATAGATAACAGTTGATCCAGGATTTGAAGATTGTAGTGATCAGAGAAGAAACTTCTTGGGAGTTTGTTTAACAGTATAGCGGTTCTCGGGAAGAAGATGCCTGAATAGAACTTACTTATATCAATGGAATATGAAGGAAATGACGATGATTCGACCTTGTGTACGCAGCGTGGAGGGTCCTATCTGTAAAGGTTTGAACTGGTGGAACTAACGAATGTAGCTCGTCTGGGCAATTGCCATTGAAATAGCGATATGCTTTCGATCTTTCGTCTTTGGGGGAAGGTTTGTAGCGTGGAAAATAATTCATTGCTCACAAGGCCGCGTGAAGACTTTTGAATTCATAAAGGCTGGAAAGAGTGGATTCGGCAGTTCGAGTCCAGATATGATAGTAAGATTCCATCTTTAGCCTGATCTGACTCTTTTAAAATTAGGTCATGACAGGAGGAGTCAGGTAGTTTCTGGAGCAGTAAAATGAACTGACCATTTTCTAGACTCTTCAGAGATAGATCATTCATATATATATATATATATATATATATATATATATATATATATATATGCGAAATACGAAAATCTCTGTGTCGCACTTTTTCAATTCAGGGGACACAACTCTAACTTTTAAATATCTCATCTACTTCAATATAATAAGTGCGAAAATGTCTGTGTGCCATACTTTTTCAATTAAAAGTATACAACTCTCTAACTTTTAAATATCTCATCTATATCATAAATTAAAAAGACACAACTCTCTTTAAAATATCTCATCTTCTATATAATAAATGCGAAAATGTCAGTGTCACACTTTTTCAATTAAAGGGACACAGGTCTCAATACTTCATCGTCTTCTTCTATAAAATAAACACGAATGTCAGTGTGTCAATGTGTCACACTTTTCCCACTTTACTCCTAGAGGCCGTAACCCAACATATCAAAATATTTTCGAATCAAGCCTACCTGGTGAGTAAATTAAAAACATTTCCGGCCGGATCCGGACTCGCAATCCTAACATTTTGGATTTACAAGTTTTCATTACTGCCATTTTTTTTGGGCGATTTTTATAGCTTGACGTCGCTTAACTGATCGAGCCATGGAGGAGCGTTCGATTAGCAAGGTCGATGTTACTGTCTTTAAACTTCAATCTTCCATGAATCTCTCACGTACATTCATATCTGCTAAAAGCGTATCCAAATGTAAACAAATGACGTCACACATTATGAAATTGGACAAAGTCCGACAATTATTTTAAGATATATTTTTTATGTTTATCTGTGGCTCAATCGGTTAAGGCACTTCACGCTATATGACGATTCCGTATAGGATACAGGTTCGATTCCTGTCGGAGGACGAATATTTTCTATGAAAATTTCTCAGACATTCAGGTCGGTAAATGTTATTAATACTGTTTTTTATAAACAGAGCATTTACTTTGTATCTATAAAAAAGAATGTATAAACATAAAATGTCTTAATATATATATATATATATATATATGAAGTAATAATATATATATATATATATATATATATATATATATATATATATATATATATATATATATATATATATAATGTCTTAATATATATATATATATATATATATATATAAAGCAGTAAATTCGACCTTGTCTACCGAACGCTTCTTTGTAGCCTAAGCGGTAAGGCACGTCAGCGTATATGACGGTTCCGTATAGGATGCAGGTTCGAATCCTGTCAAAGAACGAATATTTTCTATGAAAAATTTCTCGGACATTCAGGCCGGTAAATGTTATTTAATACTGTTTATCATAAACAGAGCATTTGCTTAAATACTTGTATCTATAAAATAACAACGTTAAACATAAAATATGTCTTTAATAAATAAATTGTCGGACCTTGTCCATTTCTTAATATATATATATATATATATATATGGTTCAAACACTAATATTCCATGGTTATAATTTATTACATTGGAATCGTAATCACGATCCTAATCATCAGACCTACAAATTCAAAAAGAAATCGGAAAATATAACTCCGGGTATAAAAACAAAATTTTAGTGAGAGTGTATGTGTGGGAGTGGGAAACAAATGTGAGAGGGAAATGTATGAAAGCTTTAGATTCCAATGTAATAAATTATAACAATGGAATATTAGTGTTTGAGCCTTTTATATTATATTCTTACTCTGTCATGGACATCGAGTTCTACTACCTGGATTCTATAGTCTTGGGAATTTATATATATATATATATATATATATATATACTGTTGGAGTAGAAGTAGCTGTTGCATTTGACTATTTCAACAGTAAAAGAGTGGGACCTAAATACCAATCTAGTAGCGCGCTTAAATTCATGTATTTCGGCACCAGGGGAAAAAAAAACTTGTCAGATCAGTTGCCATTAAATATTAGTAGACAAGACAGAGGGAAGCCACATCACATCGGTGAGAAAGTGACTGGAGTCGAGATGCCAGATCAGGATCGATTACATTGCAGATCCTTCTTTGGATTTTGTCTGGATCAATAACAGGAGCACCAGACTAGATATAGCAACAGTTTTCAATGCACGGACGACCTAAAATATATTTAAGTGGATGTGGATCGACTCTTATATAATAACTGACCAAATGAATAAATATTATGCTATAATTCTTCTTGTTCCTTAGATAGTTCGTTAGCACTAACGTTACATCCTGCCAATAGCTCATAAATAATGGATTATTTCGACTTGACTGTGAGGAAAGACGGGAAAGACATATCAGAGATGCTGTTTGGTTTCAGCGAAAAAAAAAAAAGAAAGACAGAAAGAAGTAAGGGAAGATAGATAAAGTGATAATGCCCTTATGTGTTAACGTTTGCTTCAGTGAAATGGAAAAACTTATCAGTTTCAAATCGTTTCATTTGTACCCTCTTAATTAATATGTATGATTGTTATTGCAATATTTTTTTAAAGTTGTTAAGCTCAAATATTTAATGTGGCAAATTCTATGAATATTTTATTGTGGTAGAACTCGCCATGAGCTTATTTAATCATTAACTTAAGAATTAAGATTCATCAGGAAATGAAAACCTTGAAATTTTCACAGGTATTTCTAGAAAGAATTTCTTTTGCAAATCCTAGCCGTCTTGGTCGCTCCGGGAAAACAGTCTGTATTAATCATATATAAATTCAAAAAGAGTCCTATATTTTGGTGTCGTAGCTGCATTTTAAAAACTAGAGTGTTTTAGATCATCACCGAATCAGTGTTTATCGAAATATTAATTGATTGTAATTTTTGCTCTATAACATTAATATTCGACATGAAATAAACCAACAAGATGTAATTTCTGTTTGATTTTCAGGGATGATGCGTTATCATTATTTACATAATTTATATTCGGACTAATGTCCTTATCTTTGTTGTTGTTTTCAAAACGTTTCAGATGTGGCCTCCGTCCTTCCTCAGTTATATATCAATCCAGGTAAACTTACAGATTAGATAAAGGGTTCAATTGGGAATTCCTTGAAGTTACGTTGTGATAACAATAACAAAGATGAGGACAATAGTCAGAATGTAAACAGTGTAAATAAGACGTGATTCATATTGAAAGTAATTAAGTTAAATGAACTTTAACCTGTCTTTAATTGTTGTCATGCGTGGCTGAGTGGTTAGGACGTTCGATTTCCAAGTTCGAATCTCACCATGTTCTATTTGTCGGAAAGGTGAATGATTGATTCTGGTTTGCGTCTTTTGACCAATGCCTTGTGAGTGAAATTGAGTAGAAGTCGATTTTTGTTCTAGCACGAAGTAACAAGTCATCGTGACCGAGGGTTTGAGTGTACTGGCCTTGGCAAATTATTCGCGCTCTCACAGGTCCACTCAGTTGAGTTACATTATAAACCATATATGGTCCCTGTGGGTGATGAACAAACACAAATGTGCTTGATCGGGCGTCTGCAACTGGGATTGGCTAGCCGCTTTAGCGGACGGGTTCACTCGGAAAACGACGCTAGTTAGCATTTATCTCTCTCTCTCTCTCACACACACACACACACACACACACACACACACACACACATATATATATATATATATATATATATATATATATATATATAGTAATGATAAAATATGGTAATCCGTATGGAATTTCCAGGAAGATATAGTTCCAGGAGAGTTCAAAAGACAGAGCAAAATTATTATTAATTAAAGAATGTCAAGCACTTGTATCCTATAGATAATAATTTTTATTCATGAGAGCTCTAAAAAAAGGAGCTTTTTTTTAGAGCTTTCATGAAATAAAAATTATTACATAGTGGATTTTAAGTTTGAGTATATATATATATATATATATATATATATATATATATATATATATATTATGTTATAATATTGGTAAAAATAATGTCGTTTTCTTTTGAAGTTGAACGTCAAAAACGACATTATTTTTGCACCAACCTAATAAAAGTGAATATTGAAGTCAACACTTAGAGGTGACATGCTGTTCCATGCTAGACGCAATCGTCAGGCCACACGCTCTATCTCTGATATTGAGCACTTTATCCCATAAATATAGCACACCTTAAGAGTATATTTCTTCATAGATATATACATATATATATATATACACACACGCACGCACACGCACACACACATACACACACACACATACACACACACACATACATACACAGACACACACACACACACACACATATATATATATATATATAATTTAAAATAATGGATATTTTATTGATATTTTTTAGAATATTCTGAAAACTTTTCTTGATGTGAAAAATGATCAAAATTTGTATTAAGCTTAAGCGTTCAACTCGCTTGAGTTATCATCAGGCGTGTGAGAAAGCAAAGAGGATGAAAAATGTATTTCAAGCAGCGTATTCATTTAAAAGTGTTCTCTTTCTCTCGGTGTTTTATCATAACCGGCATTCATCCCTATTTTCGTTGCCTTTGAAGCTAACATCTTGAAAATAGGGTTCAAAATTTTCAAATTAATTTTTAAGACATTACCATCTTGGACGATGAAGCCTATCAAACAATTTAAAAAAATAAGTAAATAAAAGAAAATAGCATTTCTAAATGAATGGCTTGGCAGGTGATAGGAAAACGGCGTTTGTTTTGGTTCGAAAGGTGTGGAAAGGATTATAAAAAACAAAAAACAAAAAACGCTTTGATGTCAACAGAACGTTCTCGGTGAATAGGGAAGTCAGGTAAGTAATTGTGGTACCTCTCGTCAGGTGTCCGGCCAAGTGAAATGAAAAAGAAGATGACCAGCAAAAAGATGAGTAAATAGGATCGGATGGCATGCAAAGTTCCACGTGGAAAAGAAAACATTGTAATGCAAAATGATTTGCGATAAATGAATCGGAGACGAGTTCCGACTGTTACGCCCATTCACTGACCTTTAACCTTTCGGTGTTTACTGAATAAAGCAAAGACATTAAACTGATCGATTGAGTTCGGTGACATTCCGGGTGGGAGGTCATTTTAGCCCAACATAAACGTCATTTGATTTGTATAGAAAAATCTATTTCATATTCATGAACAATTATTCTTTCTTTCTTTCTTGCTTTCTTTCTTTCTTTCTTGCTTTCTTTCTTTCTTTCTTTCTTTCTTTCTTGCTTTCTTGCTTTCTTTCTTTCTTTCTTTCTTTCTTTCTTTCTACCTTCCATCCATTCTTTCTTTCCTTCTCTTTTTATTCTGCATTCTCTCTATTCTTTCTTTCTTTATTTCCTTTTTTCTTTCATGTCCTACCCTCTCTCCATTCTTTCCTTCCTTATTTTATTCTGCCTTCTTTCTTTCTTTCTTTTATTTTGCTCTTTCTCATTTCGTTTTTCTTTCTTTTATTTTTCCTCTTTCCATTCTTTCTTTCTTTCTTTTATTCTTCCTCTTTCCATTCTTTCTTTCTTTCTTTTATTCTTCCTCTTTCCATTCTTTCTTTTATTTTCCTCTTTCTATTCTTTTCTTTCTTTTCTTTCTTTTTATTTTCCTTCCATCCATTTTTCTTTCTTTCTTTTATTTTTCCTCTTTCCATTCTTTTCTTTCTTTCTTTTATTCTTCCTCTTTCCATTCTTTTTCTTTCTTTCTTTCTTTTATTCTTCCTCTTTCCATTCTTTCTTTCTTTTCTTTTATTTTCCTCTTTCTATTCTTTCTTTTCTTTTTTTATTTTCCTCTTTCCATTCTTTTTTTTTTTTCTTTTATTTCTTCCTCTTTCCATTCTTTTTTTCTTTCTTTTCTTCTACATTCTTTCCATTCTTTCTTTCTTTCTTTTATTCTTCCTCTTTCCATTCTTTCTTTCTTTCTTTTATTTTCCTCTTTCCATTCTTTCTTTCTTTCTTTTATTCTTCCTCTTTCCATTCTTTCTTTCTTTCTTTTATTCTTCCTCTTTCCATTCTTTCTTTCTTTCTTTTCTTCTACATTCTTTCCATTCTTTCTTTCTTTCTTTTATTCTTCCTCTTTCCATTCTTTCTTTCTTTCTTTTATTCTTCCTCTTTCCATTCTTTCTTTCTTTCTTTTATTTTCCTCTTTCCATTCTTTCTTTCTTTCTTTTATTCTTCCTCTTTCCATTCTTTCTTTCTTTCTTTTATTTTCCTCTTTCCATTCTTTCTTTCTTTCTTTTATTCTTCCTCTTTCCATTCTTTCTTTCTTTCTTTTCTTCTACATTCTTTCCATTCTTTCTTTCTTTCTTTTATTCTTCCTCTTTCCATTCTTTCTTTCTTTCTTTTATTTTCCTCTTTCCATTCTTTCTTTCTTTCTTTTATTCTTCCTCTTTCCATTCTTTCTTTCTTTCTTTTCTTCTACATTCTTTCCATTCTTTCCCTTTTTATTCTGCGTTATCCCTGTTCTTTCTTTCTTTCTTTCTTTCTTTCTTTCTTTCTTTCTGTCTGTTTCTTTATTTTCATCTTAATATTTTCTTTTAAGATTATTTTAGAAACATGTACTTTTTAGTTTCATTACTTTTTCCTTCTTTTTGTGTTTTTCTTTTTCTCTTTTCTCCTCTTTGTTTTTTTTTAAATTTATTCTCATCCTTTCTTTCCCTCCCTACCCGCTCTCTCTCTCTCCCCCTCTCTATCTCCCCCTCTCTCCCCTCTCTCCCCCTCTCCCCCTCTCCCCCCTCTCTACCCCCCTCTCTATCTCCCCCCCTCTCTCTCTCTTATTCAGTCGTTTTCATATTAATCTCATTTATTCATTCTTCTCTTCATTCACATTTTATATTTTCTAAATAAGTTTTCAAAATTCACATCATCCCCTTTTTCTTCCCTTTGACAGACTTTCTCCCTCAGTTCATTTTTCTCATTCTTTCTAACTTCAGAGATTCAATCGAAAAAAGAATTTCATTTAGTCACACTTCCAGACATGGACGAAAAGATTTTCAGAACAATTAACGGCAAACTTTATTTCATTTGAACTCACAGCAAATATTGAAAAGGAAGAAATATGGCTTCCCATTGAACAAACTCATCATTAAAGTACAACGTTAGACTATGACAATACAATGAAACAGAAAAATATTATCATCATTTGCATAATGAGCAGCAATGTTCATAGTGTAAATATCACTTGTATACAATGTATTATGTGCGGTAACATTCACAGTATTAACATCAGTAGTATGCACAGTGTAATGAGCAGTAAGTGTCAATGCCACTTGTATACAGAGTAGTATATGAAGTGTTATAAGCAGTAGTATAGACCGTGTTAATGCTAATAGTATACACTGTGTTATCAGCAGTGGTATACACTGCGTTATCAGCAGGAGTACTTATGATGGAAGCAAGACAGAAAAGTGACTGTCGCCCGAAAATCATATGGTATTAGCCTAATCATATTAAATGATAGATTTCCCAAGATTCGGCACTTTGTGCTTAACTTGCTTCTGCAGCATCACGCACACACATGAACGTCACGGGAAATGAACAATCACATATAGGCTTAAATTCTAACATACAGAGACATCTAAGGTTTTACAGCGAAATGATAAAGGCTGACTTGTAGTGCTGGCATTTAAATGGGTTATTGGATGCTGTATTCACACTGCTAAAAGGTTAGCAATGCAGAAAATGGAAACGGCGTGCTGAGTTCAAATTTTGACCGAAACTGCTACGTTCACTTCTGGACTAATGCCTTTGTAAAAGGCATGAACTCGTTTTTACCTAGTTATGGGTTAAATAACAGGACAAATCGACCTTTCTTGCTCTTGTGGCAGCCATCCGTGTAGAAGGAAAAATATGAATTCAAACGCCCGTAAATAATAGGGTAGACTCGGATTTTTTTAACATTGGTAGGGCAACGAGAAGGACAATTCTGAATTTAAAACCAGCTTGAAACGAGATAGGCTCCGTCTTGTCCTAGACATACCCACTACAGATACGGTTGCAGTACACGGGCCCCTACGACTATCAGGCCTTATGGCACTTGTGATCATGATCGTAAACAATGTAGTTTGAGGCTTCCGTCCACCTCACGTTGAAACACCGTTTCTCGTACGCTCATCGAAGTTAAGCAACGTCGAGCCTGTTCAATACCTTGATGGGTAACCGCTTCGGTAAACCAGATGCCGTGAACTTGGATGTGCTGTTGGTGTAAAGGTCTTACAGGCACCTCATGTTGAAACGCCGTTTCTCGTGCGCTCACCGAAGTTAAGCAACGTCGAGTTTGTTCAGTAACTAGATGGGTGACTGCTTGGGAAAACCAGGTGACGTGAACCTGGATGTGCGCGTGATGTAATGGATAATAGCTCGTTATTGTTAAACAGGGAGCCGAGTTCCAATTCCAGTTGGCTTCCTTATATATACTTACGTGCAAATAGCCGTTGGTAAAGATATCAATCCACCTCATCTCCTCAGCTATGGGTTAATTAGTAATACTTTCAAGTATTATCAACTTAAAAAATTCTTACAATCTAAAAATATTTTCTGGCTTTAAATAACCTGAAAAGGGTTGATAAGCCATAGAAAACGAATCAAACCATCAACGAATGTAGTTTGAAAGCATATATAATTTACGTCTAGAAGAGAAGAAAATTATAAGAATACATGACAAAATAAATAAAAACTCAACTGCAGCATCTTGTAAGTCGTTTTTAATGAAAATTATATATATATATATATATATATATATATATATATATATATATTATTTATTCAAAATTATAACATAAATATGCTATAAAATCACTACTAAAATAGCCATTTTTGTTTCAACACTTCTGGTGTCTTATCAACTGATGGTGTTGAAAGTAGAATAAAGGGTTTTTTGAAAAAAGGGATTTTTTGGAAAAAAAAAACAACCTTTGTTCTACTTTCAACACCATCAGTTGATAAGACACCAGAAGTGTTGAAACAAAATGGCTATCTTTGTAGTGATTTTATAGCATATTTATGTTATAATTTTCGAATGAATAATTATATTTGCTCTACTCTCTATTGAGCACTCTTTTAAGAATAGTATTTTTGGTTATTGGAATTTATTCCGTATACACCAATCCCATACTTGCATATATATATATATATATATATATATATATATATATATATATATATGCATGTATGTATATATATATATAATTGTGTATTTCGGCAGCAATCCCCCATTTATGTATGTTTTATTAAAGACGACAGTCAAGATACAGCGATTAAGCTTTTTATTTAATTTTTCTTGTGTTCGAACAAGTGTTTTCTTTTCTGGACACAGAGTGTGTAAGAACTGTCCAAATGTTCTATAGTTCCTAGCGCTTTCGGCTATACGTTTAGCCATTATCAAGGATGAATTTATTTTTATTTTTTAACTGGATGTATGGGTTGTATGTATGTTTCTTCTGAACTTATAGAATGAAAAAATTGTTCAAAAGTTTGTTACTTCCGAGCGCTTTCTGCTAAATTGTTAAGCATTTTTCAAAGGATTTTCAAGGACCATTTTTTTGTCATAGTTCTATAGTAAATCCTATGTAAGTGCTATTGTAGATGATATAAAAGTCACTGAACGTATAAGCATTCTTAATTTCCAAACACACCCAGTACATTGTGGCAGTGTTCTGAATTTATATTATTATGGGCACGTTTCTTGTTGTCCATAATAGTAATTAACATAAAATATGCAGATGGCACAGTATTAATGGCACACCCAGAAGGAAAACTACGGGTGCTCCTACAGAATGGCGCGAAGGAAAGCGAGAAGAAAGGATTAAACATCAACTGCAAGAAGACAAAATACATGGTTGTTAGGAAATGGATGAGTCAAATATGCAAATTATAAATTGGAGATACCCAAATAAAACAAGTACAACAATTTAAATATCTGAGAAATATAAGATGCATTGGGATAGCGGAAGATGCCTTCCAAAAGTTAAGCAGAGTATTAAGAAACAGAAAAACTTCGTTAGTAAGAAAAAAAGAACACTGAACTTTTATGTAATATCCGTATTCCTATATGGCAGTGAATGCTGGACAGTGTCCTCGCAGATGAAGAAGAGACGCGAGACAACATAAATGTCGTTCTACAGAAGGATGATGAGAATACAATAAACTGAACATGTGAGTAACGAGGAGGTTTTAAGGAAAATAGAAACTAAAAAGACACTTATACTTAGAATCAGAAAGAGACAATTGAAATTTTGGGATACGTAATGAGGAAATAGTGCTTGGAGAATTTGACACTCACAAGACATACTGAAGTCAAGAGGAAAGAAGTGAGAATCTTACCAAACGAGTTTATGTAAATGAATGGCAGCATAGGGTTTGGGAAAGAGAGAAATAACGGAAAGACAAATCTTACTCAGAGTTCAAAAAAAGATAGGAAGTTGTGGAGTGTCTGATCGCCTGCTTCTTAAAGGAACACAGTGCGTAAAAAGATACAGCGTGGGTAATTCTTCTTTGAAATAACAGCCTGAATCGGACGATCATCAGTTATCGGCTATGATGTTTTAAAATGCTGCACAGAAAATAACGTTGCCGTCAGCGCTGGGGACTTTTCAGATCGGATCATCGAACTACATCACGCGAAGACCAGTTATATAATCTTCAAATAAGCATAGACTTGATTAAAAATACTTGTGATGCATCTCTGTGGAAACTGAATAAGCACAGACTTGCGAAATGACTGTCGTAAATAAAGAGAAGTATGTAGACGGCTTAGATCGATAGAGTTATAGAAATTGATAAGCCCTTGGCGATTGAAGAAGACTATCAGAAGAGAAGATAATTAAAGAAATAGAAATATTCATTGCTGATCGATTTTCTGTAAATTCATATATTCTTCAATTGAAATTCGTTTTACATATTTTCTCAATCAGTCCGAAAAAAACCCCAAACAACAAAGAAATGTTTCAGAGAGACTGCTATTTTCTTTCCCGTTCAGCAGTGCGAGATTCTGAAATCACAGAAAAACAGGATATATATATATATATATATATATATATATATATATATATCCGATATATATATCCGATGATGAAACGAAAGTAGTATATGAATTCCAACGTTCACAGCATTAATCCAAAAGAGGGCTCGATACCGATAGTAGAGCGATAATTATTTATTTATTATCATTTTATCATATAGACAAAACGATTTTACTCACTACAAAAACGCAACTTTGTTTCAGTGCATTTCAACTGCACTTCGATGGGTGAGAATCGAAAATGGATCCACTTTTGTAGCGAGTAAAATGGTTTTGTCTATATAATAAAATTATAATATATTATATATATATATATATATATATATATATATATATATATGTTGTGCGGTATTTAGTAGAAAGTGCTCAATATCCGCGTTTGCATGGATAGTAGTTGTAGTTTTTAATTCCGTGTTTCACGCTTTCGCGATTTTCAGACAAACTGGTTTATTTTTTTTCAAAAGTGGATCTATTTATGATTTATTTGCGTTTGATTATTTGTGTGTGGTGGAGGGTGAAAATTTTTCTGCTGTGTTTTATTTGGGGTGACATTCACATGTACATAGACACACATACATACAGAGGTATACATGTTAGTTCGTACGTACCAACCCATATTCATAATCTTGTGTTAGGCGCAGTTACACATTCAGACGTAAGAGCACGCGTATTTACACTGAAATAGACAGAATGAAAATTGCGTAAATACGTGTGCTCGAACGTATGAATGTGTAACTGCACTTAACCCAAAATTATGAATATGGGTGTATATGTACAAATATTATATATATATATATATATATATAAAATAATAATAATAATAATAATAATAATAATGCTACATACGGACAAACAAGTACTCACGACAAAGATTCATTTTTGTTTCGATGCGAATATCGACAGGTGAGGAACCTGTGTTTCTTCTTCTTCTTCTTCTTCTTCTTCTTCTTCTTCTTCTTATTATTATTATTATTATTATTATTATTATTTTCCTTTTATGGAAACCCTTTATATATTTCTTTTCCTTTTATGGTGTTTCTTAGGATATTAAAAAAAAAAGAAAAATGAAAAAATGCAAGTGCTGATTCATAAGTAGCATTATTAAATAGAATCGTTTATAACCATCTTTGTTTCTCACCTGTCGAGATGCATTTGCATCGAAACAAAAATGCATCTTTGTCTCGTGAGTACTTGTTTGTCCGTATGTAATATCTTTATAATAAATAACTATTGCTCTACTCTTGGTATTATGCCCTCTTTTAAATTAATGCTATGAACGTTTGAATTTATATTCTTTTCGTTCTCGTTACATTTGAATATATATATATATATATAGATAGATAGATAGATAGATAGATAATATTAGTGGTCAATATATATATATATATATATATATATATATATATATATATAAAATTCCCAAGAGGATAGAATCCATGTAAAATTCAATGTCCATGACACAGTAAGAATATGATGAAAAAGGCTCAAGTATTCTATAAAATATTCTATAAACATTCTATTCTCAAATATAAGGCTCTAATATTACATGGTTATAATTTATTACATTGGAATCGTAATCACGATCCAATTCATTAGACATACAAATTCAAAAAGGATAATAAAAACCCCATTTTCAAATGGTTAATATTAAAAAAATGTCACAGGTATAAAGCAGGTGATAAATTTTGTTCACTATGTACAGAGTAAAAGTTAGCTTTTTTATGTATAAAAAAAAAAACAATAATTTATTAAATCTAAAATCTGAAATCCTGAGTAGGTGTAGACATAGGAAACGATTGTTATTAGAATAGTTTTTTTTTTTCCGTTAGTGAATAATGACGTAATCCCACCCCCCGTTGTTGAGTTACGGCTTTACTTTTGACTTATATATATATATATATATATATATATATATATATATATATATATATATATATATATATATCACATGGTCATGGTTGTTTTTATGTTCTGTTCCACCTTTATCTCGTTGGCCAGTTGACCCTGACGATCCGTATAGGTGAAACCTGGGTAGATTTACCTGGCTCTTTAGGTTCATATATATATATATATATATATATATATATATATATATATATATATATATATATATATATTACAAACGTTTAGGTAATCGTATTTGAAATAGAAGCCACATTTTTACTGTTACTTTAAACAGTGTACACTATTTACATTATTCACCACTGTCTTAGCCAGGTATTGAACTCACACTCTTTGGGTCCTGTCCCTGGATCTAACTTTATCCACTGTACCATGTGTCCTTAACACGTGGAGAACTTTCAGAGGGAAATTAACAGGAGATAATTGATAACTAATATCCATTAAACATGGCACGTAGAACTAGAACAGTCTACCCCAGTGAGCGAAATAAAGGGTTCAGTTCGACATTCCAACCACCTGAAGAAGGCCGGAGCATGCAACGGCCGAAACGTTGTAATAAATATGGCGACAAAGATGCGGACAATAGTGCTAATAATGTAAATAGTGTACATAATACCTCATCTCTGAAATATAGACAGATACTGAAAGGCCGAAACGTTGTAATAAATATGGCGTCAAAGATGAGGACAATAGTCCGAATAATGTAAATAGTGTACATAATACTTTATCTCCGAAATATATACAGATATTTAAACAGTGTATATTGCGCATATTGGCTTGCGCACTTGTGAAATCTGAATAAAGAAAATGTGCTCTCCTACTGAAAACCGAACGCTGTGTCATAATCAGTAGTATAGACAGTGTGAACACTAAGTGGTATGAGCGTGCTATACGTTGCGTTATCAGCAGGAGTAGCCAGGAATTGGCGCAAGACAGAAAATTGACCAATTCGCATAAACAGTATTAGTATTATCCTAATTATATTAAATGATAGATTTCCCAAGATTCGGCTTCGTAGGAGAAAGCACCTCTTGATTCGATGTGTTTTACAGTTGGACTACAAACAGCATCAAAGTACAGCAATGTGTTTATTTCACATATTAAGGAAAGCACCCTTTCACTAGGATATTTTTATAACAAAATCCTGTATCTACTTAGTTTCGTATCCAAAATCTTGTATCTACTTAGTTTCGTATCCAAAATCCTGTATCTACTTAGTTTCGTATCCAAAATCCTGTATCTACTTAGTTTCGTATCCAAAATGCTGTATCTGCTTAGTTTCGTATCCAAAATGCTGTATCTACTTAGTTTCGTATCCAAAATGCTGTATCTACTTAGTTTCGTATCCAAAATGCTGTATCTACTTAGTTTCCTATCCAAAATGCTAACAAAGCCATTTCTAAAGAAATAATGGATATATTTTGATATTTATTCATTCATTTTCTACTGCTTATCAAACAAAGCCAGGAAAATATTTTTTGAGCGAAAAAAAAGTTTTTAGTGATAATAATTGTTTAGTGATACAAGTCATACTAATTAACCCATAGCTGGGGGAGAAGAGGATGATTCATATCTTTCCCAAGGTTATTGGTGCGTAAGCGAATATAACGAACACAACTGGAATTGAAACTCAGGCTCGACGTAACAATTCTATTCCTGATCATAAGGGTACCGGTGTTTCAGGCTGACGCGACCGTAAGCTCATCTAATAACGGTATTTATATATATATATATATATATATATATATATATATATATATATATATATATATATAACTAGACTCGATTCGAGATTCGAAAAAACCCTCGAATTTTTGATTTGCTAATCAAATCAATCTCGAGAGAAAAAAAAGGTTTAAAAAAAAAGAGCTACAAACATGAACTTCTGCCGACAAAAATCGCACAGATGCAGGTTTGAAGCCCAAAGAAAAAAACCCCGATACGAGTAAACAACTAACTAACAAAAGAGCTCAATACAACCGTAGAGCAGACCTAGATACACCTAGTGAGCCAGACAAACCTACCTAGTTTTCACCTAAACGGATCGTCAGGAAAGTTTGGCCAAACTTTCCTGACGATCCGTTTAGGTGAAAACCTAGGTAGGTTTGTCTGGCTCACTAGGTGTATCTATTTATATATATATATATATATATATATATATATATATATATATATATCATTTTTTTTGGGCATTCATCTCGGTAAATGTTGTTTAATACTGTTTATTATAAACAGAGCATTTACTTAAATATTTATATCTTTAAAAAGAATGTATAAACATAAAAATATCTTAAACTAATTGTCGGACTTTGCCCATTTCATAATGTGGGACGTCATTTGTTTACATTTGATACGCCATGAGCAGATATGAATGTACGTGAGAAATTCATGGAAGATTGTAGTTTGAAAGCAGTAAAATCGACCTTGCTAATCGAACTCTCCTCTTTGACCAAATCGGTAAAGGTACGGCCAGTTAAATGACGGTTCCGTGTAGGATACGGGTTCGAATCCAGTCGGAGGAGGAATATTTTCTATGAAGCCGGTAAATGTTGGTTAATACTGTTTATTATAAACAGAGCATTTACTTAAATATTTGTATCTATAAAAAGAATGTATAAACATAAAAATGTCTTAAAATATATGTATACTAGTCATTGCAGACGCATTTCGTCAATCTGACTTTATCAAGGCAATTTTAAAAGCGACATATTCTTTTAGTTATATTAAATTCCCAATATTAAAAGGGAACGCTCCTTTCTAAGCCTCTTTCTGGATATTGGTAATTTTTTTTTTACTAAGAATTTGTATTAGTTTTGTCGACATATTGTTAAATTTCTCAGAATAATTCTGATAATGAGACAATTTGGATAAAAAAAGTCAATTTTCTAATTATTCTGGGAAATTTAACACACACACACACACACGCATATATATATATATATATATATATATATATATATATATAATGAATAAATACAAAAGGAAAACTTTTTTACTGATACGTTTTATCCACAGATTAACTTTTTCAAGCCAACTGTACGTTTTATATCGTGAAACAAGTAATTATAAACAGAGGAAAGTTAGTTTTCAATTTTTTTTAAAATTTAAGAACGCACGTAAATATTCGTCAGGCTAATTAAAGTCAATGTAAACTTTGAAGGATACTATGTGAATTAATTTAATTTAATGAAATGCTTGATAAACAAAAGTCAGTAAATGTTGTTATTGTTGATTTCATTCTTTTTAATGAAATTATTATTTATTTTATTTCGTGAAGTAATTTTTTTTTCTTTTGTTTTCATTCATATTAGGTTTTTCTAGATCTATTTTAGTTATACACGCACGCACACACGCGTATATATATATATATATATATATATATATATATATATATATATATATATGGCGTGAAGATTGACTTCAAGGTTGAAACAGACCGTCGCCGTTTGGTGTTGACCTCTATGGCTACTTTTATATTTACATAGGCTCTGTCATAGATATTGAGTACTTTTACCGATAAGAATAGCATTCCTTAAGACTACATATTTATCATATATATATATATATATATATATATATATATATATATATATATATATGGACGTATGTATGTATGTGTGTGTGTGTGCGTGCGTGTGCGTGTTTGTGATGAAAATATACTTTTAAGGTTAGCTATATTTATGAGTAAAACAGAACACATTCAAATATAAAAGTGCACGCGCGCGCACACACACACACATGCGCGCGCACACACACACACACACATATATATATATATATATATATATATATATATATATATATATATATTGGTATATTTAGATGCACTCCAAATATTTCTCCATATTACTTACCTATTCATACCAATTTTGATATAACAATTTTGCCAACGTTGGTTCCTGAAGAAGTGATGTCCGAAAGGCGCCTTGGTTTAAAAAAAAAAAGAAAAAAGTTAACACTAAAATTTTTTGTTTAAAAAAATTATGCATTTTGTGGTATTAAATTATTATATATATATATATATATATATATATATATATATATATATATATATATATATAATTGATAATATTAGTGGTCAATATATATATATATATATATACATATTTATATATATATATATGTGTGTGTGTGTGTGTGTTGTGTGTGTGTGTGTGTGTGTGTGTATTCAATTATGTTGTTTGTCTGTTGGTTCCTTGAATCACTTATCATTCAACTATCCACGCAAATAGATGACCATGCGACCCATAAAACATCGGCTTCATCACCAGACAATCTAGTACAAGTTAATTTCCTTGCTGTTAGTGGAATTAGTAATAATATTTGCGAGGAAGCTGACGTCTGACGGATGAAGAGATTCAGTACCTATCGAACGTCGGCACATTTGAATGACGATGTCTACCGCTGGTAAGGTACTTGAAGTTTATGAACAATTATCAAGAGATATGACTCGAAATAAATAAAAAGAAAGTAGTTAGATAGAGAATGAAAGAAAGTGGGGGTGGATAAATATTTTTCGGTGTATGGAAAGAAGTAATAAGAGGAAGAATTGAATAGAAAGGTTTATTAAAGAGAGAGTTTTTTGAAGAAGGAGAGAGAAAGAGAGAGAGAAGAAAAATGAGGATAAAGTAATGAACAACGAGTGGGTAGGTGAAAACAATACGTGTAAGATTTGAAAAGTAAGGGAAAGAAAGAATGAGAGAGTAAGATATGTTGAGAGTGTAAGGAAGGAAATATAACGAGGGGAAAAGAAATAATTAAAAAAAAAGCGAGAGGAAGGTGGGAAATATATAACGAATGAGTGTATGAAAAGAAAAGAAACTACAGAAGAGTGAAAAAGGAAGAAGGAATAACAGAAACAAATGGAAAAAAATGAGAGAAAGAGAGTTGAAAAAGAAAGAAAGAGGCGATGAAAAATGAGAGAAAGAGAGATTCAAATGAAAGAAAGAGATAATGAAAAATGAGAGAAAGAAAAAATGGATAATGAAAAAATGATAGAAAGACAACTGAAAAAAGAAAGAAAGTGTTGCTAAAACGAGAGAAAAAGAAAGAAAGAGGTGAAAAATGAGAGAAAGAGAGATGCACATGAAAGAAAGAAAAGAAGAAATAATCAAGTACTTAAGAAATTATGAGAAGATAATGACAAAAAAAACTAAACAAAGAGTGAATGGAGAGGAAAAATAAAGAAAGAAAAAGGGAAGAGGAGAGAGAAAATTAATGTAGGGGAGAGAATGCTAAAAGAAAGAAAGAAAGAAAGAAAGAGTCGGGAGAAAAATGAAGGAAAAGTAGTGGCAAAAGGAAAAGATGCAAAGAGGTGATTGAAAAAAGAGTGAAAGAGAATTGCAAAAGAAAGAAATAAATGAAGGAAGTGCGAAGAAGAGAATAAAAAAAGAAAGAAAAATAGAAAGGAAGAAATAATCAAAAATGTAGGAGAAAATCGCTGAAATAGGATAGTAAAATAAAGAGAGGAAGAGGTGGAGTAAAATGAGTGAAAGAGAGTGACGAAAAAAGAAAGAAAGAAAGAAGTGAAGAAGGGAGTGGAAAATCACGGGAAGAGATTACCAAAAGAAAGAAAGAAAAAAAGAGATGGGGAAACAAATGAAATAGAATTTGTAATGAAAAAAAAAAACAGACGCGAAAACAAAAATAAATAAGAAAGAAAACTGCGAAGATGAAGCGAAAAATTTGAAAAAGCATAAAGAAATGAAATGAAAGAATTCGGCTGATGGAGAGTAGAACAAAGTATCGAACGAAAGAAAAGAGAAGAAGAAAAATCTCCAAGTCAACTACTAGTACCTCTATCACCATTAATTAGCAGAACGACTATCAACCCAAGCAGTAGCAGCAGCAGCAGCAGCAGCCGCAGAAAGAGACCCATCATTTGCCCCATGCGTTGCCATAGAGACAGGATCCAGTGAAGCAGATGGTTGTATGCTACCACACACAACCTGAATCCGTCAAACGACGATTTACTCGCATCAATAACAACAAAAGCATCTCCGAAGTCAATAATAATGACATTAATAATATAAAAGTTTAAGTCGTGCCCATAAGAAGAGTTTCAGTTGGAACGTTGCCGCAAACACGAAAGGCTAGATTGGATGAATAAGATATTCCAAAGAACGACAAAGTCTGGCCTGACCACCGTAATGTTTAAGTCAACAAAGAAAGGAGATATAGAGTTATTGATTTTGATTGACTTTTTTTTACAGCTTATCAACCTTTTGAAGGTTATTTAAAGCCGGGACATATTTTTGATTGTAAGAATGTTTTGGAGATAATAATAATTTTCTCATACAAGTCGTACTGTTTAACGCATACCTGCGAGAAAAATCGGTGAATTCTTACCTTTCCCAAGGATATTTGCACGTAAGTTAACACAACTAGAATTCGAAATCGACTCTCCGTATAGATTTATTATTATTATTATTATTATTATTATTATTATTATTATTCCAGATGCGGTTACGGAGATAGGACCTGTAATAATTTTATGGGACTACACAATACACACAAACAAAACTAACCGCCCCGACATTGTTATTAAAGACCGCAAACAAAAGAATTGCCTCCTTATTGATATGATAGTCCCTGCAGACTGCAATGTATCTTTGAAAATATTCAAAAAGCTATCAAAATACAAGGACCTTGAAACAGAAATCTCAAAAATGTGGTACATGAGAACATCAACAATCCCTTTTGTAGTTAGAGCCCTTGGATTGGTTGGAAAAGATTCCAGTAGACTCATTGAAGGGATTCCTGACAGCCAATGCCTTAAAGAAATACAAAAAAGAATTCTCCTCACGAGTACAGCCCACACCTTACAAAGGGCTTTATCTATGTAAAATATTTTTTTCTTTTCAATTGCTCAATAGAAAATGTCATGACTCCATTTCTGACCTTAGGTCTCTGGTTGGGACCCGGAAAGAAATGAGTACATGCTAGAAATCAAAGGAAATAATGATAATAATAATATTATTATATTTATCTCTGATTTCCTAATATAGATTACTGCATGAAATTTCTTTGAATTGAGATGACGTTATTTGTTGCCAAATGCAGCAAACTATTTGATTAGAGACGACACCGAGATATAAAACTGATTTAACTCTTAAGAAGACAGAATATATGACCGTCAGCAAAAGGTCCAAGATGCATACTAAAAATTAGAGAGGTCAGAATCTATCAAATACAGAAATTCAACTATTTGGGTATGAGGTTTTAACAGACGACTGAAAATGCAATTACGAAGCCACATTGGAACAGCGAAAGATGCCTTGCAAAAGCTGAGAAAAGTATTAAGTCACACGAAAATTTTGTTGGAAACAAAGAAGAGTGTGTTAAAGAGCTGTGTAATATCAATCCTCCTATAATATAGGACCTATATTGTAGCGAATACTGAACAATTTTCTCTTAAACGAAAATTCTAAACAACAGAAATGCGGTTCTACAGAAGGATACTGAGAATAACATGTGAGCAACTAGAAGGTATTAAGGAAATTTGAACCCGAGTGTAGGGATTTAACTGCCAGATTCGGGAACTGAATTTACGATCACTAAAGTGAAAGCAAAAATGAATTAACTGTAACCACTTCGACATGATCCCGAAGGATATCAGAAGTGCATTTTGGGAGTCTTTCGACTCGACACTGGATTCCTAACACTTCTGATAAAAAACCTTTGAATAATTGTGTCAATACAGAGCAACAAAGAATCCGATTAATATGAAAAGCAAAGTGCAATGAAACATATATATATATATATATATATATATATATATATATATATATATATATATATATATATATATATATCCACTTGTCAAAAAACAAAGGCGTAAGTTGAAAGAACATCTTGATGCATAAAAACATATATAGTACATCAATTCATTTTTATGGAGCTGTAAATGTAGACGTTCATAATGGCTTCATAAAATATTTTGACTTTTCTTCTACATATAACAGTTGCTTTTACACGTTTTGCACACACACACACACACACACACACACACACATACACACATATATATTTGAGACATGTCTCATTGAATAATTTAGACAAGTTTTGTTTATTTTCAATTGGATCCTATCGTATTCACAGACAAGCTTTTTGACAAGCGTGTTGATATAGTGATTTTTATTCTGAGTACTTTCGACATAGCACAATGTCATCATCAGGGTGTTGTTTATTTCGAGACAAATATTGTAGTATTTTCAAAGACAAAATTACTGTGTTCATCTGAAAGTTAATTTTTTTATTTGTGAATTGAAGAATGCTGAGTGTTCTAAATTATATATATATATATATATATATATATATATATGTATGTATATATATCTTAAACAATAAAACATATTTACAAATTAGAATTTTCAGACACACTGGGTTGTATATTAATATTTTTTGTTCTATTATTTCAATTTCCTCGACTAGTTTCGACCAACAATGGCCCTCATCAGAAGAACAAAATCCCTGCTTGTTAGTAGCATTGAACTACAGAAGTGAATGACAGTTTCTGAAGAAAGTGAGCTTTATCTGTAGTTTTCATTTGTTTTTGTTTTTTTTGTTTTTTTTTTTTTTTATCGCTAATTTTTGGTCAGTACTTGCTGGGAATAAGATGTGTGTGTTAAGCGTAAGTTATCTTTTAGTTTTTTGGGAGTGTGTGTGATGTGTGTATGTGTATATATTCGTATGAATGTATGTTTAAATGCACCTATTGTATATTTGGGCAGCAATCTTGTCTTTCTACATGTTTCATTGATTGTGACGAACAAAGAAAATTTTATAAGTTTTTTTTTTTAATTCAGTTTTGCGTGGTTCCCTTACAGTTTTTATTTTATGTGGATTAAGGATGTGTAGAAACTGTCCGTGGTGATCATTGTCCTATCTACTTTCGATTAATTCAAAAACCATTTTCAAGAGGTTCGTATATTTTTCTGTTTATATTCTAAGCTATATTTTATAGAAATAGTGGTAATAACATGTTCTGGCGCCTACCAGAAACTCATAATACACTGCAACTAGTTTCAAAGCAACTAACGTTGTGTGTAGCGTTATACTTTTTCTTAAAATATGCTTCCATTATCTTTAAACGCCTTTTACAATTAGATTATTTAACATGACAGTATTATCTACAAGGATATTTCTTATGGGGCTGGAGAGTTGAGTATGAGCGTTTAAGTTCCTGCTAATCGAACAAACATAAAGTTATATATATATATATATATATATATATATATATATATAACACACACACACACACACACACACATATATATATATATATATATATATATATTAGTTTAATCATTTCTCTGTGGTTGACTGGGTCAAGAAGTGACTGGTAAACTTTAATGCTTCAAAAACAAAACTGCTCTCTTTTACCCACCACAGAGAACCCTCCTATCTGATGCCCAACTCCACGAGACCGCTTCTCTGTGCCTGCTTGGTCCGCTGACCTGAGATGAAACAAATACACGGAATCATCTACCGCAAGGAAAGTTGGTTCTCTGTGGCGCGCCAGAAAGCTTTATTCGCACGAGTCCATCGTTCAAATCTATAAATAAACCATTCGTCCTTGCATAGAATACTGCTGCCTTATATGGTCTGGAGCCCCCGCTGTGCGTCTCAAGGCCCTCGATAAAATCCAGAGACGGATATGCAATGTTATTGGTTCTGATTTGGCATCTCGTCTTCAGTCACTTTCTCGCAGACGTGCCGTCGCTTTCCTTTGTCTTTTCTACAAATATTTTTACGGTAAATGCTCCGACGAGCTACTTTCTGTTGTTCCCAAACTTCATGAATTTAAACGTGCTACTAGATTTCATCTCAGTCCCACCCTTTCATTGCCGAAACTGTTATTGTAGCCGTCTCTTCTACTCCAATTGCTTAATGTATATCACTTCCCATTGCAGAACTCCCTTCCTCTTACTTTGCTTCTCTGATAGCTATTATCTTCAATTATTCAAATGCAATGTCAATCGACATCTTCAAGTGCCTTGATCTAATTCCCTGTCTTTCTCTTCATCCTTTCCTCTATCACGCCTCTTTACTCTTGCTCCCGCTCTCTGTAACCCCTTGCGTGCTAGTAGCACTCTCGCCTTGCTTGGGGTGAAATGCTTAAAATAAAATATTAAAAAATTATGACTTTATATATTTATCGGCCACGCAATCTGATCTTCCCTTCTTAGTAATTAGATATTTCTTTGTTATCGCACCACGACGTACGTTCGCTAATTGGCGTTGGGTAATATCACCAGTTTCCATAACAACTGAATATCTCATTAATAAGAAAAGAATATCTGGCTGCGTGATCGATAAATATGTCCGATTGTGTTTTACATTAAAGAAAAGGATGCATACACACACACACACACACACACACACACACACACACACACAGAATACTTCCATCCCTGATTGAAAATTATAATTAAAAATTGTTTTTTAGCACTGTCATATTATTATTATTCTGTAATATCAACAACAGTTAAGCAACGTCGAGCCTGGTCACTACCTACATGACTGATTGGTGACCGCTTGGGTATACCAAGTGCTGTAAGGTTCGATGTGCTTGTGGTGTAATCTATAATGGCCATGAATTGTTAATCGGCGAGCCGAGTTCCAATTCCCATTGAGTTCGTTATATTCTCTTACGCGTAAATACCCCCCGAAAAGGCATGAATCCACGTCTTCTCCCTCCAGTTATGGTTTAATTAGTATCACTAAATCATTATCTAGACAAAAATTCTTACAATCTAAAAAAATATTTTCTGGATTTAATTAACCTTCAAAGGGTTGATAAACCGTAAAAAAAAGAAATTAACCAAATCGATGAATGAATAGCATGTACTTCTTTATTCTTCTGTATCAATCCACATGGTGGAAGAAGGGGATGGATTGATACCTTTCCCAAGAGTATGTAAAGTGAATATAACGAACTCAACCAGAATTCGAACTGGGCTTCCGAGCCACTATCTATTATACCACCTGCACAATTACCCTAGATATTTTGTGGGGGTGAGCTTTGTTTGCGATAGTTTCCCATATCAATAGCATTAGAGCCTATTCGTACATATACGAACGGATGTGCTCTTAGCGTAGTGGTTATCAGCGCTGATTGTAGGATTGGTGAATTTAGGCTCTCTACCCTTGATTGGCAACGTCTAGGAGTATGACAACGCTGAATTTAAAGCCGGTTACGTGTGTGGCTAGCAACTCCGTTTCGCAAAAACTTACATGCTAGAGAAAAGATAGCAGCTATACCTAGCGTGGGAAAGCTGTGGATGCATTTTGTTTTACTATTGTTCCCCTAATACCAGGCCTGATTGCCACTCAAGGTAGAGGGTTAGTGAATGGGTATGTTGTAAAGGCGTGTGGGGTGGGAGCAAGGGTTGCATATTATGAGAATATGTAGGATAGAAAACGGTCGACCCTAGACTTGAAGAGGTTAAGATTGTAGTGGTCAGCAAAGCGTCGCATCGGGAGTCCATTCCACACTGTAACGGTTCTGGGGACGCAGCTATCTAAGCGGAGCTTTCTACTTATCAATGGAATACAAAGGAAATGACCATGTGTCGACTCAGTGTCATGGCGAGTCCTAGCTGTAAACTCTGGACGGGTTTGAACCCCCAAAAATGTTGTTCAAACGAATAACTAACATGAAAATAGTGGTAGAACAGAAAGACGCCCGCAACCTCCCCTTTCTGTTGGAAAGGGGTTGAATAGTAGAAAACAGTTCTTCGACCACAAGGCTGAGCAAAAACCTTTTGAACTCTTGCGACTGGAAAGTGAGTACTGAGCAGCTCCGGCGTAGATGTGGCAGCAATCCTCCCTTTTTTGTTTGATCTACTCTTGTAGCAATAGAATATGGCAAGAGGAGCCAATTACTTTCACTAACAGTGCAGGGGTTTGATCATTTTTACAGCGTCGTCTGCGATAGGGTTACCCCATACTTTCGGCCTTGTGCCACATATAAGCCGCGCTTAGAAAATCACTGTACCACGTAGATGGGCAACTAGAAGTGGTGTAATGGTTAGAAACCTTGTCTCGCTAGATCAGTTACGACTGAGTAGTGAGTTCGATCCTCACTGGGTGCCCCATACTTTCGGCGTTGTGCCACATACAAGCCGCGCTTAGAAAATCACTGTACCCCGTAGATGGGCAACTAGAAGTTGTGTAATGGTTAGAAAGCTTGTCTCGCTAGATCAGTTACGACTGAGTTGTGAGTTCGATCCTTACTGGTGCCCGATACGTTCGGCCTTGTGCCACTTCCAAGCCGCGCTTAGAAAATCACTATATACTATATAGATAAACTGGAGATAAATCTATATTTTTGCGTCTATATTGTCATTATTTTAAGAGAAGCTTAGATGCGGCGCAAGGCCTAATGTAAGGAGCATCTAGTGTGGATCGAACTCACTATTAATTGATCTGGCGAGATAAGCTTGCTAACCATTTCACTACGTCGAAGTGCCTATGCGTCTTTTAATATATGCATGTGGAAGAGTATGTATGGTAATTTTCTAAGCGTAGCTAAAATGTGGCACAAGGCCGCATGTATAGGGCACCCAGTGAGGACCGAACTCACTATTCAGTCGTAGCTGATCTAGCGTGTCAAACCTGGTAACCATTACACCACGTCGAAGTGTCCATGTGGCTATTGATATATGCACATACAAGAGTATGCATGTGGGTACCTCGAGGGGGTGTAATGGTTAGCAAGCTTGTCTCGCTAGAACTATTACGACTGAGTAGTGAGTTCGATCCTCACTGGGTACCCCATACTTTCGGCCTTGTGCCACGTCTGAATTACGCTTGGAAAATCACTACAAGAGTATGCATGTCTTCCTAAGTACGGAAGCCCAAACCTGTGAAAATGAACATATAAACAATCGATGCCAAAAATATGATTTTACTGGTTCCAGCTGTTTTCGAGATTCGTGTCATTTGAAATTGGTGTCTTCGCTCTTTTTTTTTTCCCTCAGCCAAATTGCGGAGGAAGAGAGCGGGAAAGAGAGATGCATTGTTGTGATTAATCGGAAATTGAGTCGGATAACATCTCGTGCGTCTTATCTTGTGGAAATGACGTGGCAGCTGAAACGACGAAATTCCTCTTCTACATCGTACTCACCCTAAGTACGGAAAGTCTGTAACGATAGGAAAAGCCCAACCTCTTGCAATAACGGATCGAAGACGAAATGGTAACCAATTTTTTTTTTAAAATCTGCAAATTTTAACATGCAGACATCTGACCTCCAACGAAAATATTATCTATCTATCTATCTATCTATCTATCTATCTATCTATCTAATGCTAAAAATCTGTGATTGTGTGCATGCTTGCATTCTTGTGTGGAGCGCCTGTTCGGTGCATAATGATTTACTAGTTGTTTATACAGTAAGTATTTTTATTGTAACTTGAAAACGGACATTTTTTTTAATTAATTATACTTTTAAGTTAAAGACACACAAAGAGATCCCACTTTGCTGTTTCGTCCAGTTGTTTGTAGAGTAATTATTTATATTTCAGCTTTCTTTAAACAAACAATATTTCAAATATTTAAAAAAATATTTTTAAGTTAATCTGATTTTAAAAATATTATAAGTGAATAAGATTTAAAAATATGAGTTCTTTATACAGTTAGTATATTTATTTTAACTTTCTTCCAACAGACAAGTTTTTAATTAAAATATTTTTAAGTTAAAGACAAACACAAAGAGATCCCGATTTGCTGTTTCGTCCAGTTGTTTATAGAGTAATTATTTATATTTCAGCTTTCATTAAACAAACAATATTTTAAATATTTAAAAAGTACTTTTTGCCATATTTAAAAAATATTTTCAAGTGAATATGATGTTAAAATAAGTTTTGGCATATTAAAAATATTTTTAAGTTATCTGATTTAAAGTTTATCCCGGAAGTTCTATTCGTATTAACTACTGTAAACAATCAGTAAAACGTAAAACATGAACTTGTAAACCAGATCAATGATAAAACGAGCGAATTGAAATATTTAACTTTCATTTCAATGGGATGTCAAAATCAACTTCAATATTTTATAACCTGAATCGTCAGTGACCCACGGGTTACGGGTAGTCTAGTTTAATATATTTTAAGAAAATGTAAAACCTCGATAAATGCAAATGAAATCCGATAAAAGTTAACATTAACGCCAGCCATACATTATTAATTAAACACTTGAGGGGTGCGATCTATAATTATGCAAAAGGATACTAGGAATATCATGGACTGAACATGTTAGCAACGATGAAGTTTTAAAGAATATGGAAGCATAAAAGAACACTTAGAATTAGAAACAACCAGTTGAAATTTCTGGGACACATAATGAGGAAAGAGGTCTTGGAGAATTTGACACTCACATCTCAAGATTGATAAAAGAAAGCAATGAATAACTAACGAGCTTGTGTAAATGATTGACAGAACAGGGATTAGTAGGGATAGCGAAAAGACAAAAGTTACTAAGATGTACAATGATAGGAAGTTGTGGAAGTTGCCTCCACTTTGAGGCAAAAAAATAGACGACCCCATAGAAAGTCGATTTTTGTATTTTTACCAAGACAAGAATTCGTTTATTAGTACAGGATATTATAATACAGGTGTACATATATACATATATACAAGTCAAAAAATGATTTAGTATTTTGTTGGATAAGCTTTTGCTTTAATAACCGCCTTAATTCTTCGTGGCATGCTAAAGACTAAATTCTTCCTTCGACAGATTTTCCCGGCATTCCTTTAATTCGTGAAAAAGCTCATCTTCTGTGTTAACTTCCCTATTCCGGGCCCGCTTGGCCATTGTTTCCAAAGGTTTTCAATTGGGTTAAGACTAGGCCACTGGAAGAGTTGCAATTTACTCTAGTCGAGTTTCCTCTCTAGATAACGTTTATTCTTTAAGGCAGTATGTTATCGTTACTAAATCATTATTTGACTTGTATAATGTACATAGGTACATCTATATTAATAAACAAATTCTATTACTCACTTGTCTTGGTAAAAATACAATAATCGACTTTCTATGGTTGCGTTCATTTTTTTGCCTTGTACTGTACGTCCTGAAGGACGACACAGAGCAGAAGAAAACTATTTACATTATTCGGACTATTGTCCTCATATTTGTCGCCATATTTATTACAACGTTTCAGTCGTTGTACGCTCCGGCCTTCTTCAGGTGGTTGGAATGTCGAACTAAACCCTTTATTTTGTTCACTGGGGTAGACTGTTCTAGTTACATGTGCCATGTTTAATGGATGTCAGTTATATCCTGTTAATTCCCCTCTCCAAGTTCTCCACTGCCTTAACCGGGTATTGAACTCACACTCACTGTCACTGGATCTAATCAACGTATTTATCCACTGTGCCATGTCGAACTGAACACTTTATTTCGCTCACTGAGGTCCTCAAGGACACACAGCAAAGGCTAAATCAAGCGAATATGGTGGGTGTGGCAGAACTTCCCAAGCGAACACTTTAATTGCACATTTGGTCATGTTAGCGATGTGGTGAGCATTGCCATGTTGAATAACAACACTGTATCGTTTGTCAGTTTTTTTTTTTTAGATGAATTGCCTCTTTGAGCCTGATCATTTGTTTAACATACAGCTTAGCATTGACCATTTGGTTGTTTTGAAGCATTTCATATCATTCTGTCGGTAATGAAGTCATATTCCTACGAAATACAAGTCTCGAGCAACTTCGAAGCATGTGACCTTTGTAAAAGTAAAGAGAAGATATCAAACGTAATCATTCTGCTCCATTTGATATTCCATCTCGAAAGGTGTCGAATCTGATAGAAAATTTTAATAACGTCAGATAACAGTTTCACAGTATGACCAGAGTCGCTGAGAAGAGAAAAATTGCCACGAACGATTAATCTTAGAGATCATTCGTAGAACATCAGAAAAAAAATGAACGAATATATGAACCTAAAAAGCTAAGCTTGATAAAATCAAGTATGTTACCTACTATAGTGCAGTTGTTAAGTACCATTTGTTAATGAGTTCAATCCTCATCAGCTTCATAAAATATGGAGTTTTGTTCAAACAAACTAAAACTTTAAAAGCGTCAAGTATCAAAAAGAGGGAGTAATGGATTGAAAAATCGGAGAGTTGAATTCGAATTCCAATCAAATCCATTACATTCACTTACGTACTAATACCCTTGGGAAATGTCTGAATCCTCTTCTTTTCCCACCTCCCAGCTATGGGTAAATAGCAGGACAGAGTGGGTTCTATGGCCTTGAATGGCAACTGTTCTACCGCAGAAATGCCAATCTACTGCGGAAAAAAATCTGGCTCGTCAGTCATGTATCGAAAGATGATCGCGTAAGTGTGTATCACGTATGACACATAACTGAGTGATCTAAAAGAGCGTATTAAAGCGAATATTAAGGCACTTATCTTGTAGGCTATTATTCGTAAGTTTAAATCTTATCGGGTACAGCTATTTTTTTTACCATGTATTCTATTAATCGATTTTTGAATGACACCAAACTCGATTGACCTGGTAATGGTAATATTAATTGTTTCCTTATAAGGATATATTCGGCATTCATTAACTTATCAGCCATTACTGATGTCAGTAGAAATTTATAAAATATTTCTCTTAAAACAATATTTTCAGAAAAATAGATTTCTCAAGAACACCACCTGTTATCACTCTTTCCAGTATTGATGGAGGTTTCCTTGCTAACCTTTTACTTGATATAGTGTGGAATTCAACATCTTGATTATATCATTATTTTCTCTTGCAGTACGATGTGATATCCATTTTAGCTGTTGCTACTGTTGAAGTGATGTGGTTTCTTTTATTTGGTACATTTCTTTGTGATTCTGTAGCGCCAGTCCACAATGTTCGAAGAAGTATGGTCTCCCCAAGGACCCATAGGATTCACTCGCTCAAAGCCATTTTAACTATTGATGTTATAAAGCTGTTGTATGCAGCTGACAGTTTAGATATGGTGCTTACTCAGTTCCGGGGAGTAGACTGAGTCTTTTTAGCCTGGTTTCGATAGCGTCTCTTGGGTGAACAATATGATGTTGAAAAACCCGAAACTTGTCATGAACCCACGTCATACTACCATTGATGAGGCGATCCTGCGTACCCGTTGGAGTGTATTCATAACAAATCTTCCTTTTTAAGCTGTAGAAAAAGTCTATTTTCCAAATAATAAATATAAACTTTTTAGCTATTTCTAATCCAGATACTTATGCGCGTCATGTTCTTGATGCAATGGAAGAACCGGACAACCCCATGAATGATTGCACTATAGGTAGTAAGTACCTATAAAGTCAACCGTCTACGAGAGACTCAGGAGGAGAAAGAGTGTGTGAGCGAGACGGCGCAAGTACGTCCGATCTTCCAATTGGATCTAGGTAAATTGCTCGAAATCAATTGATCGACAGTAAATGGCTCGAAATCAATTGCTCGAAAAATAATTTCTCGAACTATCAATTGCTCGAAAGGCAGATTGTTTAAAGTAATTTCGAACCTCGAAGCACCACGTAAACTGCTCCGTCTCACGACACGTCAACGAAGCTGGATATAAAAGGAGCCACCACATTCACTTTAGCAGTCAGTCTTCTTGGACTTTCTCTCTTGGCTGGCTCAACACACGGTGGCAAAGCTACTCTCTGTACGTGTGGTTCTCCCTTTCTTCCCATAGCAACCATATCTATTGTCATTAGACTTGTCTTACAGTATTCCCTTAATTGTTAATGCTCACCACTGGATTGTCTATTGTTGGTATTGAATTAACCTACAATACTACTATTTTCCTGATTTATTTTTTCTATATTTGCTTTCTATTTCAGTAATTTTGGAGATCTCGAACCCTAGTGAAGGACATAACTTTTGTTGAGAGCGAAAAAGGAAAAAGAAGTTGTGTTTGGATATATATATATATATATATATATATATATATATATATATATATATATAAGGACAAAACAGTGAACAATAAGATTTACTGGAAATGTGAAATGTGCAACATAAAGGAAATGCGTAGAATGTCACTAGTTTCTTTATAGAGGTATCGAATGTGACCAGCCACTGAGCTGCAAGAGCTTGGTCAGAGGAGATATCAGCTGCCAAGCCCTGTTCATCGACGGTTTTGAAGGTGTACGCATACACTGTTGTGTGAAACTATTCCTGCTCCATAAACTTCGACTAATTATAGAGTGATTCTTGTTAATGTTCTAAATTCTTATCCGCATAGAGACAGCGTCAAAATCTCTGTCACATACAAAATCTATTTTTGATCAGAAATTATGTGATGATGCAAAATAGATAAATTTCCTACCGTTGTATATTATCAAAAACATGTTTACAAAATAGTGAAGTTGCCTTGGTTTGGTTTATTTTGTTTTACGGCGTATCAACCTCAATTGATTATTTAATGCCGACAAGATTTTTATGGCTGGTAATATTTTTTCCAAAAATTTATCGCTGGTAATATTTTTTTTCCTTAACAATGTATTGCTGATAATAATTTTTTCTTCAAAAATTTATTGCTGGTATTAAAACCTATTTTTTACACTTATATAGTGTTTGACCCCAATTTGGGAATCTACTATTTGCTCAGAGTTGGAACCCTAACTGATGCTATCACTCAGGATCAGGGTGGACCTGGGAACACCAGCAATTAGGAGTTAGTTCCACGCTCCTCAAAACCAGGCCTTACTGTTGGACGTAGTTTATCGTCTTACCCAGGAGTCGGATGTAGTTTATCGTTTTAAACAGAACAAAGAGAAGTTGTAGAGAGCCATTATCGCACAATTATTCTGAAATGACACGGTACATCAAAGAAGCCTCTAATTTAAACAGGAATCAGGAAGAAAGGAGATGGAGATTGAGATTGCGTTTAAATTTTTGAATATTGAAGCAAAAAGCTGGAAGAGAGTTCCACAGGCGAGAAGTGCGACCAAAGAAACACTTAGATTAGAACTTGCGGTTGCATCTAACGAGTTCAACAGTAAAACGATTGGAATTAGTTTTCAAACTAGTTGTATGCTTCATTTCATGCTGTCGAGATACCAATGAGGAGAGCCCATTAGAATAATTGGCATGAAAAGGCAGAGGGGATCCACGTCAGGGTGGTGTGAAAGTGACTGAAGATGAGATGCCGAAAATGTGCGATCATACTCGAATACTTTTCACGTTGACGGAGTTGGGTCACGTTTTTCTTTTTAAACATTTTATTTTTAATTCTATCGCAAAAAAAGACAAAAAAAAAAAAAAATGAAACATCCAGAATATTTATCGAATATATCTATATATATGATAAATGTATTCTGCAATAATTTAATATACAGGAATAAAGTGTCGCTGCCGACACTTGAGTTTGAACATAGATCGCCAGTGAGCAAACACAGACGATCCATTTATTGAATTAAGTAGATCATGTGACCATGTGAAAAACGCATAAGTAGGAGGTAGCGTGATGTCTAAACGATTGTTATTGCTACTCTATCCTCTATTACTATACGGACCGCTATTCTCTACTCTATTGACTATACTATTTCTTTATTCGGATCACTATACAGATTACTATTCGAGCGAGTATTATCGAACAAGTACTACTAGTGCGAGTGTTATTCGAAGGCGTCTGACACCAGCATTGTTCAACAGCGTACTATAGTTGTATCTGCGATTATAAAGTCTCTACTACAACGAGCATTACGAAAGTGACAACGAGTGTTCGTTGACATCACTAAATATTTAATGCAATATTCTTATCTCAAGCTGGATGAGCAAAATCTCGCGTAAATTTATGTCGACCTTCGATAATTATCTATAAATATTGGAATATCCAGAACTATTTGAATATCCAGATATATTTTTGATACAATAATTATTGCTCTGGGCATCTATTGATCACTTTATTGACAAAATTCTCTTCACCTCGACATACTTTAAATTATGTAATTTTACGCATATCAATAGGTATTATTATTATTATTTTCTCGAATATCTTAATATTTGGAAATTATTGCACGAACAGCGGGCCACGACACAGCCTTAGTAGCATAGGATTTTCCTCTGAGTCTAAGTATTCCTCACCTTTTGGATTACCATTCCCAACATTCATAAAAGACATTCTTTCCTTGATAGTTCCGCTGGACAATCAGTTTTATCCATGCTTCTATTCTCCCAGATGTCGTGCCGATTGCACCAATGACAACTTCCAAAGCCTTTCGAGTTCAAACTTCATAGTTCGTTGCATTATTATTATTATTATTGTTGCTATAGTATTATAATTATTATTATTATTATTAGTAGTAGTAGTAGTAGTAGTAGTAGTAGTAGTAGCAGTAGTAAGAGCCAGTTACCTTCTTGAATGGATCAGTGCATTTATGATAAATAGTCCTGTTCAAATTCCGGTCAAATCCATTACATTCGCTTACGTACTAACACCCTTGGGAAAGGTATGAATCCTCTTTTCTCCACCCAGCTATGGGCAAATAGCAGGACAGTTCTATAGTCTTGGATAGCAACTAGTCTACAGCAGAAAGAAATGGCGACCTTCTGCGCGAAAAATTTGCCTCGTCAGTCATGTATTGAAAGATACATGATCGCCTAAGCGTGTATCACGCATGGCACATAACTGATTGAGTCCTGGATGATTGTCATCGAGGAAGAAGATAATACTATCTTTCCCCATCGACAAAACAACACATCATGGCTTCTCCTCCAGTGGTGAGATCCTTATCTCTCACTTCTTCTAAAATCACCGTAAAGAAGGCCTCTATTCCCAAATCTTCATCCAAAGACAAACCTACCACTACCAATACCCCTAATCCATCGCTTATCAAAACTCCTACCGGCACACTAAAACAGTCCGAAAACACAAAACGACAAAAACGTCCATCACTTGAGTCCACTGAAGCAACAAATAAAAAAGAACCCTAAACTCATTTATAACATAGGGGGAAGACGTGTAGCGGGTTACAAAAGATCAAGAAGAGAGGGTATTATCTGAATGTAGGAAAATTAAAGACATGACATTCTTAATTAATTTCAAATTGCTAAATGGTTCAGACATTGAAAACACGATAAATTTCCCCAAGGAAGTGTGCAGGAGGCCCGTTTTTCAACTCGCGATTATGAGGGCATTCTGTCTAGGAGCTTTCCCTCTATTCAGTATGTTTTGATGGTTGCTTGAGAGGAGTTCCTTGGCTTGTAAGCAAGTCTTTGAATGCGGCGTGAGCTCTTGTCTTCGCAGATCCGGCGGACAAGCCTTGCGTGCTGGATGTTATTATAAAGGATAGGGCTCTTCGTCTCATTGGGGTTTATGCGTCCAATGACCATTCTGAACGGTAGTTTCGGTAGATCGAGCCGTTTTTATCGACATCTCGTCGGTTAGTTTTAGCGGGTGATTGGAATGCCGTCCTTGACCCCGGTATAGATCGTAGTGGGCCAAGATCGAGTACCGATACGTGAAAACATTTCAGGACTTTATCAATAAGTTTGATCTTTTTGATAAGTATCGTAATGAACACCCTCGAGAGATAGTGTGAACTTGGACAAATAGCGGCGGCTCGGCTACAGAAATGCATTCTAGAGACATCGACTTAGGAGTGTCGATGTAAGGCTCTTATGGTGTTCAAGATTCCATTATATAGTTCATTCGGATCACAGGGTCTTCTGGGTTCGTGTAAACGTAGATAATCCAAAGGTTAAGATGACTGGCTACTGGAAATTGAACATCTTATTGAACTTATTATTTGGTGATCAAGATTTCCAGGATCAGCTGCAAATAATGCTGCAACGGGAACTGACAGGGAATATGTGATGGGATAAATCAAAATCCAAAATTAGATTATTTGCTGCTGAATATAGTTGTCGGCTCAATCTAGATAGTTTTGCGGTGTAAACGGCATGTGAGCAAAACGTCGATCAGGCAGTAAAATCCCGTGATAGCGGGGACGTAGCTTTAACTAAGGCAGAGTTGGTCTCCTTGATTATGAAGAAGGATCAAGCTTTGATAGTTAGGGCTAGGTTAAAAAACAAATATCTTCCGATGCAACGAATGTGGCCACTAAATTGCGTTCAAAGGAAGTTAGGAATGCATCTCGTCAACATATCGCATGCTTCACATTACTGGATAATCGAACCGTGACTACAAACGCGGGCATATGTGAGGCTTTTCGTGACTACTTTGAGGATCTGTTCACCAGGGTGCCCGGTCTGGGCTGTTTCGAGGCAACTGAAGCGGCTGGTTGGGACGATCCCATCACAGAGTCAGAAATCTGGTAAGCCCTGAAACAGTTTGGCCAGGATAAATATCCGGGATTAGATGGTCTATCCTACGAACTGTACTTGAGGCAGTCGCTCGTTTTCGTCCCTTTGCTGGCACAGATTTTCAACAACTGGTTGAAGCAGGAGTCTATACCTCAGTGCTTCACCAGGGGTGTGATCAAGTTGCTTCGCAAGGACAAAAAAGGTGGGGGATGGGATAAGTATCGGCTTTTAACGATGTTAAATACAGAGTTAAAGATTTTAGCCAGGATCTTAGCCAACAGTTTGCAGGATGTCCTCTCTAGTTTGATTGGCTCCGAACAGGCATGCTGTGAAGGGCAGGACTATTCAGGACAACCTTCATATGGTACGCTTGATTATCGAGCAAGTCAACAGTGAAGCCGTGCTGATCAATTTAAATCAGTCCAGCGCTTTCGATAGAATGGAACATCGATTTCTGGAGGCTGTCCTTTCGGCGGCCAGTTTTGGGCCGTACTTTTGCACCTGGATCCGACTTCTGTATGCGTCTTCTGGTGCGCTGGTGGATGTGAATGGGGTTCGATCGGAGCCCTTCGTATTGTCTCGCTCCATTCGTCAAGGTTGTCCGCTTTCGCCTTTGTTTGCGTTGGAACCTTTCCTTCTCAAGTTAAAGACGAATCCGGTCCTACGCGGAATTTCCTTACCTGGTGCTACCAACTCGACCATGTATTCTACCTATGCTGACGACATTTCGGTTTTGTGTCGAGCAGAGCCGAGGCTGATGAAGTCAGCAAAGAAATCAGAAGGTATGAGACGGTGACTGGGGCTAAGATCAACCACGATAAGTTTGTTGGCTATATGGAATGGAGATTCTCTTCCCGGAACTTTCCTCTGGATGGAGGAGCTGGTCATGATACTCGGTGTCTGGTTCGGTCCCGATCTTTTGCTGGTAATAAATTGGTCGAAGCGGCGTTGTTTTGATGTTAAGAATATTGTGGTATGATTGGGTCAATGATTATGGCTAAGCTTAATGTTAAGACAGAAGAATACCTTCATTTTCTACATTCCCCATTTTGGTCTTGTGCCACATTTTGTATATCTTATACAAATAAATATAAAGAAGGAAATATTATTACAGTGATTTATCTAGTTGAGTATTGAATACTACTATAACGACTGACTGTCGAGTTAAGTGTTGTGTCTTGCCAGACCCCACATCAAACAAATTATTAATCTTCTTTTATTATTCTAAACGTATATTGCAAAACAATTTTATACTACAATACGTTTCTGGAGCAAAGTTTTGTGTTGATTTTCATTTTCAATGTTTAACTAGTTATTAAAAGTTATCTTTCTTCGAAACTTTGGTTTTGCGTAACCGGAGCGAGGGGAGGGGTAGGTTAGAAGTTGGATTCCGTTTCTTGCCAAAAATCTTATTAGATCAAAAAGTGGATTTGAATACACTTCGACTAACTCAGACTGTTTGCTCAAGTTATAAATTCCACTGAGGGCGTGTTTTGCTGAGAAAAGAAGGATGATAAGTCATTTTGGCTCGAGGCAAGAAGCCCCCGAGCACAATTCTCTGATTATTTGTTAGGGAGAGACTTGAAAGATGTTTGGAAATTAAATAAATAAAATAAAATAAAAATTGCAATCAAAACAAACTTATTCAATTTTCAGAAAAAAGACTTGTTCTATTGCCGCAAGGATTTAACAAAATCGGACATTTTCATCATTTTTCTTTTTACCAATTCTAGGTTCGTCCTAACCCGCCACCCCTAACTGTAAAAAAAAACACCTAGCCAACAATAGAGCCAAGTCGTTTGTAATAAAACCACCAGTGGCATTTTACATCAGCTCATCCAATTCTAATTTAAAAATCGTCTGACTGGGGTGAATTTGACGGATATTTTATGGGTAAGATGAGTGGCATTAAAACATCTCTTCGTAAGTTCTTTGAAAAAATAATATCAAGCAAACACAGACTTTCGTGGCTGTAAAAAAAAACGGAATGTCAAAAGGGCGTTTTTTTCTATTGGCACCACAATTATATTAGCTACTTTCACTCATCAGAAATATCTGTTGGTTTCAAAAGCGATGATTAGTAACAAAACCTAAACATAAAATGCATAAGTAAATTTATAGATATTTTTGGTCTTGGAAATTTACATAAAAATAATTACCTATATGTAAAAATAATAATCTATGTAGTGGGATACCTTTATTCCATTACAAACTGATAACAAACAATTTGAAAAATCCTGCGAATTTTAAAATTAAAATTCGTAGGTGAAAATGGCCATTTACTAAAGGTACCTTAATTCCAACTGCAGGGCAAATTTTGCTCTGTTTAATGAAAATAAACATTGAGCCCTATTTTTGTAAGTCAGTTTTAACATATTTCAAATTCTATGTTTTGTTAATAGGACAGTTCATCTTTAGTGTTACAAGGAGTTTTTTTGGTCTCTCGCTCAAATGCACCCCACAAATAATAATCAAGGGCGTTGCTGTCAGGGGAGTTAGGTGGCCAGATGTAAGGGGTGATGTAGTCGCAGAAATTGTCTGACAGTAATGACTGAGTTCTCCAGCTTGTGTGGCATGGGTCTTCCAGCAGACGCCTTCTTGACCCAGGGCAGCACGACCTCCCCAAGGCACTTGGTGTAGACTTCCGTGTTGTTTCTGAGGCCCTGTGGGAAGATGGAGGCATAACGTTGCCATCATTAGTGGTCACTCCAAACACCATGATGTTGACTGGATACATCATCCACCTCGTTCCGAATCTTCTGCACTGTCCTCAGATTGACATACAAATACTCTGAAATGTTCGTATTGGAGCTTCCGGGCGCGAATGTCAAGCAGTGCATCTTGCCGTTTTCACATTTCTGTCGCAGTGAATTGTGTCATGGCGCTCTTTTTCTTACAGATGGTGCCCAACTGACCCAACTATACTGTGCAGTCGACAAAATCAAAAACAAACAACGCGCATGCGCGAAATGAAAAATATAAATGGCAACAACTTTGCATCTGATAAAAATATAATTTTAAGTTACGCGATATTTATGGGTTAAAGTGCTCAATATCAGGGATAAAACGTATGTAAATATAAAAGTGGACACTGATGGAGCGCCTGGTTCATCTTCAGCCCATGAAAATTGCGTTCAAGCATGAAAAAGACTACTGTTCGCTATCCACTTTAGTATCAGCTTATATATATATATATATATATACACGCGTGTGTATGTGTGTGTACAAATCATAAATTAGTTTGAGTTTAAGGATACACATATAGAGTAGTCTGTACGAATTGAGCTCACTACTTTCCTATTTCCGGTTAACTTAGCTAGGGTAATCTTTATCCACTGTGCCAAGGAGACATGGCACAGTGGATAAAGGTGTTAGTTAGATCCAGTGAAAGGACCCAAAGAGTGTGAGTTCAATACCCAGTTAAGGCAGCAGTGGAGAACTTTCAGAGGAAAATTAACAGGAGATAACTGATAACTGACATCCATTAAAAAAAAAAACATGACACGTGGAACTAGAACAGTCTACCCCAAGAAATAAAGGATTCACTTCGACATTCTAACGACCTGAAGAAGGCCGGGGCGTACAACGGCCGAAACGCTGTAATACATATGGCGACAAAAATGAGGAGAATAGGACGAATAATGTAAATAATGTACATAATACCTCATCTCAGAAATATAGACAGATACTTAGCTAGGGTGTGTATGCTCATTGGGCCCTTTTATTTCTGTCCCTATTTTTCTTTAGTTTAATTCCCCATCTCTTTCCTTTTTTAGGTGGTCAGTGATGTCAGTTCTCTGGTAGATGCGGGGTGACTTTCGTTTTCGTGTGTCTGTTTTTCGTACTTGTTGTATCTGAATGAGTGCGTCTTTGTGTGAGTGTTTTGGTTGGATGAATGTTTTTATACTATTATAATCCCGCATTTTTTTTCGTCCAGTTAACTGATGATTCTGCCACATTTAGGGATTCTGGGGTTTTTCATTACTAACCTTATTTTGTTTTGTTTTCTTGTATATAGATAGATAAGACCAGAGTGAGAAGAGATAGATAGATAGATAGATAGATAGATAGATAATTCATATTGTAAATAATCATTGGGGTTTTTAAATTATTGTTTTATTCCCCTCCCTCCACAGAGTGAAACTTACATATGGGGACTAGTTAGGATTTCATAGAGACATTGAGGTATTATGGTGGATGTAGTAAGAAAGGTAGGAGAGAATGTGTTGTTTTTAAGTGGTAAAACTATTGTTGGTATGTTTGGGTCAGTGTTTGTGGCTAGCTAAGTTTAGAAATTAAGACAGAAGAAGACTGTCCTTTTCTCCAATCCCCTTTTTGGCCTTGTGCCACATTTTGTACTATCGTACAAATAAATATCTACTCCATAGTAATATCTGCAGTAAACATACGAGCATTCAAATTAGATATTCTCTTTAAATATCACCTATTATGACGGCAGACTTTAAAGGGAGATAACTTTAGCTCTGAACAGCTATTTTCCGATCTTTCAATTCGAAAGGAGTGTAATGGACCTTTTAGTTTGAAAGGGTGAAAGGTTCCTCCGAAATTAGCCGGCAGGCTCGTCAGCGTCTTATTCTATTTGGAGGGTGCTGAACCCCTCCAGAGGTGACTCTTATCGGACCAGAAATGAATTAAGGCCGTTCGCTAGAGAGCACGTTTCAAACGCTGCGTCTGACATAAATAACCAGTGGCAAATTCTGGGAACGATGCTGTTGATGAGGGAAACAACGCGGGATTTTCAGAACATCCTTTTCTCTATCAAGTTCGGAAAATGTGAAGATTAATCAACCGTTTCTTAGATGGAACTGATAGAATAGCGCTTCTAAATATTATTCCCATTGTTGTTGACTTTATCTGATGCGTTCCTCATTTTCTGATATTCTTGTTCATTTTGGTCATAGAACTAATTAAAATAACAATAAAAAAGAAACTGGCGTCACGTGTATATTCTTCCCGTAAGAAGAAACTGACCATAAAGTAACGATATAATCAAGAACTGCATGTACATAATCTTCGGTTGAGGTAAAAAGTGTTTCATAATAAAACCGATGTTTTTGCAACTGAATATCTCATTTTGGAGAGAGCCTAGCAATAATGAATAACAAACCTGATTGCCTGAAGATGAAGCGTCAAATTGGCAATGCTGATCCCTATGTCTACACCACACACACACACACACACATATATATATATACATTGCTTAATTGATTTAAGTTATATATACTTTTTTTCAGTCAAATTTTTATTATATTGCCTTTTTTTTAAATCAGTTCACCCCAAGGAAGATAATAATGTCACTAAGATACAAGGGCCTATTCGGAGAGAACGAGAACAAAAAGATTTTACAAGGAACCGGAAATCCAATCCTAAACAGAAGACAAGTGGTAAACCTCCACTCCTGTTCAATAGACTGGGGAGGAGTGTGAACCGGACGATAGGCGAACCTGTTTAATTCTATCGAGGAAAAAGATAAATATTAAATAAAATTTCAGTTTTGGCTGAGCCGTATGAAGTACAGAATTGACAAACATAGATTCCCCTCCGATAGTTATTATTTCCAGCTTGTCAGGTTTGATGATGGAGATAATAGTATTTTGTTGTTCCTGTCTGGGCAGATTAGTTTCTCTAAACTGTTAATTCGCTCACTCTAGATTTAATCCTCGATAGCATCATGTAAATGATGAAAGACTGGCCTCAGGGAGAAGTGGTTTCATGACTTTCCTAAAAGTATGAAAGCGAAGTAAGCATAACCAAACTTAACCGGAAATTCGAAATCTGTTCGCCATTGCCATTTTCTTTCTTACAAACCATTACGCCTCCCAGCCCCAGGCACATCTACTTAACAGCGTCCACTCTTTCATTCTTCTGCCACCCATCTTGATACCCGCCTCTCTAGAATGTCACCTTCCACTGTCTTTTATGACAGATGCCACTAGATCTATAATTTTTTTTTTTTTACCCCGACCACGACTGAACGGCCGCCTCAACGTTTCTCTACCGCCTCGCGTCCACAGGATTCGGGGCCTTGAATAACACTCCCACTCGACCCAGGAAGAAGAAATAACTGTGACATCGTCAAATAAGTAGGGAAGCCATTAATATAACAACCCGTTCATCAGTACTGATATGAATGGGAAGTCCGTACGTGCGTCCGAACGTGCGTGCGTTTAGGGCTGGCCGAATTAATACAACAGCGGCCCCTCTTTAAGGAAGACCATTCACAATGTCAGAGTCTCTTTCCAACCATCCGGTCTCCCTCCTCTTCCCATAATCAACCTATTGCAGGTGGAACGTTATAATACATTTACTCATTCAGCTATATCAGCCTGTTCATTATCTATCTATCTATCTATCTATCTATCTATCTATCTATCTATCTCAGTTTGTTCATATCTATCTGAGTCTGTCAGTCTGTTCGTATCTATCTATCCATCTATCTATCTATCAAAACATATATATATATATATACCAATTTGTTCATATCTATTTCAGATTATTCGTATCTAAGTTTGTTCATATATATCTCAGTCTGTCAGTATATCTATCTATCTATTTATCTCGGTTTGTTCATATCTATCTCATTCTGTCCATATCTAAATATCTATGTTAGTTTTTCATTATCTATCTATCTATCTATCTATCTATCTATCTATCTATCTATCTATCTATCTATCTATCTAAGTTTGTTCATATTTATCACAGACTGTTCATGTCTATCTATCTATCTATCTATCTATCTATCTATCTAACTATCTAAGTTTGTTCATATTTATCACAGACTGTTCGTACTATCTATCTGTCTATCTATTCGTCTGTTCATATCAATATCTCAATCTCACACACTTCCGAGCTAGCGTGTCTCGCTCCTCTTCCCATGATTAACCTCTTCTAGGTCGGGGCGGTACCATTTATTCAAATTGTCTGCTTCAGTGGTCGTAAACATCGTTTTTCATTCGCTTCTTTCATCTGTGACGGATTTATTTTCGGTTTCGCTTTTTTTTTTTAACTCGATTGTGTCCCACATTACTTATTTATTTGTCTTCTTTTTTCCCTTGATGCATGTATATAGTCATAGGATTTTACCCAATTTTTATCTATCTATCTATCTATCTATCTATCTATCTATCTATCTATCTATCTATCTATCTATCTATCTCAATCTCTTGATTATCTATCTATCTATCTATCTATCACAGCCGTTTCATATCTATCTATCTATCTATCTATCTATCTCTTTATTATCTATCTATCTATCTATCTATATCTGGGAGTGAACGAGAATAGAAAGATTTTACAAAGAACCAGAAATCCAATCCTAAAGATATATATATTTTTAAAAAATTCAGAGTTTTGGCTGAGCCGAATGAAGTAGAGTTGACACACGTAAATTTATCTCCAGTAGTTATCATCTCCAGCTTGTCAGGAGATGATAACTATCTCTATGGAGATTTCAGTCTTGAACTTTTCTTGTCTGGGCAAATTGTAAGAGTGTCGTTTCTCTAAACTGTTAATTCACTGATTCTAGAGTTCATCATCGATAGCGACCTTTGAATGACGGAAGACTGAGCTAAGGGAGAAGTGGTTTTAAAAAATATTAAACAAACCCTTATTAATAATGACTTCCCTAATTACATTGTTGATGAACAAATTAGACAAGCTATAAGAAATAACAAATAAAAATGAACCTCATTAAATAACTCTAAACATATCAAATTACTATATCATAATGAAATGCATTCCAACTATAAAGAAAAAACTCATAAACACTTATATATCTCCCACTGATTCAAGTAAAATATATAATTAATTATATACTATACTAAATTTAATAGAAGCAACTTCAAAACAGTTCTTCTTCACCAACTAGCATCTGCAAAATGCCAACATTTTATATCAATTTAAATGATAAAAATGTCAATACGTACGTTGGTTTTACTACGACGTTGCTAACAAAACGGCTTAGATTTCATTTGGCCGAGCACATTTCAATATCTCAGTATTTAAATGAACACTCATGCCCAAACTTACTGATTAGACGGATATTAGTTGCAAAACATCTATATTGCATAAAAACAATAATAAGCAAAAACTAAAAATCCTTGGAGTCCTTTATATAAGAGAATTAAAGCCCAAAATAAATAAAGTCAATTATGGATATAGACACAAACTCCTTAAATGCTTGTCAAAAAATTATATATGTATGAGAAAAAATGGAAAAGTTACTTCGATTATACTGGAATACTATATTCCCCCAACCCCGCAAAAAAAACAAGACAAACTTTGAACTTTGAAATCTAGAATGCTGCATAAGCAGTAAAAACGAACAGTTGAAATGTTTTGAATTTACAGAAACACATAGACATACTCAAAGACAACTAAACCCCCTGAAGATGGTCTCAGATGAGATTGAAAGTACTTAAGAAAATAAAAAAACTATTTGAAAGAAAATTTTGGTATTTTTCTTAATCAATTTTCTAATGTTGCCAAGAAATTAATCCGTGAACTTGAAAGGATCAAAACGAGAACTAATCGACATATGTCTAAATTATTTAACCAAACCTGTTTGACTATATATATATATATATATATATATATATATATATATATATAAATTCCCAAGAGGATAAAATCCAGGTAGAACTCAATGTCCAGGACAGAGTAAGAATATAATATAAAAGGCTCAAACACTAATATTCCATGGTTATAATTTATTACATTGGAATCGTAATCACGATCCTAATCATCAGACCTACAAATTCAAAAAGAAATCGGAAAATATAACTCCGGGTATAAAAAAGCAAAATTTTAGTAAGAGTGTATATGTGGGAGTGGGAAACAAATGTGAGAGGGAAATTTATGAAAGCTCTAGAGAGAGAGGGTGTAATAGAAGAAAGAAGAACAGGAAAGCCTAAAGGTGAAGGTGGGGATTAGAATTTAACATAGAGAAGTTTTAAAGAGAGGAGTTAAATAACGGTTTAAAAGAGTGAGATACGGATAAATATGAATTATTTTTCGATGCATAATTCGCTACCGATTCGCTGACCTAAAATTAAAATTAAAAAAACCGATACCGGAAACGTGTGTATACATTTGTGGTGATACTACGCACAATAAAAACGATATGATCTAAACTTAAAATCTAGAAAATGAGAGCGAGGAAAAATGTGGGAGCGCAAACTAAAAACGATGACATTTATAAGAGAATTGATGCGTAATCAAGAAAATTTGACAAAGCAAGTAATGTCACCTACAGGTTACAAATTTAACACAAACATAAAAATTAAAGAATATTTAATCTAGTAAAGACCTACTATTTAGATGCCCAATAACACATACGTAGACACACACATACACAACAACATATCTATATCTACTCGCACATACATACACATACGTGTGCACATATATATATAAATACACATTCACTCATGCATACATATACACATACAAACATATACTCATAGACATACCCATATGTGCACACAAACGCATATACCCACATCCATACATATACATACACACACTCATCTAAGCAAATATACAACGTATCTATCTATCTATCTATCTATCTATCTATCTCTCTCTCTCTCTCTCTCTCTATATATATATATATATATATATATATATATATATATATATATATATATAATAAAAAGTAAAAGGTAAAAACCACCCATCCATCCATCCATACATTTAATATACAAAAATAGATGGGTAGAAATAAACTAATTTGTACTTAAAAAACTACTGAGGAAGAAAACGTTACCAATATTAAAAACCCACGGAGTGATTAACGCGTATCTATCTCTTAATTTTAAATATATACCTAGGTATATAAAAATATCAGAAAACTATCAGATTTTGTATATCCGTTATTTAGGAAAACTTTTTAATTACATACCCACATACACATATACCAACACATGAATAAAGTTTGTTAATACAAATTAAATGATCAAAAAATATATAGAGAGAACCACATAAACACAGCCAATGATATATATATATATATATATATATATATATAGATAGATAGATAATCATAAGAGTCATTCCATTTAAATGTCATGTCCGATGTTAGTGATCCAAGATGGAACTGTTATAGGTAACAGCACGTTATAAAACCGTGTTTATGTCTTAAAACTTTTTTTTATGTCTCCATTTGGAAATGATCTCACTACAAAGATTCAGCAACTCATCTGGATTTTTATCTTTAATAATAAAAATGTTTCCGCAATGCATAGATCACACCGATCGCGGAAATTATTAGGGGTTTTCGCTCTTGATGAAAATTTCCATTCGAAATGCGGGGTTATATATATATATATATATATATATGTGTGTGTGTGTGTGTGTGTGTGTGTGTGTATTGAGAAAGAGAAAGGCCCCATTATTAAATAGTATATATATATATATATATATATATATATATATATATATATATTTTATTTTCGTCTATTTATCTGAATATTAGAGATATCTTATTACAGAAAAGATGTGAACCTGCTTTTGTTCTATGTGTCGCGTCCCTTCAGAACATAGGCGATCATGATACTCCACCATTTCCTATCTTGTGTGGCTATTTGCAGTTATTCTTCCTTTATTAAGGCTCCCGTCCTTTTTTCCGCCATCTATTTACAGAAGCTTGTCAGTTACGTGGGTCGCTGCCTTCCACGCCTCTCTCTCTCTCCCCCCTCTCTCTCTCTTGCCCTCAATGTGCCCTGTGAGGATTAAGTTTTCTAAGCCAGCCTTCCTTATTACTATTACTGATTCTTTAGTAAAAGTGTTCTTTTTGTTGTCATTTTCTTTAAGACGCCCTTGTTTCTAACTCGCTCCGTTCATCGAATTTTCAGTATCCTACCATAGAACCACATTTCTGCTACGTCCCGTTTTTTCCTCATGGGTGGAGGGTTTGTTCAGCATTCACTGTCACATAAGAGGATAGATATCACACAGCAATCCAGCACTGTTTTCTTTCTTGCTAACGACATTTGTCTGTTTCTCAGCACTTTGCCTAGCTTTTGGAATGCTTATTTCGTTAGTCTAGTTAGTGCTCGTTTCTCGCTGTTGCATTTTCCATTCTCTGTTAAAACTTCCAAATATTTGAACTTATTCCCTTTCTTGATGTTTATCTCTCCAATTCCTAAATCGCATCTTAAACTTTTTCTCTTGCTGATAACCACATTTTCTGTCTTCTTGAAGTTAGTCTTTTTTTCTTGCCTTCGTTTACTACCCTGTCCAGGAGATCCCGTAGTTTCCTTTCCGAGTCGGCCTTCAACACAGTCTCATCTGCGTATCTTATATTGTCAAGGTTACGCCAACCAAACATATAATAAATCCTTGGCTCACAAGCTCTCTTTGGATAGCCTCTCTGTAGAGGTTGAATAAATCTGGGGAGAAGACCCAGCCTTGTCTCACGTCATTTTTTATTTTTGTTTAGCTACTCAGTTTGTTTTCTGTCCGCATGCAGGCGGTTTCCTTCCAGAATAAGTTCTGTGTAATTCAAACGTCCTTTCCCTGTAGATCCAGTTTTCCTTTTCTCCTCACTCCATGAAAGGTAGTAAAGCCACTAAGACACAAGGGTTTACAGTGTGTAGAAGAATTAGGAACAGAAGCATTGATAATGAGCGGGAAGAGGAAAGACTAATCAGGAAGACAGTAGATAGCGATGGACATTGCATTTAAATTTTTGCAGATTAAAGTTGTCCGGAAAGTATGGAACCGGAAGAGAGTTCCACAAGTGAGAAGTGCGAGAAAAGAAACCGTTAGCATAGAACTTACGGCTACATCTAGCCATCTCAAGTGAAAATTGATGAGATCTTGACGCCAGGCTAGTATTGCACTTAAATTCATAAAGTCTAGGTATCATAGTGAAAAGATCATCCGAACAATTGCCACGAAAGTATTTATAGAAAAGGCACAGAGAGGCAACCTTAAGAGGGTGGGAAAGCCGAGCCGCCAGATCAGGACCAATAATATTGCTGATACTTCTTTGGATTTACCAAGCAGCCCAAGGTAAATAGCACTGGACCAAATGTGGCAGCAGTATTCTAAACATCGACAAATTGTAGACATAGATATCTAAGATCTAATCTGGAGAAAAAAAAAGACATTGAACAAACTTTCTTAGCAAGGAGACCTAGCAATGGATTCAATATATTTTTTACACTTCATGTCAGCTGAGAACGTTAGCCCGAGAAGGTGAAAAGAGTCAGCCATGCTGATGGAAGACAGAGAGGAGTCTCTCAGATGATTAATGGAAAAAACGTTTAGTTTTGAAGGTGTTAAAATAAACAAGTCATCTTTTGCACCAGTTAACGACACACTGGATGTCGTTTTGGACAGCGGCTGCCATCTTGACCTTGTCAGACTAACAGCCTTATTATCGAGGCAGGAGTAAATGTTTGTGTCCCAAGCGTAGATGCCAACTTGAGAGCTGATGTCATTGGGAAGGTCGTTAATGTAAATTAAAAACAGAGCAAGTCAAAGGATGGAGCTCTGTGTGACACCCGTGTTAGTAAGAAAAGATGTAAACGACTGGCCGTTCAGGATAACTTTCATTTCACGATTTGATAGGAAAGATTGGATCAGTTCAAAAATGTGCTTGTGGAGAAGACCTATATGCTAAACCACGCCAAAGGCTATCAAGAAGTCCGAAGCTACAGCCCGGGTTTCACCGTTTTTATATTGTGCATGATAGACTCTTTACACAATTATTGTCAGTACATCAGCAGCTGACATGGAAAAATGAAATATAACTTGTCTGAGAAAAGGCCCTGCGATGAGTGATGCTGAACAAATTCAGCATTGATTAGGGCCTCTACGATTTTCCCAAAATGAGGTAGAAGGCTAATACGCCGATAGTTGGAAGGATCGAACAGCTCACCAGATTTCTTAAAAACGGAAACATCAGACAATGACCTCCAACAGGCGGGAAAGCAGGAGTCAGCGAGGTATTCATTATACAGTTTAGAGAGAACAGGATCCAGTTCGGGAGCTCATTTCATAATGATTATTACAGGGATATCCTCAGGTCCACATGCTTTGTGGGGATCTAGGATAGAGATGATAGCAGAAATCATGGCACGGGTTATATGCATATCACTCAAAAAAGATGCAGTTCTAAGTGGGAACCTAGGCAGGGATACTCTTGATGAGTCAATGGTAGAGTTTCAGGAGAATTTACGGGAAAAACATTATCATCAGAGGATGATAACACATTAAATCGGTTGAAAAGGCGAGAAATAGTGACCCTGCACTTATTTAAGACCCTATTACAGAGCTACCAGTAATCACGAGAGCCAAAGTTATTGGAGGTCATGCGGTGTCTCATTCTGCCGGCAAACAGGGTCTTAGCTCCTTCGAGGGTCTTAGCTCCTTCGAGGACTCGCTTACATTTATTACGAGCAGTAAGGAATAGGCACTTGTTGTGATGAAAGCTGTCACTCTGCTATAACCGAAAATTATGTGTTCCTGTGTGCTTTAGCGACCTAGTATGCTGGTATGAACAATGGAGAGGATTGGGGTTTCACCTGGTATTTCCGAGAAAGGATGAAAGCGTTCACGCAGGCCTTAACACAGAAAGAAACCTCAGTGGCTCAATTTTCAATTAGGAATTTAAAGATGTCAGTCCAAGGAGCGTTACGAAGAAAATCACAGATTGAGTCCCAATCAGCATGCTGGTAACGTAAAGAGGTCTTATTGATAGGGGGTTCCAATTTAATGGATGCTTGGAACGAAATATCAATAGATACCACAGAGTGGTTAGATTTTCCATGAGGACAGTATTTCGAAGATCGGCAAGCGCGTGGGAAGGAGGAGAGGAATAAATCAAGTAGAGATTCATGTTGCTCAGTTTAGCTAGGGAAAAGTGTAGGGAAGCCCACGATTTGAGTAAGGGATTTGGGCGCTGGAAAAATTGAATGTCTTAATACCGACATCATCAGTACTTTTAAAAATTTTCAGTCACGTGTAGTTGTGAGCAATAACGTCACCGAAAACAAAGATGTTTGCAGATGGATGGACAGAAAGTGTCTTTTCTTTACTGTCAGCAATTATATCTAATATACTGCAGTCCCGGGAAGAGGAGGGGCGATAAAGGAAAAAGAGATAGCTAACAGAATTTAGTAACGAAAGATGTGAAGTACATGAAAGTGTAGTCATGGGCCTCGAGAGACAATTCCCTGGATATTGAAAGATTAACCCGGATGTAGACACCAAGGCCATTCATGTAAATGCTGGAATCTTTCGGCAGAGGGGAAATATATGCGCTCGGACGCCAACTTCTGTTGTTGGTGAGAAATACGTCACTGCTTATCAGCGAAGCTCTAGTTCTATGATCCATGTAGATATTAATGAAACTTTATCTTTTGTAAATTTGCTACACATGCACTTACCAGCCGAAAGGTTGTGACAGACAACAGTGCAATTAACTGGCTGAAACAAAAGGATAGACACAACAAAAATGAAGATCATAGTCCGAATGATTCATCGATTAATCTATGTGCGTCTGCTTTCAGTTATTCTCATCAGTTTTGTTCTGCTGTTTTACAGTTTCAATTTTATCGTCTTCTGTTTTCCCGTTTTAGTTTTGTCGTCTTCTGTTTTCGAGTTTCAGTTAGGTCTTTTGTTATTTTTCCATTTCAGTTTTGATGTCTTCAGTTTTCCCATTTCATTTGTGTGGTCATTTGTTTTCTCATATCAATTTTATCGTCTGCTATTTTCCCGCTTCAATTTTATCGGTTGCCGTTTTCCAATTTCAATTTTGTCTTCTGCGGTTTTCCAGTTTCATTTTTGTCGTCTGCTGTTCTCCAATTTCAATTTTATTGGCTTCTTTTTTCCAGTTTCAATTTTATCGTCAGCAGTTTTCCCATTTCAATTTTGTCCTGTGTTGTTTTCACGTATCAATTTTATCGTCCGCTATTTTCCCATTTCAATATTATCGTCTGCTGTTTTCCCGTTTCAGTTTTATCTTCTGCTGTTTTCCCGTTTCAGTTTTATCTTCTGCTGTTTTCCCGTTTCAGTTTTATCGTCTGCTGTTTACCCGTTTCAATTTTATCGTCTGCTGTTTACCCGTTTCAATTTTGTCGTCTGCTGTTTACCCGTTTCAATTTTGTCGTCTGCTGTTTTCCCGTTTCAATTTTATCGTCTGCTGTTTACCCGTTTCAATTTTGTCTTCTGTTTTCCAGTTTCAATTTTGTTGTCTGTTTTTTTTCCGTTTCAATCTTATTGTTTGCTGTTTTCCCGTTTCTTTGTTACCTGCTGTTTTCCCGTTTCACTTTTGTTGTCTGCTGTTTTCCCGTTTCAATTTTATCGTCTGCTGTTTTTCCGTTTCAATTTTGTCGTCTGCTGTTTTCGCGTTTCAATTTTGTTGTTTGCTGTTTTCCTTTTTCAGTTTTGTTGCCTGCTGTTTTCCCGTTTCAATTTTGTCGGCGTCTATTTTTACAGTTTCATTTTATCGCCTCTTTCCCTCTTTTCAATTGTGTCGTCTTCTGTTTTCTAGTTTCATTCGTAAATGTTTCTGTATTTATGACTTGTGTGTATCTTTTGTACGAGTTTTGATTCCAGGGTATAAGCAATGTTTTACATTTCGATTTGGAACCAAGAAATGTATACGCATTGCCGATTTCATTTTTTTTTCTAGCAGGAATGATTTTTTCATAACGTCCCATTTAAATCCTTCTTCTTTTCTTTTTCTCTTGCTCCCAGTATCCATTCAGTTTGTTCCCCTCTCCTCTATACTTGGCTGACTTTGTATTACTACCTACTTGCCACGTCGACTTTTTATTAGATCATCTCACACTTGTTTTTCATAGCTGCCAGCGTCCTTAATGTATTCCTTCTTTTCGTTTTCCTTCTTCTTCTTCTTCTTCTTCTTCTTCTTCTTCTTCTTCTTCTTCTTCTTCTTCTTCTTCTTCTTCTCCTCCTCCTCCTCCTCCTCTTTCATTATGTTGTCTTGTCCGCCTCCGCTCCTCTTTCTCTCCTGTCTTTACATTTCTGCATTCTTGTAATTATTATCGTGTCCGTCTCCTCCTCCTCCTCCTCTTCTTCTTCTTCTTCTTCTTCTTCTTCTTCTTCTTCTTCTTCTTCTTCTTCTTCTTCTTCTTCTTTCTTCTTTTCTCTTCTTCTTTTTCTTTTCTCTCTACCTCCTCTCGTGCTTGTGTCTCCCGTCATTCTTATTTTTTGTGATTTTCATTTTGACCTCTAAATTATCTTTTTTTATTCTGCCTTCTTTTTTTCTTTCTTTCATTCTTTCTTTCTTTCTTTCTTTCTTTCTTTCTTTCTAAAGCCAACCCAACCTGGGCATATATATCCTGTTGCTTCAGTCTACCCTCCGTCCACATTTGCAAGCCTTTTATACAGATACAATACCCTATCCAACTGCTTCCTGCACAAAACCCGACATTTTACATCTGCACACCAATCGTTCTCTCACTACCACGCCATTCCAGCATCTCTTTTCCCCGGGAGTTATTGCCCGGGAACACGATACTAAAATGCCGTCTAAAGATGAAAGGCAACAAAGAACGCGGACTGCTCGCACATTATTCCTGTCCCCAAGAAAAAAGCCTTTCTTATCGCTTCGAAGCCTTCAGCTACTTTCTCATTTAGACTGATGTTGAACTTTTCTTCAATCCCTTACAATCTAAGAAATAATTTTTTTAGTAAAATGACACAAGAAAATACAGTTTCGTCTTTGTTGTCGTTTTTTTTTCTTCCCTATCCTTGTGCTGTTCATTGTATAATCTCCCTCGATTCAAGAGAAGCTTTCAGAAACAAAGCAATACAATAAATTCCTAGTGTGGCTATTGCTCTAAGGCTTTTCTTTTCATTGATGTACGCCCTGTAGGCACACCAGTGGTTAGCTCTGTGGTAAATGCCTGGTTTGCGGGAATCACAAAGTCGGCGATTCAATTTCAGCCATCTTTTCAAGCATGAAAGAAACATTCTTCATTCCATTTAATATATAATACTTTAAGTGATATTTTGTTTGTAATGTCTACTATTATAATATAATATTTTAAGGGATATTTTGTCTGTAATGTCTACTATTATAATATAATACTTTAAGTGATGTTTTTGTCTGCAATTATTGTATGGAAGTTATCTCCGTTTCGCTGTCAATTTATTTATCCATTTTTATATTTAAAAGATCACATGGTTAGTCCAATTAATAATAATGACTTAAGAGAATATGCGTCATTTCAGACGTCATCAGTACACTTCTTCATTGTGCTGTGTCCCTTCAGGACGTGTACAATCATGGCCAAAACTTTGTATATTTTGTAGCTTTAAGCAATATTTGTTCTCTTACCATTCCTCCCAGTCCCTTCTCTGCCATACTTTAATTCAAGTTTATTAGGTATCTTGATCATAGCTCTCCACGACTTCATATCGATTATACATCTAATCAATGTTTGTTCACTTATTATTCTTCCCTATCCGTGATCTGCCATCTTTTTACATAATCTCATTAAATAGGTTGATCATGGCTCTCCATAACTTCCTATCAATGTCTGTCACCGTTATTTTTTAATGATGCCCATATTTATTTACATCGATCGGCCGATAGATGTAAATAAATATACTGTTTATGAGTATCCATCAAAAATAACGTTTGAACAAATAAATTTTATATATATATATATATATATATATATATATATATATTCTGTTGGCCTGATGATCGTGGGAAGGTGAAACTTAAGTAGCGATCCGAACGTTGTCTCTTTTTTGAGATGTGTCGCTATGAATAATTTTTTGCTCTGTCTTGATAAGCTAGGCATAGTGCACTGTTAGTTACTGTTTAGGGACGGGGGCTGTCTTTTGATCTTTTTCTTTTTGTCTTAGTTTTTGTCATTTTCCTTTTTTTGTGGGGATGGCGAGGTTGTAATATTCGCTGCTATTTTAATCATTACTATTAGTATCTTCTTTTCGTTTAATTTATTTTTTTGTTTTATATATATATATATATATATATATATATATATGCACACACACACACACACACACACACACATATATATATGGGGAGATTTAAAAAATAAATAAAAGTAAAAACGTATACATTGAACGAAATTTAATTTTTGGGGAAATTTTTTATTACTTTTTTGCAATCACAAGTTCTATTCTAATAAATTCTTTCCTCGCATTTCTCGTCTGTGCATCTCTCTCCCAGCGTGTCGCTTCCTTGTCACCCACAGTCTTCCAAAATTTAAGTGCAAGATCAGTCGCCATCTTTGTCTTCCTGTATTTTTCTCATCGCTAATGTTTTCTCACTTACTTTCACCCTCAGTAACCCCTTGCGTTTTAGCGAGACTTTCGCCTTGCTTAAGCTAAAACGACAAAAAAACTAAAATAGGAGCGAAAATGAGGAATCATCATCATCAGAAGTAGTAACGCAACCAGCAGCAGTTCTCTATGGTGAACATACAAACACTGTAGATCTCATTTACTGTGTTTTCGCAGTATACTTTTTTAGATTTCTGTTTTCTTCGGCGTGATATATGAAAAAAAAACTAAAACAAATTTGTAACACTATTTTATAATTAAATACTACTTGTAATTAAATCTGTTTGAGGGCCACAGATGTTGAGCAACCAGTGATATACAAAGAGTTGTTTAGATCACCGAGAATAAATATTGTCCTACGACATGGTAATGTCTTTAATAGTCCCTACATTTATTTTAGTTTAGCACAAGATTACGGGCATGGAGCAGGGGTAGAATTAGTGAATTAAATTCAAACACTAGCTTGTGTACTATCTCGTCATAGCGGTTGTCCTCAGATATTTATTAGCATAAGGCTACATATGTGAGGTACACGACGAGGTTTGAATATATTGAAGAAGCAAGAGTTTGTGAAACTATTTTATTCATATTTAAAATAATTCTTGTTAGTGTTGTCCCATAACCCGGCAAACTTGTAAGCGCGTTTCATGGTAGTTTGTTCAGCAAAGAAGCCTTCACTTGGTCCGGTCACTGGAAAACGCCTGCGTCATGTAAAAATTTCGCATGAATCATTTAATACGATCTATATAAGTGGTGAGCAACGTATATTTTTAGGTTTTGGAAGTGGTATATATATATATATATATATATATATATATATATATATAATACCATTCTGTAATATAAACAGTTTTAAAAAGAAATCCTACAAGTACGTGGGCAGTCTAATATATATATATATATATATATATATATATATATATATATATATATATATATATATAATTGGTATATAATCCAAGTGACTCCTAATAATAAATATTAAAACTGATCCAAAATGAGCTCAATGTATTTATTCTAACAGAGCATATAAATTACTACAATAAGAATTTAAAATTACCTCATAATTATAATCATTTTACCTTAACAAGATTTACTTGTAAGAATTTTTATGATTTTATCTTATTACCTTGATCGGTTTGAAAATCCTTCAAAGTAAATCTTAACTTGTAAGGTGAAATGATCATAACTATGAGGTAATTTTAAATTTCTATTGTATGTAATTTGTATGCTCTGTTAGAATAAATACATTGATCGCTCTTTGTGAATTCTTTTTAATATTCTATATTATTAAGATTCCATTGGATTATATACCAACGTATTATTAACTATATATATATATATATATATGTGTGTGTGTGTGTGTGTGTGTGTGTGTGTGTGTGTGTGTGTACAATCCCCTCCAAAAGTATTGGAACAGCAAGGCCAATTCCATTGTTTTCGTTGTTCATTGAAGACATTTGGGTTTACGATGAATATAAGATATGAGTTCAGAATTTCAACTTTTATTTCCTGGTATTTACATTTAGATAAACAGCTTAGGAGATACCACGAATTTGTATCAGATCACCCCATTTTTAGGTGCGCAAAAGTAAAGGAACAGATAGTCTTAAAGTAAATAACATTTTATATTTAGTTGCATAATCCTTGCTTGCAATAAGTGCATCAAGTCTGCAACCGATTGACATCAAAAAACTGTTGCATTCTTCATATGTGATGCTCTTCCAAACGTTTATCGCAACCTCTTTCAGTTTTTGGTTGTTTCGAGGGGTTTCTTTCTTCATTCTCCTCTTCAAGAGATGAAATGCATGCTCTATTGGTGTTATGGTCCTGTGATTGACGTGACCAGTCTAAGATTGTCCACTTTCTCCCCCTCATGAAGTCCATTGTTGTGTTGGCAGTATGTTTTGGGTAATTGTCCTTCTGCATGATAAAATTCCTCCCGATCAGTTTGGATGAATTTCTCAGTAAATTGGCAGACAAAATGTTTCGGCTATACTTCTGAATTAATTCCGCTGCTCCCATTATGAGTTACATCATCAATAAATAAAAATGAACCTGTTCCAGAAGCGGCCATGCAAGCCCAAACCAAGACACTTTCTGATTCTTTTTGCTGTTGAGTGGTTTGCATCTTGTAGTATGGCTTCAATATTTCTGCTCTCGATTTCTTCTTCGAACGATGGATTGTGAAACCTTCATCCATGTATTGAGGAAGCAGTTGGTTATGTCACTGAATGTTGTTTTGGGGTTTTTCTTCATAGATCACACAATGTTTTTTGTTATCAAATTCTGTTATTTTCCTTTTGGTCGACCTCTCAGATGTCCCTTGTTCAGTACATCATTACTTTTTTTTCCTTTTTTTAGGACATACCAAATTGCTGTGTTGGCTATGCCAAATATATTTCTAATGGTTCTGATCGATTTTCCTTCTTTTCGCAGTTTCAAAATGGCTTGCTTTTCTCCCATAAACGGCTCTCACGTCTTCATGTTTTTCCTCATATATCTCACAATGTTTGGAGGTACCTAAATAAATAGAAATGATCCTGTTCCTGAAGCAGCCATGCAAGCCCAAACCAAGACACTGCCTCCACCAAGCTCCACAGATTAGCTTCTCTGTTTCGGAACATTAGCAGATCCTTTCTTTCACCCCACTTTAGTTTCTCCACCACTTTGGTAGAGATTAATCCTGGCCTCATTGTTCATAAAACTTTCTTGTAGAATTTTTGTTACTCATCTCTGTGCTTTCTTGCAAATTCCAATCTGGCCTTTTGGTTCTTACTGCTGATCAATGGTTTGCATCTTTTGTTATGGCCTCCATATTTCTGTTCTCGAAATCTTCTTTAAACAATGGACTGTGAAACATTCACTACTGCATTCTGGAGGTTGTTGGTGATGTCACTGACTTTTTTTTTTCTTCTCATGGCTCTCACAATATTTCTGTCATCAACTGCCATTGTTTTCCTTGACCGACCAGTTCTATGCCTGTTGCTCAGTACACTAGCAGTTTTCTTTTCTTTTCAGGGCATTCCAAATTGTTGTGTTGGCTGTAGCCAATGTTTGTGCAATGGATTTGCTTTATTTTCCTTCTTTTCTCAGTTTCAAAATGGCTTACTCTTCTCCTAAAGACAACTCTCTCGTCTTCATGTTGGTTTATCCTTTTTAACCAGAAATGCAGTCTTGACGAGTGAAACCCAAAGGTAAAACCAAGAGTAGTCATTTAGAGCTATTTAATGTTTAAATATTCAATCTAAAAGGCAGCAAGAAACAGTTGTCAATCACGTGTTCCAATAGTTTTGCTCACTTGAAAAATGGGTGGGTTCAAACAAAAGGTGGAATGTCGTAAGTTGTTTAACACATGTAAATGTAAATTCCAGGAAATAGAAGCTGAAATTCTGAACTCATATTCGTCTTTTGATCTGAAGCTCAAATGTCTTCAGTGAACAACAAAAACAAAGGAATTGGCTTTCTGTTCAAATATTTTTATAAAGGACTATATATATAGCTTCCTCCAAAGATTCACTCAAAAGTGAGCCTACGTGATGAAAAAAAGATCCACATTTAATAAAAGCAATTTTTCTGTTATTATTAAGAGGAAAGGCCGAAGTTAAACTTTTTAATCTTTTTAGAACCTTCAAAGTTTTGATTGAATTTTTTTTCTTGCGTCAGTGGGTGGCCATAAATTAGTAAAGGATATTTTAGCATCTTTTTGTGGCGGAAAAATATAGATTCCGAAATTCTTGCTAAAATAAAATAATTTGCGGATTTTAATAAAGCTTTCACGGCTTACTCACAAATAAAAGAAATTATTCCATAAATGTTACATTTTTAGAAAAAATAATTTGGCAAAAATTACCAGCCACCTATTTAATTTTATGAAATTTTAAGAGATTCAATTTCGTACGCCTTAATGATTATATTAGTTATAAACAGGATATTTCTTTTGTAAAACAAGACCCCCGCCCAATTAACAAAATTCTGTTCTGAATCGTAAAATAGAAAACGCAATAAAACTAAGACATTAATTAATTAGAAGATTTTTCAATTGCTTTTTTGAATAAGATATATGATGGACATTATTGTCTACAGAAAACAAATTGAACAAATAGTTGATATATGCTATACATACTTAAGTAATTCATCGAGTCTAGAAGGAATCTCAGCAGAAGACACTGGGCGGCCGTTTCGTCCTATAATTGGGACACATCCGCTGTGCGCTTCCACTAACGAGAATTGAAACCAGAACAGTTACGCTATCAGGCAAACGTCATACCAACTGTACTAACGGGGCCCTGTGAGGAAGAATTAAAGAATTAAACTCAATATAGCGCCGCTCGATCACATATTCCTCTTATTTCAAATCTTCCTAATTTCTATCACATACACACACGCACGCACACGCACACGCACATGCACACACACACACACATATATATATATGTGTGTGTGTGTGTTATATTATATGCATATATATATACATTATATATATATATATTATACACAGATATATAGATTCTTTTTTCGAATTTAATTATTTTGATAGTTCGACACATTGCAGGAAAAGATACAACATCAGTTCTTTTTTAGTATAGGTGCCTACAAAATTTTGAACGACAGGTGCGTCTCAAATTTATCAATGTGCACCTATATTTGCAGGTAGACGTGTTGGTTGGTTGGTTGGCTGACTAATTCGTTTTCTATAAAATAAGACATTAATTAATTAGAACATTTGTAAGTTATTTAAAGCCAGAAATCATTTTGAGATTTTAAGAATTTTTGTTTTGGAGACAATGCCGGTTTAGTGATACAAGTCTCACTAATTAACCCATAGCTCCTTTTACCCACTTCCTTCAAATTCGGTGAAATGAGGAAAAAGGAAAGAAATTCGCGAGCCAATGTGAGATTTTAGGCTTTCATAGAAATTAACCGGTGAGCCGCGAAGAATAACGAAAGAAAATTCGCGAGCCTAGGTGAAATTATTTTTGAACCAATGAAAATCTTGCTTTCACAGAAATTAGCCGCTGAAACAAGAAGAAGGAAAGCAAATAACGAGCCTACGCGATTTTTTTTTTTATATATATATATAAAATGATGAGAAAATTAAATTAATAAGAAGAGTGTCTGAAGTCATTTGAAAGGTTTCGTTTTCGTTACTCGTGACCAGAGTAGAAGTATTCGACAGTAAAAAATTACTCGGCAATTATATTATCAGCCACTAACCAGCGTGCATCACTTCAAAGAATTCTCACTCAAAAATCCAAGAAAGGCATCTATTTCAAACTATCTCTCTTCGTCTACTTTTGAACATATGTCAGTGAGTAACGAACTCTCTAACCTTTTTCTTACACATTTTTTAAATATTATTTTGTGTTAAATCATTTAATCTGTTGTATGAACATTTCCTCATCATGGGAATACGTCACAACTACAGGTTCATTTTAACCCCTAAGCTCCCCGACATTCTAAATTCATCCCCAAATTTTTATTAATTGAACCAAACACTCAAACGTTATAGCCATTATTGTAGTGATGACTCGTTTTATTTCGGACACACAATATGAAAGCTGTTGCCTAACGGCATAAAGACATAGTGAGAAAAATAAATTAAAGAGAGTGTGCAACAAAGCGAATGAAGAACAGAGAAGCCAATACTTATTGCTGCAATGTAAATAATTTCGCTAAATAGCAGGCAGCTGGTCATTGGCTGACTTGCAAGATGGTTTTCAATTGACAACGCCTTCTTTTGTTTGAGGGGAAAAATGTTAAAGAGAAAACAGTGACATGGGAAAGAGGAAACAATATAGAATCAGAACCAACCTGTTACATCAGTTGGTGGTTAATTTCAAAGCAGGGCCGTTTTAACTCCCTGCATGCAGCTGATGGTCGTCCCACTCAAGCGAATATATTTTTGTTATCGATATTCATCAGCTGACATTGCAAGGCGAAGAAATAGTCAACATTCATCTCTTTCACAACAGAGAGCAATGAGCATGCGCAAAGGCCGCTTATAAACGCCGTAATGAACATGGCATTCTTTACAAAGAACAGAGACCAGAAAAGAAGAGGAAAAATTACGATTCAACTTTTTGAAACACACATAAATACGAAAAGGCCAGGTTAATGCGTACATTTTCTGAATAAATACCCAGTGGTATCCCATAAAGCATATCTATCTATCTATCTATCTATCTATCTATCTATCTATCTATCTATCTATCTATCTATCTATCTATCTATCTAATTTCTCCCTGCCTCTCTCTCTCTCTCTCTCACGCACACACAGTATTTAGTATTGTTGAAGTTATCGTTAACATTTTTTGTTGAGATTTACATCCCCCTCCCACAAAAAAATGATGAAAATTTATTGTACTAAGCTACACACCCTAGTAAAAACCAACTGTACTTTTTATCCACTTACCTATTTGCACTATTTGTTTTCGATCGGTCAATGTGTGACTATTTTAAAGGTTGTGACGAACAGGCGGACTATCAGAAGTCACAGAACTTTATAGATAGATAGATAGATAGATAGATAGATAGACTGAAATGTTTATAAATTATTCTAATTAAAATTTTTAAAATGAATACAGTTTTTGTAAGAATTCATTATTAGAATTGAAATCATTTTTTAAGACAATAGTGTCCATAATATATTTTTTCATTAATGCCACTAAAAGCTTTTCTAATTAAATAATGTCTTACATTTATTTCATTTTTTTTTCTTTAATTTTATGATACAAATCAGATTTTCAGTAACGGGGCAGATGGGGTCTTATTTGACAAAAAAAAAAAAATGATAATTTCACTTCTCCAAGGATTTGTCCTGATAACAAATATAAACCTGAAACTATATAAAAGGAATTTCTCGAAATTTCATACATAACATTAAATGAATTGGGTGTAGCAGATGAAAAAATCGATATCAAGATTTTCTAAAAAGAAACATTTTAAAAATAATTTCATTAATTTCAGAATAATTTATGAAAGTTTCATTAAAATCCGTCAATTATCTATTTTTACAAGAATTTCAAAATCAATGCGTTTTTCCCCGCAAAAAGACGCCTAGAATTCTTCATTGGATTTCTCTACCATTAGCAAGATCGGAGGAAAAAAAATAATTTTTTCGGCGTTAATTTTATGGTTTGTATTGGTTTGGTTTGTTTTACGGCATATCAACCACGTTGGGTTATTTAATGTCGACAAGATTTTTATTGCAGTTACTATATTTTTTTTCAAAAATGTATTGCTGGTAATATTTTTAAATGTATTGCTGGTAAAAACATTTCCAAAAGATATTGCTGGTATTAAATCCTATTTTTTTATACTTTCATAATGTTTTGACCCCTTTTTTGAGGCGGGCTTAACTATTTGCCCATAGCTGGGATCCTGGTAGATGTTGCCACCAAGGGTCAGGGTGGGCCAGGGAAGACCATTAATTAAGAGGTGGTTCCACGCTCCTCAAAACCTTCTGATCAAAGGCCTTGCTGTCAGATGTAGTTAATCGTCATACACAGCACGGGTTAATTTTATGTCTTTTAAATACTTTAAAACCTTTTTTATTTTGTCGCTATAATAACGACAGCCACTAGGCGACACACTTGTGAATTGTTACTTAGCAGTGTCATAGCGGTTGTCAAAACCGAAAATGGAATTGGCATTCAAAATTCTAGCCGAGTTCGTTGCATTTCACCTGGTTTATCTAAAGCCTGACAGACACTTTCAGTAATAATTGTAAATACACCAGCAGCTGATGTAGACAAGCTAAAGCTATATTGCTTATCTGAAAGTAGATCCTGTTAGGTGAGATGCCTTACCAATTCAGAGTTGATTAGATACATTTAGTAAAGGTATGAATCCATCTCCTATCAACTATACCAAGGTAGACTAGGTCTGTAAATTCGAAACCGCTTACACGTGGAGCTGGTAACTCATTAAACCCTACTTGCTATAAAAACATCAGCAGCAACACTCGATTTGGACGTCTGAAAGATGCTTGCTATCTCTTACGTGTTTTAACATTGATGACACGCAAACAATTATCAGAATTAATCAAATCGAGTCTCGTTTAGCAAGAAATTTCCAGCACGAAACTTAGCAAACCATTTTTGACATTATTTACATTATTCGGACTATTGTTCTCATCTTTGTTGCCATATTTATCACAATGTTTCGGCCGTTTTACGCTCCGGCCTTCTTTAGGTGGTTGGAATGTCGAACTGAACCCTTTATTTCGCTTGCTGGGGTAGAATGTTCTAGTTCCAAGTGCCATGTCTAATGGATGTTAATTATCAGTTATCTCCTGTTAATTTCCCTCACCAAGTTCTCCACCGCCTTAACCAAGTATTGAACTCACACTCTTTGGATCCTATCACTGGATCTAACTAACGCCTTTATCCACTGTGCTATGTGTCCTCAAGGACACATGGCACAGTGGATAAAGGTCCAAAGAGTGTGAGTTCAATACCTGGCTAAGGCGGTGGAGAACTTGGAGAGGGGAATTAACAGGAGATAACTGATGTCTGACATCCATTAGACATGGCACGTGGAACTACAACATTCTACCTCAGCGATCGAAGTAAAGGATTCCGTTCGACATTCCAACCACCTAAAGAAGGCTGGAGCGTGCAACGGCCGAAACGTTGTGATAAATATGGCAACAAAGATGAGGACAATAGTCCGAATAATGTAAATAGGGTACATAATACATTATCTAAGAAATATAGACAAATACATTTTTTACATGTTTGGTTTTTCACATTACTTATTATATATACAAAAAGGCAAAACAACTTACAAAGATGCATTTTTGTCTTGAGTAAGTTCTTTTTGTCTACATGAAAAAATTATAATAAATAATTATTGTTCTACTCTTGGTATTGAGTCCTCTTTTGAATTAATGCTGTGAACGTTAGAATTTATATTATTTTCATTCTCATTACATACGGATATATATATATAGTGTGTTCGATCCTCACTGGGTACCTCATACTTTCGGTCTTGTACCACATCTAAGCTACGCTTAGAAAATAATCATATAACATATGTGCTAGATGAGTTACAAGATGGTCTCAGCACACAAAAATCAGTGAGCAACAGTAGCATTTAAAGCCGAGGCACTCATTTTCATGGGAAATAGAGGATACCACAGTCCGTATTCTGTCCTTGAGGTCATTGATATCACGAACTCTCTTGCTATACAAACTCTCGTTTCCCATACCCCATAACCAGAAATCATAGGGCGTCAAATCAGTGCTCTGTGGAGGCCAAAGCAACGGTTCAACGCGACCTATCCATCGACCCGGAAATGTGTTGTCGAGATAAGAAAGAGTTTGGGAAAAATACTGTATAATAATAATGTTAATATCATTTTGACTATCCCTGTATATAAAAGACAATCTGAAAAACTTCTATTTTGACATGTTTTCCCGACGAAGCGGCGTCATCAGAAAAATGGATTTTATTTCAACAAAATCAACGTATGCGAGGCAAAATCTGATTCACGTTAAGCATATGAATGTTTGATCGTTTTTATTTTTATTATTTTAAGTGGTATAAGCTGCTTATTGTGATCACTTTGAGGCGAAGTCTTTCAGAAAACTGTAACGGGCTGATTAGGCAAAGAATGTAAATACCAGAGAATTGTTCATAGATTTTGATTTGAATACAAAAATATTAAGAAATTGAATCGAAATTTATTTTATATTCATTTTAAATGAACTAATGAGTGCCGAATGATTTTGAGAACAATAAAGTAATTATGACAAGCAGTCACCCTTTCTCTTTGTCTCCTCCACTTTCTTTCTTTCTTTCTTTCTTTCTTTCTTTCTTTCTTTCTTTCTTTCTATCTATCTATCTATCTTATCTATCTATTAAAATATAGTTAATAAAATTTTTCATAAAAAATGTATGTATTACAATTAGATATCCAGTATTTTATAAATATATAATGTTACATATAACATTTATTTAATTCCTTGATTTTTAACTTTCATATTGCCATGTTTTATTGCGCAATCAACGTAATATGGTTTAAATCTTAAATTAGCTACCACATTGCTTTCTGTTTTCAAAAGTAAATCATTGGTTAACCTAGACATACCCACAAAACATTGAAATATTTTTCCCCCTCCTTTTTAAATCTTAAATAAGTTACCATATTGTTTTCTGTTTTCAAAAGTAAATCATATTCATCATAAGTTACCTTTACGACCTTGAAATCCATGTTCGAATCTTTTTATGGTTGATTTGTCAGAAAGATGAATATATGAATGTTATTGGTCTTATTGGGAGGCGATCCTAGTTTTGAGAAGTGCTTGAAAACCATACCACGTGTTGACCCAAACTGTGTAGACTGTAACTGGAAGGAAGACGTCAATGGTTGTGTCAGCACAAAGTCATAAGTCATCATACCTGCACGTTTTAGACCATTGGCGTTTTTGAAACTGCTTACATATATATATATATATATATATATATATATATATATATATATACACACAGTTGTTCTCAGAATTATTCACTTCCACTGAATATTTGCATATTTTCTAAGAAAATGCGAATATTTGCAAGTACTTACTGGATTTACCATAAATATTTGATTTCGTATTTAGTTTTGAAGAATTCGTGAAATTTTTAGAAGTTTCAATCTATTATATTCATAGTTATAGATTTTTCTCAAAATTGTTGCAGTCCAAAATTAGTCACCTCCGCTTATGAAAATTATGAAATAATATTGCTCTGTACCAATTGTAATGGTTTTGTTTTTTTAATTTGACATTTAATACAAACACCCTTTGAAAATGAAACAGTATTGACCTGATTCTATAACAGTCTAAAAGGAAATGAAGAATATTATGGGAATCCTACTTACCGCCATAACTCTTTCATTCTTCAACCATGGCGTAGACAGTTGAACTTGAAATGAAACTCCGAATGTAGACAGTTAAATGCGTACATACATGGTGATGGATATACAACTCTTTCCAAGCGTTTAAATCTTCCTAGATCGACAATTCACAGCATTATTAAGAAGTATGAGACTCATTGTATTGATAATAAATTAAGGTCTGGTAGAAAATGGTTAATTTCTGAGAGAATTTAAAGGAAAATTGTTGGAAATGTCTCGAAGAATTCTCACTTAACGACAAAAGACATTGTCAATGATATGAAGACATTAGGGTTAAATGTATCGATGAAGACAGTCACGAGATGCTTTCATCAAGCAGGAAGTAGAGCTTCTCGCCCAAGGAAAATTCCCTTTTCTTAAGGCTAAAATGCATATTAGCAGATTAAAGCAGATTAGTCTATTCTAGATGCCATTTAGATAATGAGAGTATATACTGGAACTCTGATTTATGGTCAGATGGAACCAAACAAGAATTATTTGGTTAGAAGAATTCCCGTTATATATGGAGGAAAGTAAATGAAGCTCACAAGCTAAAGATACCCTCTCCTACAATTAAGCTCGTTGGTGGGAGCATTCTGCTCTGGGGATCTTTTGCTGATTCTGGACCGGAAGAACTAGTGACAGCGTGTCATGGATATAGAGAATTATTTGGCTATTCTGAAAATTAATATAAATCAAAGTGCATGAAAGCTGTCTTTGGGGCGTCACTGAACGTTCCAAAATGCCAATTGTCTGAAACGCACGGCACGAATTGTTAGAAAACACTTAAATGACAGCAAAATTAAGGCATTGGCGTAACCCGCACAATGTTCTGATCTAAACTAAAATTTATGGTCATATTTCAAGAAAAAATTAAGAGAAAAAAGTCCTTCGAATTTGGAGGAGGTAGAAGCTATTGCCAAGGAAGAATGGAGCAAAATACCTACCAGTGTGTGTAGTAATCTTTTAAAGAACTATTAAAAATGATTAAAGGCAATAATCAAGTGAAGCAAAAGGGCCAATAATTTTTGCGGGCATCATTAGACATTCCTTCAAATGCATTATTTCATCATTTGTGAAAAAATGCACATGAAGTTTCCATGAAAATTTGATGTATTATAGCTTTATTTGTAATTATGCAATAGGAGTTGAATAAGTCTATCCACAAATCTGTCACACACACACACACACACACACACACACACATATATATATATATATAGTTATAAAATAAAATTATATTTTTAAGGTATGCTTTATTTATGGAGTAAAGTGCTCAAGCGGAAGAGCGTATAGAAATATAAAAATGGACATTGAGGTCAACACCCTGCGGCGACAGTCTGTTTCATGCTTAAAGGCAATCATCCGTCCATCGATGACCAGAGGATTACCTTTAAGCATGAAACAGCCTGTCACTGCTGGGTGCTGACCTCAATGTCCATCTTATGTATTCACACACACACACACATATATATATGTATGTGTGTGTTTGCATGTATCGATAGAGAGAGAGAGAGAGAGAGAGAGTGGTGGTTAAGCATTATGAGATATCCGGGTAGAAATATTCAAATACACATCTACTCGTAAATATTGTAACAGTTATAATGAAAGGAAAAGTGCAGATAAACATGAATCGAATTAGTAAATGATGAAATCCTATGAATAATTGAATATCGTTCGCTGATTTAAAGGCTGGTTCACTTGAGACGACAACTAATCCTATTTGCAGTTCTTGCTCGAAGGACGACATCGCAACGATGCTTCATTAGAGTTTAAAAGCCAACAGATACTCGTTATTCCGACTGTAGAAGGTCGTGTGGACAAGTGTAACGCCTGTCAGCATTTATGTTCTTCAAAGGAAAAATAGCGGAGAGTTACATGAATTGTGTCGATAATGAAACCTTAGAGAGACTGTCAATCGAAAACAGCCGATTTAATTCTAGTGAGTTAAAAAAAACTGTTTTCCATTGATTAACGAAACTGCTAACCACGAAATCCACCTTTAGTCTGATCTTTGTCTAGGAACTACTTTATTAAGTTGATTTTTATATTTGCCGCTAGTTCACTATTTACATTATTCGGTCTATTGTCCTCATCGTTGTCGTCATATTTATCACAACGTTTCGGCCGTTGTACGCTCCGGCCTTCTTTAGGTGGTTGGAATGTCGAACTGAACCCTTTGTTTCGTTCATTGGAGTAGACTGTTCTAGTTCCACGTGCCATGTTTTATGGATGTCAGTTATCTCCTGTTAATTCCCCTCTGTAAGTTATCCACTGCCTTAACCGGGTATTGAACTCACACTCTTTGGGTCCTGTCACTGGATCTCATGGACACATGGCACAGTGGATAAAGGCGTTGGTTAGATCCAGTGACAGGACTCAAAGGATGTGAGTTCAATACCCGGTTAAGGCGGTGGAAAACTTGGAGAGGGGAATTAACAGGAGATAACTGACATCCATTAAACATGGCACGTGGAACTAGAACAGTCTACCCCAGAGAACGAAATAAAGGGTTCAGTTCGACTTTCCAACCACCTGAAGAATGCCGGAGCGTACAACGACCGAAACGTTGTGAGAATATGGTGAAAAAATGAGTACAATAGTCCGAATAATATAAATAGTGTACATAATACCTCATCTCAGGAATATAGACAGTATTGCCTTTAGTCGTTGTTTGATGCTGCGTGTTTAACATTCAGTTTGGAAACTGAATAGCAAAGTGAGACCATCCGTTTAAACTTTTATATTCAACTCACTTCATTAAAGCATTCGTCGACTAGCTCACTGTTGATGCGTTCGTCCCAAAGGAATTAGAGATTAGAAAAAAATTGTAATTCAATGATCGTAAAATAATATCTGAATCCATAAGATAAGCCTGCCTACAAGTATTCGATTCTTATAGACTAGATTGCAGAGATACAGAAGGCAGTTATTTCACTTTTGATGGGAATAATATACCGATGCCTTAACGGGCTCTTGAGAGTCACGTTACAGCCTATTGGTGAGGAGAGTTTGTTTCTGTTCGGCTGTCCAGGCGGACGACACATTTTCCCAACCGATGAGATATGACAGAGATTTAAACATTTTACATTTTATGCGTCCCCTTTACATACTGCGTACCTTTTTTACATATCTGCTTTAATATATCTGTGTTGTTGACTTATACACAGGGTGTCCATAATGTTCGTGTGCGCTTTTAGAAAATTTATAACTTTATTTGTATTTGCAATAGAAATAATCTGTAAAAAATGTTATAAAGTTTAATGTACCTATATAGCTAAAATAACTAATGTGATTTCAGGCATTACTGTAAATCAGTTGGCAAATGTTTTCCGTGAACTGCAAAATCGTATTACCCTTTCTATTGATAATGATGGACGACGTGTGGAAACTTAAATAAAATTTCAATAAAACCTTAAAAAAATTAGGATTTACTTCTTTCTCATCCTTTTTACAAATTATTTCTATCGCAAATACAAATAAAGTTATAAATTGTTTAAAGTGCACACGAACTTTATGGACACCATATATATATATATATATATATATATATATATATATATATATATATATATATGAAAGTATTATGATTAAAATAAGCAGACATAATGTTTGCAATTTATTCAATCATATATATTTATATATATATATATATATATATATATATATATATATATATATATATATATATATATATATACTGAATTCTTAGAATTATGTTATGATATATCCATGTTCAGCTAATTTTTGGAGTTATTCTAGACCAATAGTTCTCAATTTTTTTTCATTCATGGCCTACTTTTACTCTTAATTTTATTTAGTGGAACACCATAACCATTCAATGAAAAAAAAAGTTTATTTTAGTTTTTACTAATAGATAAGTTTAGGAATTGTATTATAGAAATAGTAAATGTTTTCGTGTTGTTAACCCTGATTTTCTTGAGATTGATAGTGGAGTGGTTTCCTGTTGCCTTCTCCAAGGTGGTTTATGCAAACACCACCTCTAGTTAGCTGGCAGTTGACTCAGAGAGTTATTTTGCCCTTTGTTAGGTCTTGTTTTGCTCTACTGGCTTGCTAGCGAGCCGCCTCACTCGGAAGAACTTGGAGTGGGGTAGCCGGTTTAGTCGCCGACATTTCTACTGGAATACTTACCGAAAAGTTTTAAGTTTTATAAGTCCCATTGCTCCTTACTGAAATACTAACAAAAAAGTGGATAGGACATTAAATTCGCTTCAATTTGAAAAAAAAAGAAAAAATTTTTGAAAACTAAAAAAAGAAAGTAGCAGCAATGAAATAAAAAGGGAAAAGAAAAGGAAGAAAAAGAAAAGAGAGCAGAAAAAAAACCTTTTTCAGAGAGTGACTTAGGGCGAGGTTCAAAGATATACATTCCTCTTGGTTTCACTAGTCCCCAAAAAACCGTAAGTCGTCTAGATTATTAATGATTTTTTTTAAATTTACAAATTAATATAACTGGTCCGAGAATTAAAAGTTAAATTTTGAAAATGTTACAAAATAAATAACAATAGACTAAAACTATATCATAGGAATGAGATTCTCATAACTTACAATTCGAATTTGAACAAATGGATGGCAGAACGTGGCCTGAGGAAGATGGCAGAGGGAAGGAACTTGTTAAGAGCTGCAAGAGATAAAGAGAGGGGGAGAGTCATGATCGCCTACGTCCTGAAAGGACATGGCACATAAAAAGAAAATAAAAAAATGTATATGCTTTATTTTGAAGTAAAACTAATTTATTAAAAATAAACCTGTATTTAACAACTAAAGTCTATAGACCATTTATGTACACTAGTAAAATAACTCATAATAAACCATTTTAAAATATGTAATTAATAGTGCAGATTTATTCAATGAGATCCCACTGATTGATGCATGACAGTCGAAGATCACCTTTTTCACAATCTTGAGTCTATTACGATATTAATTCATTTATATTAATATTTTATTTTATTTTACTAATATCTAAGACTAATATTATTATTTATTATTAATATATTAAATTAATTTATATAATAAATTATAATCTTTATATCATATCATTTTCCTTTATATATATATATATATATATATATATATATATATATATATATATATATATATATATCTAACAACAAGCAGAAATATTTTTCCTCCCGATGATGGCCATTTCGGTCGAAACTAGTCGAGGAATCTAAATGGAATAATAATAAAAAAACGAAAGAATATTAATCTACAACCCAGTGTGTCTAATGATTTTAATTTTTTAATTTTTTATTTTCTTATTGTTCAATATATATATATATATATATATAATCCTTCCTTTATATATCCTTCTCAGGTTTTATTCAACTTCTACAATAAAAAAAGGAACTTTTTCTCTTGATCTAGTTTTTTGTTTTTCTATTTTTAGTATTTTAATATGGCGTCGATTGCTGTAGAAATTCCAGTTCTCAGTTGTAACAACCGTTCCTAATTGAAATTGCTCTATGGAACATTAAAAAATATTGCCACAATTTGCTATTTCTTGTATGGAAGTCGTACATGGACATCGGTAGGGAATTACTGTTTTAGACCTTCTTTCTGTCTAGTTAAGGTTTTAATGTTCATAATAGATGACACCACGAGCATGTCAACAAAATGTCAAGACACGCAGATGAAAAGTGAAAGGTTAGAAGGTTTGGATAAACAGGTTGGGCTGAGGATCAACACAGTTAAAAGCAAAGGATCAGGAAGAATTAATGCTCCTCAAAAAGATTCCCGTCATCCTAAACGGAGACGAACTGGAAG
>CAHIKZ030003142.1:3860000-3932500 GCA_903632075.3 Acanthosepion pharaonis | reverse complement strand
CTAAATTTGCATAAACTAAATATATATATATATATATATATATATATATATATATATATATATATATATATATATATATATATAGTATAAAAAAAAAAAATGAACGCACCCATAAAGTCGATTTTTGTATTTTACTAAGAAAAGTGATTAATAGAATGCGTTTATTAATAGAGGTGTACCTATGTATATTATATAAGTCAAAAAATGATTTAGTATTTTGTTGGGTAAGCTTTTGCTTTAATAATGGCCTTAATTCTTCGTGGCATGCTATAGACTAAATTCTTTAGTAAGTCAACGTCCTTCGACAGATTTTCTCAACATTCCTTTAATTCGCGAAAAATCTCATCTTCTGTGTTAACTTTTTTTAACGGACGGGCATGCTTGTCTATTATCGCTCAAAGGTTTTCAATTGGGTTTTTAACTAGTATAATGTACATAGGTACACCTGTATTAATAAACGAATTCTATTACTCACTTGTCTTGGTAAAAATACCAAAATCGATTTTGTATCGGTGCGTCCATTTTTTTTACTCATACTATATCTATATCTATCTATATATATATATATATATATATATATATATATATATATATATATAATTGTGTATTTGGGTAGTAATCCTTCTTTTATGCAAGTTTCGTTAAAAAAACGACTGACAAGATGGTGTGCTTAACTTTTTTTATATCTTTTCAGTACATAGATTATATAACAAATTGTCCAAATGTTTTATATACCTTAATTTTAATTTTACCTTTAATTGAATATATAGATTTTTTATGTATCTATCTAAAGTTATAGGTATGTTTTAATTTCAAAACACGGTCAGCACATTGTGGCCGTTTTTATCGTTGATATTATTGAGTGTTGGCTTTTTCTTTTTATTAATAATGCTTTCCATAAAATCTTTTACGTTATTATACTACGACTACTATCACTGCTGACATCTTTCTCCTACTACTTGACTATCACGAAGTCAAAAGTATATATTCAGATATAAACTTGGATTAGGAGATATTAAAAGATTATCTATTGGATTTGCTAATCAGTCATTGACAACATTATGACAAAAAGTTCATTATTAATCTACCATTTGTCCATGCTTCGAATATTGTCTGGTGTCCCTGCTTTATAATTAGAGATTCTTGATAAAATCCTGCTCTATGTTACCCAGACTTTATGAATTTAAACGCAATACTAGATTGACGGTAACTGTTTAATCCTTTTACAGTTTAATTGGCTAGATGAAACCGTAAGTTCTATGCTAACAGTTTCTTCTATTACACTTCTCGCCTCACTCTTTCCAGCTAACTTTGATTTTCAGAAATTTAAATACAATGTCAATCGTTATCTACTGTCTTCTTCCTCTTTTATTGTTCTCGCTCTTTAATAATGTTTTTCCTTTTCTTATTTTTTCACAATCAGTAACTTCTTGCGTTTTAATGGCTTTATTGAACTTGTTTGTGATGAACTGAAAACCGTTTTTTTTTTCGAATAGACTGTTTAATGTAAGTAGTCCGTTCTTCCAAAATTGTGGAATGCCATGATCGCCTACGCCCTAAAGGAACGCAACACATAGAAAAGGAAAAAGTGGCGCGCTTCCCATCTAACCACAGAAAAAAAACTTTCTAAAATGTGATTGGCTCCAAGGAGCAGTCGTATCCACTGTTGCGTATAAAATAAATTAAATACAAACAACATTAAATAGAATTATTATCTATGAAAGGTGTTTATGCATGAAACTTACAAGGAAGGTAAAACTCGAGCAAATTGGAGCGAAAAAATTTTGTTATGCTAATCGTCCAGGAGGGAGACACTACCTGCCTTCAAAATTAGGATGTGAAATTCTGAGTTTTATTTGTGTTCGAAACCCACACCCTAGTATCAATGGGATAAATGCTACTTTCTTAACCACAAGGCAAGCTCATCTGCAATATTTTATTCTTAAATCTGGCATCGTTGACAAAATGAACCTGGTCGTTGTTCTCGAAAAGGACCTCCAATTTGTTGTAGACTGGCTAGTTAAGTTTAATGCCTCAAAAACATATCTGCTCTCTTTTACCCACCACAGGGAACCCTCCCTGCCTCCCATTAGAATGTCTGATGCTCAACTACACGAGAACACCTCTCTGCGACTGCTTGGACTCACATTGTCAGCTGACCTGAGATGGAACAATTACATTGAAACAATAGTTTCATCTACCGCAAGGAAATTTGGTTCTCTGTGTCGCGCCGGTAAGTTTTCCGCACCCGAATCCACCCTTCAAATCTATAAATCAACCATTCGTCCTTGCATGGCATACTGCTGCCATATATGGTCTGGGACCCCCGCTGTTCGTCTTAAGGTCCTCGACAAAATCCAGAGACGGATATGCAATGTGGTTGGCTTGGATTTGGCATCTCGTTTAAAGTCGATCTCTCACAGACGTGCCGTCGCTTCCCTCTGTCTTTTCTACAAATACTTTCACGGTAACTCCTCCTACGAGCTATTTTCGCTGGTTCCCAAACTGCATGAATTTAAACGTGCTACTAGGTCGGCATCTCAGTCCCACCCTTTCACTGTCGAAACGGTTGAATGTAGCCGTCTCTTCTACTCCAATAGCTTCATGTCTCGCACTTCCCGTCCGTGGAACTCCTTTCTTCTTACTTGCTTCACTGATAGCTATGATCTCCAGCTATTCAAATGCAATGTCAATCGACATCTCCAGATGCCTTCATCTATTCCTCGTCCTTCTCTTCCTTTTCTCTATCACGCCTCTTTACTCTTGCTCCCACTTTCTGTAACCCCTTGAGTGCTAGTGGCACTCCCGCCTTGCTTGGGGTGAAATGCTTAAAAGAAAACTTAATATTTACTAAACAAAGCGATACAAAATCAAATAACAGATAAATTGAGATTGTGTTGCACCAATCATTTAACTGGGAAAGAATATTTATTGCCAGTGGTGTCATTGGCCCTCGGAGATGAAATAACGAAGCGTAACATCTCTCTTGTTGTACTCAGAAGCAGCAGCAAATCTGGAGAAGAATGAAAACGTAAGTTTGTTTGTTTTTTTTTTCTTTTTTTTCAGGAATTCAGCACCTTATAGTTTAACAAGAAAATGTCCGTATCTTTAACAAGGTAACTCAATATGAATACACATATCTAAATGTTTTAAGGCACATAAAAGAACAACAAACAATGTTAGTGGTTTCTCTCTTTTCAAAGCGTTTAACAATGTCAAATTTCTCTTCCATGGTGATCGTTTTCCTTTTATCAAGGCACCGCCGTTAGAAGTGGTTACACTATTTTTGAGAGCCATAATAAAGGACAGTAAGTCTCCACAAATGCAAGACAAACGAAAGAGAATGCACAACAATACAAAATAGCGTACAACCAGGAACTGACACACGCCGCCTTCTTCACTTTATCACCGTATGATGACGAATTCTTCCACCATTCAATGTATCCTTCCGCAGCTCTGCGTATCCATCCGCCGCGCCGTTTACGTTGTATGTACGAAGCAAACAGCATCAATCGAAACAAGATTAATGGAGACTGAGTCGTAACCACGGATCGTCGTAATTCGAAACTGTCGTAAACCAGAGACTTACAGTAGTTTATTTTCTCGTACGTGTCATGCGTAGAACTCAGTTCCGATTTCTTGCCTCCATGGCATCTACAATTTTCAAAAATTTAAATACAATGTCAAACGCCATTTTCTGTATTCTTGATTCTTGTTCCTGCATTGTCTTTTTCATCGAGACCTCCTCAATAAAATCTTCTAATTCTCTTTCACTTACTATAACCCCTTGCGTCCTAGTGGTATTATCGTCTTGCCTGGGAAGTGAAATGATTATATATATATATATATATATATATATATATATATATATATATATATATATAATTCTCAAAATGTTTGTATGTCCGTGTACAGAGCATTAATATTATAAATTAATAGATTTAAAATATGTTTTTTCCGCTACACAGTTCTAACCATGTTTCAAAAATGGAAGCTAAAAGCTCAGAATTTAATTTTGTAATTAAAGACATTAGTTCCATTTCATCCTCAAGCGAATTTTGGAGTAACTTTTAAAATTAATGGGTTTTAAAGACACAGCTAAAATCATAATTCACGTTTCCAATATATATATATATATATATATGTAAAAAGGCCTAAAAATAATGAAAGCGTTGGTAATAAAAAAACAACGTTGAATAATATCAACTATACAACAATCTATTTCTTGTTAACAGTTAATATATTTCAACCTTGAAAATGGCTAAATATGTAGAAAAAAACAAAACATTTGGATAGTTTTTATATAATTTATCTACTGAAAAGAAAAAAAATAAGATCACATGAGAAATTATATAAAAAGACTATATATATATATATATATATATATATATATATATATATATATATATGTATTCCTTCTTCGTACAAGGTGATGTTTGACAGTTTCCATCATTTCTCACCTGAGTATTTTTCCTCCTTAGTGATAGCTGGTGAGTGTATTATGTATATCCGCCAATTACTCTTATCTTATCATTTAGGGTGAGCCAAGGAGGTATAAATGCCCTGATTGCCGAAAATATCAACACCCCTGCGCCTGATGACTGCCCGCAATAGCAATTACGAAAATAGCAGTCATGGCCGGTTATATTTAAGACAGATATTTGTATTGAACACTTTAGTTTCTTGACTTGACCCACATCTCAAAGGCTAACCAAATGACCAAACAATATTTTTTTTTCTAGCTCATTACTACAATCTTCTAAGTTCGATCATTTCTGAATACTTTTGCTGATGATACAACTGTATATGGATGCAAGTTCAAAATTTTAAACGCGCAGAGACTGGCATTTGATCTCTCCTAGAACCTAATTCTAATTTCTCAGTGGGAGAAAAACTGACTTGTTACTTCCACTGCCTCGAATACCAAACTAGTTACATGACATCAACGCCCTTCAGACGAAGAACTATCACTAATCACGATGAACGATGGCTACCTCAGAGAGGCAGCATGCCTTGAATGCCTATTGGGACTTAAACCAAACCTCAAGTGGTACTCCTACATTGGATCAATCGATAAAAATACTGGAAAAAAAGGTAATTACCTGACTCCTCCTGATATCCTCTACCTTTACAAGAGCCAGATCAGGTAAAAAGAAACCCTCCACAATGACACAGTCAATTTATCAGGGGCTATATCTTTTATATTTCTCTTTGTTTTTTTTTAATATATGCACTTTTGAGTGGTTGATTTTTCCTCTTACCTTTTATAGTCCGTGCGTGTACACTCGCGTGTGTACGTGGGATATATATATATATATATATATATATATATATATATATATATATATATATAATAATAAGCAGAAATATAGTTTTAAAGTGTGCTATATTTATGTGATAAAGGGCTCAATATCAAAGATAGAGCATATATAAATATAAAAGTGAACACTGAAGTCAACACTCAGAGGTGACAACATTGCTAGCCGCAATCGTCAAGCCACCTGACGATTGCGTCTAGCATGAAACGGCCTATCGCCTCTGAGTGTTGACTCAATGTTCACTTTTATATATATATATATATATATATATATATATATATACCTGAATGTAATGAGAACGAAAATAATATATAAGTTCTAACGTTCGCAGCATTAATTCAGAAGAGGGCTCAATACCGTAGAGAATAATTATTTATTATAATTTTTCCATATAGACAAAAAACAATTTACTCTCTAAAAAGATGCAGCTTCGTTTCAGTGCATTTAATTGCACTTCAAGTAAAATTAAATGCACTGAAACGAAGTTGCATCTTTGTAGAGAGTAAATTGTTTTTATCTATATGGAAAAAATTATAATAAATTACACACACACACACACACACACACATATATATATATATATATATATATATATATATATATATATATATATATATATAAGTTATATAAGTTATGAAGAACTTGGTAAACCGAATTGGTAAATCCAAGGAGGATGAAATCCTGAGAGCTCAATGTGAAGAACAGAGCTAATATTTAAATGAGAGGAAAAAAACCTCTCATTTCATTGTTGGAAGTGTTACCTGATGACCCGGAATCCTTTAAAAAGGATTTTGATGAAATAAATTATTGTAATGGTACCTTAAAGTGATCTGTTTTTTCATTAAATATATATATATATATATATATATATATATAATATTAAGCTGTACAGTTCGTATTGAGCATTGTTTTTGTTTAAATCAAAATAAAAGCTAAGAACTCTGAATTATAAATATCACTGTTCTTTCTTATTATTTTAAGTAGAGCAATATAACATTATTATATGTTGTGTTATGTTACTATATGTTATGTTGAAATTCTGATCAATATTAAACTTCTAATTAGCGTAGATCTGACATTCAATTGGTTGCTCAAGACAAACCCACAAGTCTATTTTGAATTCTTACCGTTTGTTTTCTTACCCACCTTTATCTTTCGAACAAGAGGTAACAGTGTTTTTAAAAAAAAAAAATCCTAAAAATCATTTAATTATCAGTTACTTAACATCCCCTGATTATGTACAATCAATGTATCGAAACACGAAAGTTACTGTGTAGCGATTACAACCTGTTATTATTATGATCCCTTATAATAATAATGATGATAATAATAATAATAATATATATATATATATATATATATATATATATATATATATATATAAACTTTTCCAGGAAAGATTCATAGATGGTAGAATCAACCTTATTCCCTTCGTATTCCTAATTCCAAATCTCTCAGTTTTTTTCTCCAGGAAGCAGCCACTTTGTGGTACCGGCTCACGCGTGGATGCTTCCCCGAAGTTAGTCGTTATCTATCCTTAATATTCTCATAATCGACATTCCCTATTTCATCCTATTACGTCCATAGCACTCAGTAAGCCTCTACCTTGAGCGTCTCTTCAGCCTTGTATTGAGTGAACATTAATGCATATACACACGTATTTCTCTGCGCGAGTATTTCTCTCTCTCTCTTTTCTTTCTCTCTCTCTCTCTCTCTCTATATATATATATATATATATATATATTGATATGGATATTTATATATATATATATATATATATATATATATATATATATATATATATAGAGATATTTATACATATATATATATATATATATATATATATATATATATATATATATATATATATATACATATGTGTGTATATTCTCTCTGTGTAACAATATATCTATATTCATTAATATAACTTAATCTGATAAAAGGATAACAACGGTTTTAAAAAGAAGATTAGGAATTTTGTTTTTATGATTGAATTTTATTATATTCCGGACAAAATAATTCTTTACTTAGAATAATGAAAAAAAAAATAATATTTAAAAAAAATGAATAAAAAAAAACGAAAGCAAGACAACATGGCGTCGTTCAGGAAATTTTAAAATATGTTTCTGTCTTTCTCTGTCTTTCTCTCTTTGTCGAAAATGAAGAAAAAGGCGCTTCGATGCTGTAAAATGCAATTTTCTAAGTAAATTTTGTGAAAAATGTTGATGTGAGCTGAGCTTCTTCAACAAAAACTTTTCTCGGAAAGTTTTACGTCAAAAAGTATTTATCTTGTACGAAAAGGAGAAAAAAAATTCTTTCTGGAAGGCTTTTTCGATTAGAAACGTTCTTTGCAAAATCCGTGTTTCACAAAAATGAACAAGCGAAAAAATTGCTTGCTAGAAAGATTCTTACACACATGCATGCGCTTGCATATATATATATATATATATATATATATATATATATATATATATATATATATATATATATATATATTGATACATCGAAAAGTATTTGAATACAAAGCATGTATACAAATTCTTACCAAAATATACTTTAAGTTGATACATAATTTCATGTGTGTACATTTTTGTAAAGATTAACATACATATATGCAAATTAATGTACACACACGCAAACGCAAACACACAAAGCTAAGACACGCACACACAAATGTTTGTGTCTGAAAACATACATATTGAATATGTTTATTTGTTCGCTTGTTGACTTATTCGAATAAATATTCGTTGATGTGTTTTTATTTATACGTGTTAAAAACAAATTTATAAATACTGATGAACGAACTGAGATGCATAGTTTCATAGATACGTAAGGAAGAGACAGATATATATAGATACATAATGAACAGACTTAATGAGCAAACATATATATATATATATATATATATATATATATATATATATATATATAGATATATATATAGATAGATAGATAGATAGATAGATAGATAGATAGATAGATAAATGAACAGACTTCGATACAAAGATACATAATGAACAGACTTCGATAGATAGATAGATAGATAGATAGATAGATAGATAGATAATGAACAGACTTAGATAGATAGATAGATAGATAGATAGATAGATAGATAATGAACAGACTTAGATAGATAGATAGATAATGAACAGACTTAGATAGATAGATAGATAGATAGATAGATAGATAATGAACAGACTTCGATAGATAGATAGATAGATAGATAGATAGATAGATAATGAACAGACTTAGATAGATAGATAGATAGATAGATAGATAGATAATGAACAGACTTAGATAGATAGATAGATAGATAGATAGATAGATAGATAGATAATGAACAGACTTAGATAGATAGATAGATAGATAGATAGATAGATAGATAGATAGATAGATAGATAATGAACAGCCAGTGTTAGATAGATAGATAGATAGATAGATAATGAACAGCCAGTGTTAGATAGATAGATAGATAGATAGATAGATAATGAACAGCCAGTGTTAGATAGATAGATAGATAGATAGATAGATAGATAGATAGATAGATAATGAACAGACTTAGATAGATAGATAGATAGATAGATAGATAATGAACAGACTTAGATAGATAGATAGATAGATAGATAGATAGATAGATAGATAGATAGATAGATAGATAATGAACAGACTTAGATAGATAGATAGATAGATAGATAGATAGATAGATAGATAGATAGATAGATAGATAATGAACAGACTTAGAGAGCTATGCATCAGCAGACTGAGATAGACAAATAGATAATGAATTAACTAAGATAGATTGTATGGATATGTGTTTGTGACTGGCTTTCACGCTTTTGCGATCATCAGACAAACAAATGAATATGTTAGTTCTATTACTGATGTTGGGCACTTTCCAATAAGTACCACACATATAAAATATATTTAAAAATATATATAGATAGTTTTATCTATATTTCTGAGATGAGGTATTATGTACAGTATTTATATTAGTCAGACTATTGTCCTCATCTTTGTCGCAATATTTGTCACGAGCTGCTCGTGACAAATATTGCGACAAAGATGAGGACAATAGTCCGACTAATGTAAATACTGTAGATAGTTTTATTGTTAGATACATGGATAGATATCCATATGCTTTCTATTTCATTCTACGTAAATTAATGCACACATGGATACAAGCATTAACTAGCTTATATGTATGCATCTCCGTGGAGGTATGCGTGTTTCTTTTGTGTGTGTATGTGCGTGTTTGCGTGCGCGTGCGTTTTTATGTGTGTGTGCATGCGTGTTTTTGTGTATGTGCGTGTGTGTATAAACGTTATTTTACGCTTGACGCAAAATACTGACTTTAAGAACTTAAAAAAGGCTAAATCGCAAAGTGTTCGTTCACCCCCCCCAACACATACACACCCACACGCATGTGAGAAAGCACATAGAGACAAATCGATAAACGGAGAACGCACGCTTACGCATGTGATCACTTCGTTAATTTCAGCTTCCTCAAAAATGTTTTTTTTTTGTTGCTATCAATAGCCAAAAAAAAAAAAAACAAATTTTACTATTCTATAATTTCTTGACATCGTTGATATAACTGATGCCTGAATTCATCCTTATAAATGAACTTTCTGTATTAATTCGGAAATTTGAGTCGAGTTCCGCCCTTCGTCTCATTGGGATTAGCATCTGCGAATTCAGCTAAAAAATGCCTGGCGATTCCAAATAGGCAAAACTTGAATTTCTACAATAAATTTTACACGGTTCCAGTGTTCTTTCAAATATCAGTGTCGCATTTTAAACATCTATTATCTGCCCAAATTTATATTTAAATTTCTGTAAGTGATATTTATTTCTCCAATTCAAGTCACACATTTTTGGTTGGCACGCTATAATTTATCTGAGAAATCCATATATAACCATTTGAGCCCTGCGTTCCTGAACAATTTTAAGCTTTTGAGCCCTGCGTTCCTGAAAAATTTTAACCCTTTGAGCCCTGCGTTCCTGAACAATTTTAACCCCTTGAGCCATGCGTTCCTGAACAATTTTAAGCCTTTGAGCCCTTGCATTCCTGAACAATTTTAACCTTTTGAGCCCTGCGTTCCGGAACAATTTTAACCTTTTTGAGCCCTTGCGTTCCTGAACAATTTTAACCCTTTGAGCCCTGGTGTTTTGAACAATTTTAACCCTTTGAGCCCTGCGTTTCTGAACAATTTTAACCCTTTGAGCCCTGCGTTTCTGAACAATTTTAACCCTTTGAGCCCTGCGTTTCCTGAACAATTTTAAGCCTTTGAGCCCTTGCATTCCTGAACAATTTTAACCTTTTGAGCCCTGCGTTCCGGAACAATTTTAACCTTTTGAGCCCTTGCGTTCCTGAACAATTTTAACCCTTTGAGCCCCGCGTTTCTGAACAATTTTAACCCTTTGAGCCCTGCGTTTCTGAACAATTTTAACCCTTTGAGCCCTGCGTTTCTGAACAATTTAACCCTTTGAGCCCTGCGTTCCTGAACAATTTTAACACTTTCAGCCCTGCGTTCCTGAACAATTTATCCTTTTGAGCCCTGCGTTCCTGAACAATTTTAAGCTTTTGAGCCCCGCGTTCCTGAACAACTTTAACCCTTCAGCCCTGCGTTCCTGAACGATTTTAACCCTTTGAGCCCTGCGTTCCTGAACAATTTAAACTTTTTCAGCCCTGCGTTCCTGAACAATTTTAACCCTTAGAGCACTTGCGTTTCTGAACAATTTTAACCCTTTGAGCCCTGCGTTCCTGAACAATTTTAAGCTTTTGAGCCCTGCGTTCTTGAACAATTTTAAGCTTTTGAGCCCTGCGTTCCTGAACAATTTTAACCCTTTGGGCCCTGCGTTCCTGAAAAATTTTAACCTTTTGAGCCCTGTGTTCCTGAACAATTTTAACCCTTTGAGCCCTGCGTTTCTGAACAATTTTAACCTTTTGACCCCTGTGTTCCTGAACAATTTTAACCCTTTGAGCCCTGCGTTTCTGAACAATTTTAACCTTTTGATCCCTGCGTTCCTGAACAATTTTAACCCGTCTGCCTGAACTCCTGAGTCAAAATTTGCAAATAGTTGATATATAATGTTTCACGGTAGATATAAAAATAGTTACAAGTGTATACCCACCGTTCAACAGGTGGCCGGATATTAAGTCATTTTTCTCTACCACCGGTAAAGCGGTGGTCAGGTCTTAAAGGTTTGACAATATGCTGAATCCATAGGAGTCAAGAAATGCCTAAACACAGTCACCTGTAATCTCACGTCATTTCAAAAAGTCCAAGTTTCCTTTCCATTCTCTTTGAATACTGTTCGCCTCACGTATCATTTTTTTCTCTTCTTGGGGACATTTTTTTATTTCAAAATTTTGATTTTTTAAAATCATTTCACTCCAATCAAGGCAATACAGCCACTAAGACGCAAGTGGTTACAGAGTGTTAGAGAATATGGTGAAAAAGAATCACTATTAAGGAGAGAGAATGATAAAAGAACGGGAATTGAGAAGACAGAAGGTTGTCGTCGCATTTAAATATTTGAAGATCAAAGTTGACTGAGAAGCAAGAAGCCAGAAGAGAGTCCCACAAGCGAGAAGTGCGATAGAAGATACTTTTAGAATAGAACTTACGGTTGCATCGAAATATTTCAACTTTCAAAATTGTTACCTTGTCGCCAATCTCGCATTGTGTTTAATAGAAACACAAAGGTCACTTATACTTAGAAACAGAAAGAGACAGTTGAAATAAGGATGAAAAGGGGGCTTGGAGAATTTGACACTCACAGGACGTAGTGAATGATATGGTGATAGAGGGAAGGCAACGAATGATCTACCAAACATGCTTGTACTAATGGCAGAACAGTGGGTGGGAATGATGATAAAAGGCAAATTTTTACTTAAAGCTACAAAGAATAGGAAGTTGTGAAGAGCCACGATCGCCCACATCCTGCAGTGTCAGCACATGTAGAAACAAACTTTTCAGTTCGCCATCTTGTTCCACAGAAACATTTTGTGCTTATTTTACCATTTATTTATCCTCGTATAAATATGTTCATGGTAATTCCTCTGAAATTTCATTCACTATATTTGTGTTACCTCCACAAATGAAACATGGTTTTGTCGAAATAAGAAAGAGCTGACTTCCTTTCCTGCGGTATGCTAAAGGTGAAGGTGTACTCAATGAAAATCACAGATGCAACACACTTGATTGAATGCATAAAGAGTGAATGTGTTAAAATTGACTGCAATGTGGAGTTACTGCATCGAGGTCATGTGAATCTTGCAAAGCCCATCAACCTTTGCATTACAAATGATGGAAATCATATTGAAGATGATATTTGGTAATATTCCAGTTCAATAAAATGTTGCTGAAAATTTCATTTCTTGAAAAAAATGCATTTTTACCTATGTGTACAGACTTTGGGGCAACCTACCTACATATCTATCTATCTATACATACATACATATATATATATATATATATATATATATATATATATATGTGTGTGTGTGTGTGTGTGCGTGCGTGTGTGTGTGTGTGTGTACGAGGAGAGCAAGATGCATTGATACAAATGGTTAATTTAAAAACAAGCACCAAATAGACTATATAAGTATATATACATGCAAGCATATCTGTGTAACTATCAGCAGTGAACAGGGTTTAATAACAAAGCATATATGTACACACACACATACAGACATATGTGTGTGTGTATGTGTGTATTTACTGGTAGAGTATTTTAATAAGAAAATGCATATATATGAAAATATATGTACATGTAAATACATTATATATGAGTGTGTGTATTCGTAAGAGGATAGTACTTGAAAAGTAAAATTTATATCTATATATATCTATATCTATATCTATCTATCTATATATCTATATCTATATATATATATATATATATATATATATATATATATATATATATATATAAAATGTATGTTTATGTTAATAATAAATATACATTTTTGTGTGTGCGTGTTTATGTGTGTATGGTTGAATTAACTTTCTCTCTGGTTAACACTTAGTTACATATGCTGGGAGGATAGATGCACAATGCAGTGCAGCCGTTGGATAGACATGCATTTCCGGCTTCCTGTGTAATTCTGACTCGAAGCTATCGGATTACCTTGAAGCTTTTCAACGTACAGATATGACAAGCGTCGCCAAACTGTTTCTGCGGGCAATCGACAGTTTCTCTTCCATTATTTTGGGTAAAACGCCACAGAAATACAATACTGATATATATATATATATATATATATATATATATATATATATATATATATATATATATGCCTGTGTGTGTGTGTGTGTATGTGTGAGTGAGTGCGTGTGTGTGTATCTGGTGTATATATGTGCGTCTGATTATATATTTGTATATGTGTATGTATATATATATATATATATATATATATATATATATATATATATATATATATATATGTGTGTGTGTGTGTGTCTGTATGTGTGCGCGCGTATAAACTCTTTCATCATATTTGATCTGCATTTGATCTTTAACACACACACATATATATATACACACGCACGCACAAGCACACACACACACACACACACACACACACACATATATATATATATATATGGGGAAACAATTTATAAAGATATCTGGACGAATTTCAGAGGAAAAGTTTGAGAGCGTGAAATGTTTTTCACATTGTCGGACTAAAATGATTTTTACACTGAAGTGACTACATATATATATATATATATATATATATATATATATATATATATATATATATATATATATATTATTATTATTATTATTTAAAATACGTTTTGATCATGACAGAAATTAAAATTAAAATTTTTGTTTCAGTTTGAACGATGTTGAATAACTTCAGAAAAAGTTATACAAAATCTCTTGAAAATGGAACAAAAATTTTAATTTTTATTTCCGAAACATAGTAATTTCTCTGTCGTGATTAAAACATATTTTTAAATAATAATATTATGCTCTACTTTGTATCGAACACTTAAAAAAAATAAATGCTAAAAACTGTGGATTATTAATCTAAATGCTCTTTCTTTTTATTTTGATATATGTGTATATATATAAATATATATATATATATATGTGTGTGTGTGTGTGTGTGTGTGTGTGTGTGTGTATGTGCGTGTGTAAAGAAATTTTATTAGTGTTTAACCATACTTGTATACACTTTATATATGAAGATTATGAAACAGAGTAAATAATCAATAAACGATACATTTCTCCGGGAGCACCAATTTTTTTTTGGCTTCTTCAGGTTAGAATGAAAGAAAAAAATTTCTAAGTGAGGAAAATTGCGTTAAACTCTTCCAATACCCGAATTGTTTACTGTTTAATGCCAAGCGCAAAACCTGCAAAGTCCACAATGCAAAGAATACATAAGTCTATATATAATAAAAAATCATCTCGACAACCATAACAAAATTAAACATAATCTTATCTACAAACTCCATAACATCAAACATTGAAACTTGTTAAACCTTGATATGAAATTCTTCAAGACCATTTCTAAAATAATAAATGATATAGTTAGCAATAAACGAGGTAGAAAAAAAAAACAGATAGAAAATAAAAACAGAACAGTGTCTGGAATGTGCAAAATAGACTGTGTTGTAATTTTGGCTAATCCTTGTCGTCAAAATGTTGTAAACTGAATAGAATAATCAAACGAAGGTTGGAAATGAACGATAATACTTTGGACAAGAACAAGACATATAAGATTTGCCAGCGGCGCGTAGAAGTAGTAGTCACCTGCTAGAAGTGAGTCAAGTGAATTCCACAATGAATTTCCTAGTGCAGGATATCTACCAACCGCCCCACGCGGTCAGATGTGTCACAAGGCCGAATTTAATGTGGGGTATCGGAGTCCGCAGACCTCGTATCAAACGGGGTCGAGTAGCTGTTTCCCGAGACGAGACTCTGCCCTTCGACATAGCATCGTCTCGGGATCCTCACTGTCCAGAGGCAGAGTGTTTGACCAGCACAGCTGGAGACGAATATGAACTTACCCATTATCTTCCGTAGGTATGCTACAACTAACTTCACAAAATTACAATTGATGTACATAGATGAAACATCTAGAAACGTCAAAATGTGAAAACCGCTTTAGAAGAGAAAAGGATTCACTAAGAAGGAAATGCATTGAGAGTGTGATAATCTCTCAGTTTTCAACAATAAAGCTAAGATCATCGCAAAGTCAATAATAGCACAATCTGGCAAATGAGCTGGTAGCCATCTACTTGGAGTCGGCTAATTTTAAATCTTAAATACCACAACACAATCTTCATGGTCTGAAGATTGCATTCAAACATGAAACCTCACTGCCCACCCTATCTCATACGCTCTATCTTTGATATTGAGCCCTTTATCCCTTTTAAATATAGCACACTTTAAAACTATATTTCTGAATATATATATATATATATATATATATATATATATAGAAATGTTTTGTGGTACAAAACTTTATGACTGCCATAAAATGACAAAAATTATTTTGATACCACTCATGATTATAATAAATAAAAAGTAAAACTGAAAAACGAGCTAGCTAACTGGTTTCGAACCTCGCTTTACACAGCTAAATCGAGGTTACGAAATAGAATTAACACAAAAAAAAAATGCAATATGTATTGAAAAAAATATTGCTTAGATGGAAATTATTTGGAGGCCCAGTACGAAGTCCTTCTCTTTACACAGAGAGGGCTTCAACGATAAAATATAAATGGCCTTCAACACTTCCAAGTTGTAATTCGAGTGCTAAGAATCGTAAATGAGTCCACACTAAAACAAGTAGCAGAATTATGGTCATTTATTAAGTTTTCTGCGACGGAAGACCCGTATGTATTGGTCACAATGCCTGAAGGAGTGTACTTAAGGTTACGGATTTTCGTTGGAACGGGTTGCTTTATTCTGGCATCCAGCCTTTGAGTCGTTCTCCCTATATAGCGCGAACCACAACTACGTTTAAAGGAATAAATTAAAGAACTATTATGATGTGGAAGGAGAACGTCCTTATGTATGGACAGAAGGACAGGCTTGGCAGGGAAAACCACACAAGTGTTAGCAGCAAAGTAACAATGTCGTACTGCTACAGAAACCTGCTTAGCATATCTATCACTGATATTACCCAACCAAAGACGGCGAAGGTACACATGTCATCTTTTTACTATAGCAGGTTTAACCTTATTGAATTCAGCAATTGTATTCTTAATTACTGCTTGAACAATGCCCAATGGATAGGCGTTGTTACAGAGAGTAGTATAAATAAACCTAAATTCATCATCCAACTTAATTTTAGAACATATCATAAGAGCCCTATGGTTAAGCGTTTTAATTAAATTAATTTTACGTTTCATGGGGTAGAAAGAATCCCAACGGTTATATAAACCAGTAAACGTTGGTTTACAATAAACGGAAGTAACAAAGCCCGACGAAGATCTGTTAACCAAAACATCAAGAAAGGGAAGAAACAAATGAACATCCTTTTCCTGTGTAAATTTTAAAGCTGGATGCATATTATTAAGGGACACAAGAAATTGATTCGCTTCAATCTCGTTATCGAAGAGATAAAAGGTATCATCAACGTAACGGAAATAAACGTCAGGTTTATTAGGTTTCAATAACATCTTCTCTTCCTGAAACCCAACAAAGATGTTTGCTAAGATGGGTCCCAAAGGGGAACCCATTGAAACGCCATCAACCTGCCTGTACATGACGCCATCAAAACTAAATTCGACTGACATCGTGGCAAATTTCATCAGTTCGACGAAAACGTCCTCAGGAATAATAGGAGGGCACAACCGACTACGATAAAGGGCATCAACATGTATATCGATAGTCTCAGCAAGTGGAACGCCGGTAAATAAACTGGAAATATCGTAGGAACGCATAAATTTATCCATCAACGAATAACATTGCATAAAATCAGAGAATTCGAACGAATCTTTAATACAGGCAGAGTTATATTGTTCCAAAACTGGCTGTAGTATTGTAGAAAGTCATTTAGCCACGCCATGATGGGAAGACCCTATCATAGATAGGGTAGGAGTCAATAGTACCCCAACTTTATGAGTTTTGGGTAAGCCATAGAGACGGGAACCTGAGGATCTAGTTAAATTAGAAATATCAGTGGGCAATTTCCAACTTTTGACCCACTTAACTAGACGTTTTTGGAACTTAGCCTCAGTAATGTGGAATCACATTTATCTATTGGGTCTAATTGGACAAATTTAGAGGAATCCCCAAGATTGGTCATCAACTTGTTAAGATTAAAAACATTCTGACCAATACTAGGATTAGTAGAAAACCCAAATCTTTTATGAATTAAATGCTGAAACTTATTCTAATGTTTAGTTGCAAGTCGAGAACGACTGCGCTCATGAATAAGTGCAACATAACGGACAAAACGAATCTTATCAAAATAGGAAAGTAAGCTCATTGTATTACTCCATAATTGATAATATTTCTTATACAATTTGGTAAGATTATAAGAGAGCTTAGATATGAAGTTGGTAATAAACGCCTCTTCAATTTTCTGTTCTGTTTTAAGTACACTTCTTCAGACATTCTGATCAATACATACGGGTCTTCCATCGCAGAACACCTAATAAATATCCATAATTGTGCTACTTGTTTTGGTATGGACTCATTTACCATTCCTAGCAAGTCCCACTCGTATTACCACTTGAAAGTATGGGAGGCCATTTATATTTTATCTTTGAAACCCTCTCTGTGTAAAAAGAAGGACTTCGTACTGGACCTCCAAATAATTTCCATCTAAGCAATAATTTTTTTTTCAATAAATATTGTCCACTTTTTAGTGTTAATTCTATTTCGTAACCTCGATTTAGCTGTGTTGAACGAGGTTCGAAACCGTTTAGCTAGCCCGTTTTCAGTTTTTCCTTTTTATTTATTATCATCAAGAGTGGTATTAAAAGAATTTTTGTCTTTTCATGTCATATATATATATATATATATATATATATATATATATATATATATATATATATATACACATACATACACACACACACACACACACACACACATATATATATATATATATATATATATATATATATATATATATATATATATATATATATATATATATATATTTATAAACATTTCACCCCGAGCAATGCGGGGATGACAGTAGTACTCAAGGGGTTACAGATACTGAAAGTAAAAGAAAAGACTGGGTATAAGGGGGGGGGTGAGGAAAGAATAAAAAGAAGAAAGGGGATCAATGCATCAGATGATGTCAATTGACATTACATTGAAATTTTTGAAGATTATATTTATCAGCGAAGCAAGTAAGAGGAAGGGAGTTCCACTGTCGGGAAGTGCGAGAGAATAAGCTGTTGGAGTAGAAGAGGCGGTTACATTTAACCGTTTTGACAGAAGAACGGTTGGGGATAAGATGCCAACCTACTAACACGCTTAAATCCATGTAATCGGGGCACCAGTGAAAATAGCTCGTGAGATCAGTTGCCATGGAAATATTTATAGAAAAGACACAGAGAAGCCACATCATTTGTGTGAGAAAGTGACTGGAGTCGCGATGCCGAGTCACAACATACCGAATTGTATATTCGTTTCTTGGATTTTGTCGAGAACCTCAGGATGAACAGCAGGGACACCAGACCATATATGGCAACAGTATATATTCATATATATGAACTAGGATCAACTATAGGTTAAAGTCTGACAGAATCATAGAATAACGAACAAACAGAAAAAGTTTATAAACTTAACTAGTTTTGCTTTTATTTAAACTTAGTATTTATTAGAAATAAATTATGGAGGTACAAAGATCATTTAGTTGTGTGTTGGTTTTTCACTGGTCAGGTAGACATCACGTGATTTTTGTCTTGCCATTGTGTATGTATGTGCATGTACGTGTGTATTTATGAGTGTATGTCCGCGTGTGTGTATTTCTGATGAAGCTTAAATAAATAATTTGTAAGTTTCATATTTGTTCTTGATTACATCATCTACCTTTATATATATATATATATATATATATATATATATAAAGAACGAACAGTAAGATTTATAATTCTTTAGCATTTATTTTTAAAAAAACAGTGCTCAGTACACAGTAGAGCATAATATTATAATTATTTTTTAAATATGTTTTTCATCGCGACACAGAAATTACTGTTTCGAAACAAAACTTAAAATTTTAATTAAAAATAAACTTAAAATTTGAAGTTTCGTTCCATTTTCAAGCGATACTATTTTCAGAATACAAGAAAAATAAATATAAATGCCAAATATTGTATTTTAACTCTAAATAAAAAAAATAAAAAAAATGAAACATGGATGGCATGTACACACAAGACGAAGTCGGTATTCAACAGACAGAATTACCTAACTCCAAACATAACCGACTTTCAATTTGCCACATCAAAATTATACTTGTATTTTCATTCGTCAAAAAAAGCCAAAACACCCTTAATAAAAAAATCTGAATTCTCATTACTCAACCAACTTAAATATAAAATACTATTTGGCTTATAAATAGAGTAAATTAATTTTTCATGGTTGGAAAGGAAACATTCGAGCCACGGTATTATATATATATATATATATATATATATATATATATATAAATCTTATAAATATAAGTAAGTACACACGTCTGACGATCCGCGTAGGTGAAACCTAGGTAGGTTTGCCTGGCTCTTCAGGTTCGTAGTTATATATATATATAAAATAAGATTAATGAACGCTTGACTCAGATCAAGAAAAAAGTAGTATTAAAAACTATATATATATATATATATATATATATATATATATATATATATATAGAGAGAGAGAGAGAGAGAGAGAGAGAAAGAGAGAGACAGATATATAGAGAGATACATAGATACATTGACAGATAGAGAGAGAGATTGGAAATTGCAAAACAAAATGGAAAGTTTTTGTGAAGCCTTTCATCCGTTAGGACTTCACACACACACACACACACACACACACACACACACACATATATATATATATATATATATATATATATATATATATATATATATATATATATCAAATTATCTCATAGGTCACGTATTAGGTTTAAAGTTAGAAAAGTTATCATATCTTACATAATTATCAATAACTTTTTTTCTTTATGATTCATAGGCTTCATAATACCATTTTTGTACAAAGACTTTCGGTTTGGAAGAAAGGAATCAACAGAATACAGTTTCCAACTTCATTATCTTTTTAAGAAATCGTACTTCAAAATTCTTCTGTAAATTCTGGTATAAATTCCGGCTATCAATTGAACCAAAGTCAGAGGATTAAGAATCGTGTGAATGTTTTCCCATGCGAAGTCTTCAATCTTTTCCGATAAGCACTTTGTCAGCCATTATCATGATGGAACACCACACGTTTTCAACTGATTAAACTCGGCTTCTTGAAAGCATTTTTGAACGCCGCAAATGTTGACAATATATGTCAGCTGTATTCGTCTGACTGTTAGCCACCCAAAGGGAAACATGCTAACTCAACCCATCCACAATTACTATTTTTTATGAAATTCTATCTTGGGGTTAGGTCTATGACTCTTCCCTTTATTGTCAGACACAGGTCGGTAGGTTTTATCATCTCTCAGTTTTATCATCTCTCAGTTTGTCTTCTGGCATAGTGTGACTCGGTTGCGGCTCCGTCGGAGGACAGTGTCGCAACAAAGGAAAATCACACTGTGAGGTGCCCAGCCCTGGAGAACAGATGCCCGAGGCTGCACCCTCTCATAGAACTAGACAGAAGGATCCGGTGCTCGCACCTAGGACAGTGCAACCGACGTTTGCAGGGGATCGAGGAATTTTTTTTGCTTGGCCTGAGTGTACGCGTACAGGTTCCCCATGTGAAAAACCAATCTTGTGTCACATCTCGTCTCAGTGGGGAGGGCCAGGGTAAATATACTTACCTTATTCCCAGACATTGTATTTTTAATCAGTGGTCAATAATCTTGCCACAAATGATGATCTGAACTCAAGAGATTACTGATAATTTTTTCTGTGTTGCGTACCATCATGACGTGGGCAATCATGACTCTACACAACCGCAAATGCTTCGTGCTACCTAGCAGCGTCTATCTCTTTGTCAAGCCTGCCTAATTCGTTCCACTATTCATTCATACAACCTCGTCAAATGGGTGGTCCGCCGACTTTCTTTATCTCTCTTGCCTTCAATATGCCCCTGTGAGTACCGAGTTCTCCAATCCCTCCTTCCTCGTTATGTTTTTTCAATTCGCCCGAAAGAAGGCGATAATGCCACTAAGACGCAAGGGTGGTACTAGAAGTGGAAGAGAATGGAAACTCTTTAGAAGGAACCGGAAACCGAATCTTAAATAGAAAACAAGGGATCAACTTCTACTTCTGCTAAATGATCAGGTAGGTGTGTGAACCGATTTGATAGGTGAAACTATTTACTATTCCTACCATTTTCTTTAAAACTTCCTCGTTGCTTACTCGCTCCATTCACGGAATTCTCAACATCCTTCTGTAGAACGAAATTTCTGTTGCCTCCAGTTTCTTCTTCATTTTTGGTGACATTGTCTAGCAGGAACTTTTAGAAAATGTAGCGAAGGAAAGGAGGAAGAAAGGACTAACCATCAGTTGTAAGAAGACAGAATTAATAGTTGTAAGCAATAGGTACAGCCAAAGATGAGAGTTACGAATTGGAGATGTCAAAATCAAGCAAGAACAGAATTTAACTATCTTGGAAATATTATAGCAGCAGACAGAAAATATGACACCGAAATCCGAAGAGGCAATGGAATAGCAAAAGTTCGTCTCAAAAGCTAAGCCAAGTATTAAGAAATATGTTTTGTAAATTCTTAAAAACAAAGAACAACGTGGTGAACAGCTGCGTAATATTAATGTTTCTATATGGCAGTGAATGCTGGGTAATTTCCTCACAGATGAAGAGGAGAGAGAAAGGTGGACCTATATCAAGAATAAAGAAAATATGACTGGCACAACAAATGATAAATGCCCTCTGAGTGTCTGTAGCAGGAAGGATGAATACATCACCCATCTTACTGATTCAAATGATAATGACTTAAAACCGGTTACAGTGTGTGATTGCGTCAGGAAATTCGACAGCCTTCAAGGTTTACTTATTCATAAGGCACACTGTTACAGGCAACGCAATTCCCTTATTGAAGAATATAAGTCGAATGATGGGATAATGAATACGGATTATACCCACAAGATTTCAATGCTGAACGTCAGCACCCTGGAGAAATTCCAAGCAATCCAGTGGGCCCAAAGGCAATCAGAAAGCTACTTAGTCGAATCTCAATCAGGAACTCTCATTAATATCAGGTCATCCCATAAGTTTTGTCCGAATTTTGAATAAAGAAAACAAGTGACCAAATATTACATTTAATTACAGATTCAATCAACAATGTATTTTCCCTGATTATCTATGACTTCCTTCCATCTATTAACAAGCTTACTAATTCCATTACTGTAAAATTCTTTTGGCTTTGATTCGAAGAACTCACAAATGTCAGTTTTAACCTCTTCCTGTGTTACAAAAGCTGTTTCTTCCAAATGATTCTGTAAGCTACGGAACAAATGGTAGTCTGAAGGAGCAAGATCTGGAGAATAAGGTGGATGAGGAATTTTCTCCCAACCAACTTCTTCGATCGTTTGTGACGTGATTCTTGCTTGCTGTGTGGGGTCGCGCATTGTCCTGATGAAACATCACCCCTTTTCGATTCACTAGAGCAGGTCTTTTTTTCCTCAAAGCTTGGTTCAAACGTTCTAATTGCTGACAGTATATTTGAGCATTAATTGTTGTATTAGGTGGTAAGAATTCAAAGTGGATTATTCCTTGGCGATCCCACCAGATTGAAAGAAGAACCTTTTGCCCATGAAGTTCCCTTCTCAGCTATGACTGGGGTCCTTCCTCTTTAACAAGCCACTATCTACGACGCTTAACATTTCGATAAAAGATCCATTTTTCGTCGCCAGTCACAAGTCTATCCAAAAAAGGTGAAACAAGTTGACGAGAATGGAGAGAAGAGCAAATGTCAACTCGGGATTTGAGGTCGTTTTCAGACAATTCATGAGGCACCCACTTTCCAAGTTTAGGAACTTTTCCAAGTTGTTGAAGATGACGATGAACAGTTGTATGATTTGAACTGAGAACCACTGCCAATTCCTCAACTGATAAAGCAGGATTTTCTTCAAGGGCTGCTTCAAGAAGCTTTTCATCAAACTCAACTGGACGTCCGATTCGATCTTCATCTTCAAGAGTGAAATCTCCACCTCTGAATTTTGCAAACCATCTTCTGCAAGTTCTTTTATTCACACATTCCTCTCCATAAACTGAGTGAATGTTTCTAGCCGCTTCGGCTGCTGAGTTTCCTTTCTTGAACTCATAAAGCATTATGTGCCTCAAATGATTCTTGGGTACTTCCATGTTAGCAGGGTTTTAATCAAACAAAATTTAATTTTATGAAATTTGATCAGTTTAAATGCATCTAAACATAAAAAATAATGTTCAATTGGTGTGGCAACTGCAAGAGGGGATGGGAAAGAAGAGAAGCGACTAAATAAACGACAGATTCAGAATGGTAAACTAAGAACAGAGAAGGGAGTTGTAAAGCTCCGACTCAAAGAAGCTCCAATTCATGAGAGGGCAGGGCCTTAACAACCTGCTTAAAAATAATTAAGAAAGGATCTTAGTAATCACTAGAGCTGAGAACCAAAGAAGACGTCGAAATAAAAAGCGACTGTCTTGGAAACCATTTTACAATAATACTTACGCTTTTGCTAAAGAGTTGTTCACCGAAACTAAGTTCGGCAAAATCGAGGTACCACAGGAGGAACTCGAGAACAACCTGACGATGACGTATTCTGGTGGTTGGAAACATGTTCCAATCTTTCCTATGAATGACCTTCCTAGGCCCCAATATCCAAAGGTCATGTTTAATGATAACGGACTAAAGCTGAGGGAACTTCGGGAATTCGTCCGCAAATCGCATGCCGGTAGTGCATCTAGAATACATGGAATATCCTTATATAAGTATTGTCCAAACGTTCTCAAGCAACTCAACATCCTGCTGAAGTGGGCATGAAAACAAGATATTTTATAACAAGAATGCTGCCTGGCTGATGGTATTTGGATATCTAAGGAAAAGAATGCAAAAGAAATTGCAAAATTCCATCCCCACATCACCCTGAATGTAGAGGGGACAATATTTTGTGGGGGCGAGATCCTTGCCTGTCTTATGACAGATTCCCTGCTAGGTAACCATAACATAGACAAATCTCCAGAAGGTTGGGATACCTGGCTTCCCCGGCTGTCTGTAACATTCATAAAGGATTTGGAACTCAATGCTATCAGCAAAACAAAATAAAAGTAAGAATCATGTAATTTGGTTTAATCTACACTATTTACATTATTCGGACTATTGTCCTCATCTTTGCCGCCATGTTTATCATGACGTTTCGCCCGTTGTACACTCCGGTTTGAATGTCGAACTGAACCCTTTATTTCGTTCACTGGTGTAGACTGTTCTAGTTCCACGTGCCATGTCTAATGGATGTCAGTTATCTCCTGTTAATTCCCTTCTCAAAGTTCTACACCACCTTAACCAGGTATTGAACTCACACTTTTTGTGTCCTGTCACTGGATCTAACTAACGCCTTTATCCATTGTGCCATGTGTCCTCATCCTCACACCCGACCTGAAGTGGAACTCTTATATACGATCCATATATAAAGATGCAGGCAAAATGATCGCCTCCTTGTACTGCTCCTCTAAGTATCTGACTACTCATACTATCTATATTTCTGAGATGATGTATTATGTACATTATTCGGACTATTGTCCTCATCTTTGTCTGGTAAAAACATGCAATGATAACAGCAAAATTGCAATATGAGCACTGATAAAAATGGTTGCTGAAGACATTAGGTTTATAATACCCAGAAATTCATACACAGATATCCTCAGGGCACAGTGGATAAAGGCGTTGGTTAGATCGAGTGACAAGACCCAAAAGTGTGTGAGTTCAATACCCGGTTAAGTGGAGAACTTTCAGGGGGAAAATTAACAGGAGATAACTGATAGCTGACATCCATCAAACACGGCACGTGGAACTAGAACAGTCTACCCCAGTGAGCGAAATAAAGGGTTCAGTTCGACATTCCAACCAAGAAGGCTGGAGCGTACAACGGCCGAAACGTTGTGATATATATGGCGACAAAGATGAGGACAATAGTCCGAATAATTTAAATAATGTACTCATACTATCTTCAAACTTTATTAGATTAAATCATCAGGTAGATCTCTGTGCATGATTTTTAATATTTTATCAAATTGTTCTCCACCCCAAAATTACAGTGCCTATTTTGACTCACTCAAAAAAAAAAAAAAAAAAAACTGGTAAAAGAACGTGAAAAATGGCGCACGAGATTGAATGCAAATTGATTATGCATATGCCGTTGTGCGTTATTATATATATACACATTCTCCGACACTAAAAGATATTCTTAACAAATATGATATTAAATTAAGCTATAGCTGTATAAAAAAAATAGAAATTTTATATCGCAACATAATAATATATTAAGCAAGCATACAAACAAAATAATAATAATCCTAATAAAAAGTTAATGCAACTGCCGTAAAAAACGTAACTTGCCCACTAAATGGCTAGTGCATGACTGAAGGCATAATATACAGAGCTAGGATCAATTCAGACGATGATGTTAGATATTAGTTTGGATCCACTGAGAACAGCTGGAAATTGCGTTTTTACCAACTCAAAATGACACTGATCAATATTAAATACAAAAATTGCACAACACTTTTATGTTTGGCGATTAAAAAACAACCATAAGATCCCTACTATTAGCTGAGCAAAATCATAATATAGAAAGAGAGACAGATGTAACTTAGGTTTGTTGGAGAAGATTATTATATTAAAATATTTAAATTACCCACGTGCTGAACAAGAGAAGCGAATTGATTGTACATGTATCCTTAAAACTTTAAGTAGATGCACTGTTTTTATTTATTCATTAAACAGTATATTTATTTATTTAGATCTACCAGGCTGAATATTCGAGAAATCTTGGAAGGAAAATATGCGTCTTTCGACAGGATTCGAAACTGCGTCCTCTAAGGGAAACTATCGTTAAATCTGATACCTTAGACCAACTCAGCCACTTAGGACTTACTGATCAAAGCTCGATTAAGTTTTTTGAGCACGTATCTTCCTCCCGTTTCGAGGCAGGTAAATGTACATAAATAAATATACTCTTTAATAAATAAATAAAAAAAAACAGAGTATCTACTCGAATATGAGTATCCATTTCAAAAATAATTTTTAAACAATTAAATTTAAAAAATCTGTCGGATTTAATTCATTTCTTAGTGTGTGTGTGTATATATATATATATGTATGTGTATATATATATATATATATATATATATATATATATATATATTTAAACTCATGTCCACATTTACCGTGTAGACAGATATCAGTTGAAAATACATTTATATTACACCAAACTAATAATAAGCAAAAATTTAACATCTTAGAAGCCCTTTATATGTGTTGAAACTTGACTAATGCATGGAATAATAATGCAACACAAAATGTACTTAGAACAAAATGTATTGAAACAAGAAAGTGTACACAATATTTACATATAGTCTGTTGTATATTCCTGGTTAGACCGTTCCTGGACAATGTGTTGACTGAGTCGCAGTCGGGCAGAGTCTCTGGTTGAATCTCTTGATTCCTTCCTCTCTTCCCGGTACCAACCATATTTATATGGTCGGTATTCCACTATGCAAATTAGGGGGATCCTACTACAACAATATGAGAGAATTAAAGCCCGATATAGTCAACTATGTGTATAGTAATAAAATTCTCAAATATTTGTAACAGCAAAGTATTTAAAGGCGAGAAAAGTTCTATATATATATATATATATATATATATGTGTGTGTGTGTGTGTGTGTGTGTGTGTGTGTGTATGTGTTTGTGTGTGTTAGAATATACAAAATTTAAGTCACTTGCATGGAAAAATCTTTGTGCATTTCAAATTGATATAGAAACGCAGTAAAATGAACAGTAAAATGTTTTGAATTTATAGATATATGTATACATGTACGCACACAATTTACCCCCTTGAAGATAGTTTCAGATAAAACCGAAAGTACTTGGTAAAATAAAAATTATTAGCAAGAAAATTTTGATATCTTTCTTAATCAATTTTCTACGCCTACCAAAAAATTTATTCATGGTCTCGAGAGGATTAAAACATAAATAAACAGACATAGTATGTCTAAATTATGTAACCAAACCCTTGCGAATATATATATATATATATATATATATATATATAAGAGGTCTGATGATCATCTTCAGTCATAAGATTAATTACAATGTAATCCTGATTCTTATATCTATCGTGTATATATCAATAATCGCTCTCCGACTTTAAACAACGCACGCATACAGATATAGCCCCAAACACGTATATATCTTTTTAGATTTAGTATTCCTATAGAATCCTATATCCGCTCTTTGTCTCTCTCTGTCTGTCTCCCTCTATCTCTATATCTCTCTCTCGATATATATATATATATATATATATATATATATATATATATATATATATATATATATCCTCTCTCTCTTTCTCTCTGTTCCTTTATTGTCCTTTTCTCAATCCTCCGCATTAAAGTGCTGTAATTCTGTTTCACTCCCAGTAACCTCTTCCATCTCTCTCTCTCTCTCTCTCTCTCTCTCTATATATATATATATATATATATATATATATATATATATATATATATATATATATATAGAGTGTGATGATTATCTTAAGGTGTCTATATCTATAAACGCTCTCTTTTTATATCTCTATTTCAGCTCTCTGTCTGTCTGTCTCTCTCTGTATATATATATATATATATATATATATATATATATATATATATATATATGTGTGTGTGTGTGTGTGTGTGTGTGTGTGAATTCGATTGGGTTGCGTCTAGAAATAAATATACATTTACACATCTCTATACAAATGATGGTAAAACTGACAGAACAACATATGGCCAGTATTTAAAAGAAAAATAAGAAAAAATTCAATAACTATCAGAAATAATAAATGTATAAAAAGACAAAACAGAATACATACAATCGTCAAACGACAAAATAAAAGATTAACATTTTACAAAAATAAACAAAAACCAGAAGTGAAATTATTACTTCTGCTCCTTTGTTAATTTACGAGCCACTGCCGACTGCCGCCCGGATGTACGACTGAGCGACTTTACGCATGCGCGTGTGAACGTGTGCGTCTGCATATTCGATTATGTGTAAATTTTATGAAGATCATATTTCTCTTGATTGTAGAAGAGTGTCACCCGGCATTTGTCGCCATGTCAATGAAGAAGCGAAAGAAAAAAAAAGATAGAAAAAGGTGAAATTGGAGAACAGAAGGAAGGATGAAAGAAAGAGAAATGAAAATGGTAAGTAAAAGAAAGGACGGAAGGAAGCAACAGAAATGAAAGGAAGCAATAAAGATGGAAAGAAACTAGGAAAATAACGAAGGAAGGAAATAAAAATGAAGAAGAACAGAGTAAAAAGTTGAAAGAGAAAGTGATAGTAAAAGAGCAAAGAGAGAGGAGAGAAAGAGAGAAAGAAAGGGAAGAAAGACTAGTGAAAAGAAAGAAAAAGTGAAAAAATAAACAACAGATGGAATATTGGAAAAAGAAGGTAAAGAGAAAAGAAACAAAAAAGAAAGAAAGAAAAGAAAGAATTGTAAAAAGTGTCGAGATGAAGAGACGTTGATATTGTGTACATTTTGTTGTTTGCAAAAGTTAACGGACTGATTGTTGAAAGGTAAGCAGAAGCGTTGAGATGAGACAACACACATACATACATACACATAAATATAGACAGAGATAGAAAGGGGGAGAGAGGAAGCAAGAATGGTTGTTTTGAAAATCACGTTGAGGTATGAAACCATATAATGCTGATTTCTCTGTTTACTGTCTATATCTGCAAATAATACGCTACTATAAATATAACAAATTTTAAACAATATATATATATATATATATATATGTGTGTGTGTGTGTGTGTGTGTGTGTGTGTGTGTGTACGTAAAAGTGAAGAAAAGAAATAATCTTCAAACAAAGCTCTACAAATTTTAGTAATTTTATTACTGAGTATAAAAATAATCAAAATAACGAATTAAGTTACAAAGTTACTCGCAAACAAAGTTTAACAAAATGTTTTGTTTTTCTTTTTACAACACAAAGAAACGAATTGCGTTGAAAGGGTGTATGTGAAAATTCACGTATTATTTTTTTTGTGTAATTCAAGCATTCGGCCGAGTAAATGTTGTCAGACGCTTTGTTCATATATTTCACTCGTATATTTTTCATATTTTATGAAATACTTTAAAGGCGAGAAAATATTTGCAAGAAGGGACGTAGAAACTCAAATAATAAGTTAGTTTAAATATGCGAAAATTAGATAATTCAGTATCATTCGCATCGCCCGGTCAAGAAATACTGAAGACTGTTTTCTTAATTTACGTTACAATATTTATAAGAAAAAAATCGGATCAGCTAAAAGTTAAAAGTTTGATTTACTAATTACAGAAGTTTATTGGTTAATAAATATATTTCCCAATTTTATTATCAATTTTAGGACGGAAAAAATTGTTACTCGCGTGCCTTCAAATTTTGTAGCAAACAATAGGAATTTGATCTACTATTTGAAGGCTTGAATGGCGTTTCAGATAACGTCGCTGATTGGTTAATAAATAGTAAGGTGGAAATTTGAATTTCGAACTTGTGTGATTCTAGTTTTGCACAAAAAAGTGTTGATATCTGCGTGATCCTATTTTTGCATAAAAGATTTTACTGATAATATTAAATCTATTGAATTTTTTCTACAATTTCATATATATATATATATATATATATATATATATATATATATATATATATATATATATATATTGAAATAAAAGTATAAAGCTTAATATTACGAGACATATTAAAACGGGCGAAGAAACCGGTTTCGCTCCTGCTCTTCAGGCTTCAACGGGAGATTTAATTTAAAATTAAACACAGAAAATGTACAATAAAAGGAAGTTGTGGGAGGAAAAAAAAAATAAAAAGGAACTAGAGACAAATGACAGCAAGCCACAACAAACACTCACGTTGTTTACACAAAGAAGGCTTGCAGGACCTGATGTAAATTATATATATATATATATATATATATATATATATATATATATATATATATATATATATATGTCTGTTGGGGATGAATGCGTGAGTGCATAGATCTGTGTCTAAAAGTCTCATCGATAATAAGCTTTCTATCTATCTATCTGTCTATCTATCTATCTATCGCCATAATATGCTTTCTTTAAAAGAACAGTAAGCTATACTATCTCTTGACATAAGGCCTTCTCTTGAAAACAACTAACAATGGTCGAAAAAACTGGGAGCATAACACATAACAAGATCTTTGACAAGTTCCCCACATGACATCAAACGACTTATTCGATACCAAGAGAAACTGTCCAAATACTTTAGCAGATATTCACTTTACGTTAGCTTTAATAAAACATGTTTAAACGAAGGTTTGCTGCTTAATATCTATCTATCTATCTATCTATCTATCTATCTATCTATATATATATATATATATATATATATATATATATATATATTTTCAGTCTTTTCATATCTATGCCATTTCGTTCATTTCTTTCTGTCTATATTAATCTTTTCTTTTCTCTCTTTCTCTCCATAAATATATATATATATATATATATATATATATATATATATATATATATATATATATATATATATATATATATATATGTGTGTGTGTGTGTGTGTGTGTGTGTGTTGTGTGTGTGTGTCGCCAAAATATCGTTATTACACATTCAGGGTATTTCATGGAATTACTTATTCTATTTTTTTATCGAAAGCCATTCCACACTCCTAACCATTCTGTTCCCTTTCAACCTTGCATTCTTGAAATATTCTTTCATTTAAACGACGCCACTGAAGACGTTCTTCAGACGTCTCCTGGAGACTCGCTTCTTTGGCGACCAATTTCGATATTCATCCAGGAAACATCTAAAAAAACAAACAAACAAAAAAGTAAAAACGAAAAACTCTCTCGTTTGACCTGATTAACTTTATTCACAAACTAACTCCAGAAATAATCACAACCAGGCAAAGAATTTGATTACATGTCGTAAATTTTAATGGCTTGGTCGTAATGGCGGTATTTGACATCGTTAAATAGTTGCTGATTTTGTTTTTCGAAGAATTTATTCATTTATTCACAAAGCTTTTTATGCTAATCTTTTTTAAGTCGATTCATTCTTCGTTCATTAAATTGTATAATCGGAATAAAAGCCATTCCAATATTACACCTTATTTTTATGACGTTATCGGTTCGAGTTTTCTCTGAAATAGTCTTCTTTCTAGGATTTCACAAGTAATCTAAAAAGAACTTTTATTAGGTTGAGTCATAAATCATTTATGGTTTTCTTTATTAACTTTATTCTTCACAAAAATAAACTACAATTACATTTTATTCAGTTATATATTCACCATTATTTGCAATAACATCTTGCAGCTCTTTGATTTATCTTGAGTAAAATTTTGGTGTGAAAAAGCTTTCCACGAACACTTAAATCTGATTTTCATTAAAGAAACTTCTTCCCATCGTCAAAGCGTTTTTGTAATCCTCAGAAAAGGTAATTTTTGTGATGTCAACGAATATTCGTTGTCACTTTCGTGATGCTCGTTGTAGCAGAGACTTTGTAATCGCAGATACAACTATAGTAACGCTGTTGAACAATACTAGAAAAAAATAAAAATTGTGACCTGTGTTCAAACTCCAGTGCTGGTAGAGACACTTTATTTCTATACAAGATCGGTTGGTGCCATATTTCTGTCGCTTGGAGTCTGCTCTCGATTTGCGAAGAAACTTCCCAAAACTTAATGTCATACACAAGAATACTCACATAGAAGTTTTGTACTTTTTTGCTTTGTTCCAAAATATCACATGACTAAACGTTAGAATTCTTCCGTATAGGATACAAGTTCGATTCCTGTCGGAGGACGAATATTTTCTATGAAAATTTCTCGGACATTCAGGCCGGTAAATGTTGTTTAATACTGTTTATTATAAACAGAGCATTTACTTAAATGTTTGTATCTATAAAAAGAATGGATAAAGATAAAAATGTCTTAAAATAATTGTTGGACTTTGTCCATTTTATAATATATATATATATATATATATATATATATATATATATATTCGATTTACCATTTTATGGTAAATATTTTTTCCTGTACTATGTACTCTCCATATATTATTTCGAACATAGATCTTGAAAAAATATAGCTTTGTTTTAAATTTCAGCTTCAACTTAACAATTCATTTGCCTTGTACAATTTACAAACATGCATTCCGCGCCTTTTTATAATTCTTGCAAAAATATTTCAGTCGATAGGCTCTTTGGCCTTTCTTGGGAGGTGCTTAATTTGTTCTTTATATTTTATATTTTTTCTGGAATGTTTGTATTGTGGAGGTTGTGTTTATCGATTAAATTATATGGATTAATAATTGTTGAATAAATAGGCTGCGTGATGAAATTAACAATTTCCTCTCACATTAAATTTTTAGTATACAACAAACATAGAATAAGAACAACATGAGAAACAAAAGTTTTTGCACAACAATGAATAAAATATTTATATAACAAAGAGGTACAAACAACTGGAGTAAAGAGGTAGTTTAAAAAAGTTCAAACGTCCTTTTATGTTTAGATTGAAAAGTTATCAAAGTTCTGGTTTGATAGATTATAAGTTGTTGAATGGTCTGTACAATAATGAGAAAATGTGTTTGGGTATTATTGTTAATTAAGGAAAAATAAACAGTTCAAGATTGTACTTAAAATATAGAAATATTGTTCACGACGTACTTTAATATTTACGAAGTTGTCGCGCTTTGATTTCTTTTCACTTGTCGTTTGAAGAGAATATTCTGTAGTTGGGGTAAGTGGTTCTCAACAAACTGTGTTTATATTAACTGCAATAATTAACGTTGAGCTTGAAAGCGTATGACAAAGATTCTTGTATCAAGTTGAATTTGGAAAACTTGAGTTATTTGTTCGTCATAAAATATTGCTGTGTGAATGAGTGTTCTCTCAGGCTGGAATCATGTTAAGGAACTTTAACATAAAGCCTGGAACTGTGTGACGAGTTCAAAGGATTCCGATCGGCGAACTGTCGAAGATGAAAGACGTTTCATATTTTATTGACAACTTTAGTCACGTGTTAGGCTCACAGACGCTTGACAGAGGTTGGCGGTATTATTTTTTTAGTCAGGTCAAGAACTAGGTCGATGTTATTCGAATATGACTTAAATATTAAGTGACCAATTAGAAGTTGAGATTTTCTGAAAATATATATTGAGCTGAATAATCTCTGTGATCCACTTTTTGCACAGAAATCGACATTGATATTCAGGCAGGATTTAAATATTAAGTGACCAATCAGAAGTTGAGGTTTATTGAAAACATTTATTAAGCTGAATAAGCTCTGTGATCCACTTTTTGTACAATAATTGATATTGATAAAAAAAAGTGGTAGCGGGATGGTAAAGTATAAGTAAGAAAATATGTTTCTTTGATCTGTGCTTTATTCGAATTGAGGACATCGATTTATTTCTAAGAAAACCTTTAACAGAAAAAGACCAAAGAATACATTAGCCAAAATTCTGCAACAAAAAATAACACCATCGGTGTAAATAATTTCAGGAATAATAACACTACATCTCTCAGAACTTTAGATAAATCAGAAGGCCAAAAAGTCAATAAGAAAGACGAAGTTACTAATAGTAATAATTTTTAGATTAATCAGAATTAATTATATAAGGTATAGAGAGAGAGAGAGAGACAGAGAGAGAGACACAGAGAGAGAGAGAGAGAGAGAGAGAGGCCCATCTACCGAAGCGTTATAATCGTAGTTGTAATGTTATTCTTTACTATTAATAATTCGTCATTCATTTACAAAACAGACAGTTCTACGACAGTCCGTTGTAATTTATAAAATCTTCCATTAAAATAATTTTTCAGAAAAATAATCCTCCAGTAACTGTTATTGCTCTTTCCAGTATTGAAGGGAGTTTCCTTCCTAACCTTTTGTTTGAAGCAGCGTGGAACGTCAACATTTGGATTATATCATTATTTTCATTTCGCGTTACTTCCATTTTAGTTGATAGTCGTCAGGTGATGTAGCTTCTGTTCTTTGTGATTCTGTAGCGTCAGTCGACGCGATTCAAAGAAAGTTTGTCCTCGCTCAGACGCACAGGCTTCATTGGCCTTTAACCACATTTAAGCATTCGTCCGAGGAAGCCGTTGTTGTCGACTGATAGTTTAAATATTTTTAAATAAGTTTCGCACCATGCATGACAACCATATGAAAGTTTCGAGATTATTTAAATACACGATCCATATTTTTAAGTTAATGTTTTGGTTTTGTATCTCCTTACGGTGTTGTGCGAAACTATCCCCAGTGCAGCCTATTCTACACCCTTCTGCAAATTAATTGAAACAACCGCTTCAGATACCTTTCTTTTACATTTTAGACCCACTGACAGAGTGTAATCGATACTATCTTTCCTCAGGTTAGATCATTTGCAGTGGTGTGCAGTAATATGGATCTCTTTACTGGCTGTATGATGAAATTTGTTTGACCTTGAAAAATATTGCGTCATCCGTGATTGCATCAGATTTTTATCACGCTCAGACACCATTGTCTCGACTGTCGATTAGTTGTCCTACGGCTATTGCTTGCAATGAATGTTACTCCAAAGAAGCGTATGAAAATCGTAATGTACGAACACACTAGTAAGCCCTACCAGTGAGCAAATCAAAGTACTATAGACTGGCCCTGAAACTCTCCTGATTTAACCCTAGAACACTAACAACCAATTAAAGTTACACCACTAATAACCATGGGCATATCATATCCGATTTTGAAAATATAAAAAAAAAAAAATATTAAATATAAATCTTTATTTGAAATATTTTACATGCAGGCACTTCAAACTTTATACTTTGAGTCAACATTAATAGGAAGAAAAAAAACATTATTTATGTAAGAAAATAAGGTACTGAAAATTGTAATTAAAAATATGAAAATTTGCGCTGGGTACTATATAGCCATGCTTAGTGTTCTAGGGTTAAGTGCAATCTAGAATCTGGTCAATCTGCAAGGCACGACTTCGTGGAATGGACATACGAAGGACTAACATGTGCACTGGGTTTTATATTTCATTGGAAAGAATACGAACAAATTAAATAATAACGGAATTATTCGTTTTGTTTCAATTTGAACAAGGGTGCATCTATCTATTAATGCCTATTCGTTGTCTGTCTGTCTATGCATATATATATATATATATATATATATATATATATATATATATATATATATATATATATATATACATGAAGATAGATAGATAGATAGATAGATAGATAGATAGATAGATAGATAGATAGATGAATAGATAATATGAATAGACTAAAATAGATACAGATGAATAGGCATAGATAGATAGATAGATAATGAACAAGTTGTGATTGATGGATAGATAGAAAAAGAGATAGGAAGAGATGAATAGACACTAATCCAAAGAGACATATATATATATATATATATATATATATATATATATATATATCAATCACAGCTTGTTCATTATATATATATATATATATATATATATTGATGGAAAGATAGATATCTTTTTCTATCTTTCCATCAATCACAACTTATTCATTATCTATCTATCTATCAATCTATCTATGCCTATTCATCTGTATCTATTTTAGTCTATTCATATTATCTATCTATCTATCTATCTATCTATCTATCTATCTATCTATCTATCTATCTATCTAATTTTGTACATCTACGTCTGGTCATCTATCTATCAATCTATCTATCTCTACACATATCTATCCATCTATTTACCTATTACTGTCTACCCAATTCTATCTATCTATCTATCTATCTATCTATCTATTACTGTCTACCCAATTCTATCTATCTATCTATCTATCTATCTATCTATGCATATTCATATTATCTATCTATCTATCTATCTATCTATCTATCTATGCATATTCATATTATCTATCTATCTATCTATCTATCTATCTATCTATCTATCTATCTATTTGTTCTGTCTACCTGTACTATCCTTTAACAGCAAAGTGTTATATAGGAATAAAGTGTCGCTGCCGACACTTAAGTTTGAAGATAGATTACCAGATGAGCAAACACAGGCCATCCCATTATTGAATTAAGTAGCTCACCTGACCATAGAGGAAACGCATAAGTAGGATGTGACGTGACGTCCAAATGATCACCATTTCTAGTCTATCCTCTATTACTATACGGATAACAATTTCTAGACTGTACAATTTTTCTACTCTATTCACTATGGTATTTCTCTATTCGGATCACTATTCAGAATTTCTGTTCGAGCGAATACTATTACTGTGAGTGATAATCGAAGGCGGCTGACGATAGAGGAAACGCATATATGGGAGGTAGCGTATCTAGTTGATTGCCATTTCTAGTCTTTTATTACTGTACGGATCACTCTTTCTATTCTATCCTCTATTACTATATGGACCGCTATTCTCTACTCTATTGACTATACTATTTCTCTATTCTGATCACTATACGGGTTACTTGTCGAGCGAGTATTATCGAGCAAGTACTATTAGTGCGAGTGTTATTCGAAGGCGTCTGGCACCAGTATTGTTCAACGGCGTTACTAGAGTTGTATTTGCGATTATAAAGTCTCTACTTCAACGAGCATTGCGAAATTGACAACGAGTATTCGTTGACATTACAGAAGTGGCAACGAATATTGGTTAACATCACAAAACAAAGCTAAGGAAAATTTCTTAATTGGGTAAATAATAACAGAATACGTTTTGTTTCAATTAATTTGCACAAGAGGGTATATTCAACTTTTTTTTTTATCTCCTCTAGCAAATTTGTTATAACTGATCCACACACTGACATAATTGAAGTCTTTAGTATTTATTAATTACACATCTTTTATATTTATGATGCATTCAGGGTAGGCGTCAACACTACATTTTGTTTACATTCGAGATCATTCTGTTTTTGAAAAGGTTTATCTTGAGTCCTACTTCTTGGAAGAGTTGATAGAGAATGTTTATTTTTTTTATACAATATCATTCCTATTCCAAATACGAATACCTACGTCATCGGCATAGCAACCTCCTCCTCCTTCTCCTCCTCCTCAGTACATTGGCCTCGGGAGGAGAAGCAGGAAAGGTGTTTTTTTTATTAGTAGTTAAGAAAGTGATAAAAATGAAATTGATGAGAATATTAGTCTGATGGGAGTTTCCTTCCTAACCTTCAGAACTTCGGATACTAGTAGACAGGCTGAAGAGTTCATCAACCGAATGTTTATGATAGAAATAATAAAGATTAGGATACTAGTTCAAGTCATTCGTAGAATAATGATCGTAGTGCATCTCGGAATTTCAACGAACTAAGAAAAATGCATCGTGGGACGGGATTGAACTTGAAGACTCTGAGAGATGCATTTCCGTGAAGACAGTGGAACTTGGCCGATAAAGTCGAAATGCAATGATGAAAAACTTAACCTGAATTAACCTATCTCCCTCATTCAGCAACCGATGCAAGTGACAGACGTTTGTCCGATAAAATCGCCGCAAGTCAGGATTGAAACCGAGCCGAGCCAAGTGTCGCTGATGGCCGGACGCCCGCATTAAAATAGAGGGGTGGGGGAAAGAAAGAAGGATAACGCCCCCCCCCAACACCTTTAGCCCGTTTGAGGCGACCGTCTGTTCAATTTGTCCTGTCGTATATTTCCTTGTTTTCTTTTAGGCTGGACTGTCAAAGAACACCCGTCAGTGTGTTTTTTGTCCTTTTGATAGCTATTTGAAAAGATGAAGGACTTCCTCGTTGACGAAAATCGTGTTTGACGTAATAAAAAAGTGTTGGGGTTGTTTCAGATTTAAAATCTTGAAAGATTGGAAATAATAAGCGTTGAGTAGGCGTTTGTAGATCTAGTTTTAGAGAATAATGTTGTGGGGCGGGGTGGAATTAGAAATTAATAGAGGTGAAAGGAAGAGGAGGAGGAGGAGGAGGGGGACGGGGGGGAAGAGGAAGAGAGTGAGAAGTAAAAGAAGAAGGGTCAAGGAGTTGATAGAAGAGGAGAAAATGGAGCTGGAGGAGTGGGATGAAGAAGAAGGGTCAAGTGGAAGCAATAGAAGAGGAGGAGTAACAACAAGAAGAAGGTTTAAAGTGTGGGAAGATGGAGGAGGAAGTGTGAGAAAAAAGTTGATGATGATGAAGAAGAATGCTACAGGAATGGAAAGAAGAAGAAGAAGAAGAAGAAGAAGAAGAAGAAGAAGAAGAAGAAGAAGAAGAAGAGTGGAAAAGAGGAGAAAGATGAGAGAAAGAAGAAGAAAGAAAAATGAAAGAATGCTACAGGAATGGAAAGAAGAAGAAGAAGAAGAGAGTGATAAGAAGGAAAAGAATGAAAGAAAGAAGAAGAAAGAAAAATGAAAGAATGCTACAGGAATGGAAAGAAGAAGAAGAAGAAGAAGAAGAGAGTGGAAAGAAGGAAAAGAATGAAAGAAAGAAGAAGAAAGAAAAAAACTACAAGAAAATTATGTAAACAGCGAGAGAACGAGAGTGAGAAACACTGAAATGACTCCGACAACAACATGAAGCAAAAATTAAGAAAAAATTGTAAAAAGAAAACAAGAGAAGGAGATTAAAGAAGAAAAAGAAGATAGCGAAGGTAACATCTACAGTAACAATGATTCTGATTTCATTTGCTGCCCTTAGGCGCAGCCCTTGCCTTCATGAGAAATCCAAAGCCTCGCTTTCGATCTGTGCTCATTCATCACGATTTATCAGAAGAACGACGTTGCCTAGAGCCCTACTTCATACGTCCAAGATTTAGTGCTGATAATAACAGCGCTTATGTGCTGCTGTCACTTTCTGCTCTCATAACTTTCGACAGATCCCTTTTAATGTTTTCACTTATTTTCATTTCATCTGCTTTTACCCTCAAGCACGAATCCTACTTTTGATGGCAAACCCTATTTTTCCTTCCTTCGCGTGAAAGTCGAATTGTCTTTTATCCCTGAATTAAAAAAAATATATATTTTCTTATTTTTTACGATTTTGTTTTAATGAGATATTCTTTAATTACCAAAAAATATTCTTCCTCTTTGAAATGTTAAAAGATTCTTGATTTTGATTTTATTGAAGGTCAGTCAATGTTTGTCTTTCCTTGATGGTCTCTGTAAACAACTTTTGATCCTTATATCAGACATTCATTTCGTATTTTCTATTCTTTTTATTTAAGGGAATTAAAAACAAAGTTTTGAGGAAGGAAATATTTTATATGGTTTGTTGAAAAGAAAGCATATAAAATATTTAAATATTTTATATGGTCTGTTGAAAAGAATTATTGTGATTCCACTGAGAAAATAATATGAACTCATGCTCTCTACAATGAAGATTTTCTCAGTGTAAACCAGCATTTCTCGACCTTTTTGCCCTTTTGGAAACCTTGAAATAGTTTCCAAGTCTCAGAGAACCCAACTGCATAAAAAAAATAACATTGTAGATCACGTGGTAAACATAATATATGGCTTTCGGTCTGTTCTTGAGTGAGTCAACCAATGATGCCCATATCCTCCACGGACAAAGCCTGTCCAATAAAGAATGAAGACCGTTTCACACTGACATCATACAGACATCGCTAAATACATTACCTATGATTATTATAATTTTAAATAATATGAGAGGTTGAAGCCTTTATTATAATAACCAAGGATTTTACAATAATATGCCGTATACATATATATATATATATATATATATATATATATATATATATATATATATATATATATATATATATATATTTCAATTAAATGTGCAAATATAATTTATAAATTCATGAATCATTCATACAAAAAACAAATATAAACGGGGATCATATCCTTCATATACAGGTTCGGGGTTGATGTATCTTATAGTGTTTGCGACGAAGTATTCTCGCCATTTAAATCATTAACCTCTATATTTGTTTTTTGTATGAATGATTCATGAATTTATAATATATATATATATATATATATATATATATATATATATATATATATATATATATAGTAAAAACTATGAATATAAAATCTTAATCTTTCCTTTGGTAAACATAATATATCGTCACTATGCATATGCATCCTGTGCTCGAGTGAGGCACTTAGTGACACACGAATACGTCACGTACAGGTTCAGTCCACTGACCAGTAAGGCGGTTTCACACTGACGCCATACAGACATCGCTAAATACATTCCCTATGATTATTATAATTTTAAATAATATCAGAGATTGAAGCCTTTATTATAATAATCAAGGATTTTACAACAATATGACATATATATATATATATATATATATATATATATATATATATATATATATATATATATATAAAACTATGAATATAAAATCTTCATCTTTCCTTTGGTAAACATAATATATCGTCACTATGCATATGCATCCTGTGCTCGAGTGAGACACTTAGTGACACACGAGTACGTCACGTACAGATTCTGTCCACTGACCCGTAAAGCGGTTTCACACTGACGCCATTCAGACATCGCTAAATACATTCCCTGTTATTATTATAATTTTAAATAATATAAGAGTTTGAAGCCTTTATTATAATAATCAAGGATTTTACAACAATATTCTCTACGTGTCTAATAAAATTACGAATATAAAATTAAACAACAATAACTAAAAAATTATCACTGTTTTTCGCTGAACCTCGAGTGACCTTTTGTGAAACCGTAGGATTCCTGGAAACACCGGTAACACCGGTTGAGAAACTGATTTAAAGTATATTTGCGAGCATCTTGATTACGCGTAATCCATCTGTAATCCCAAATCCTCTGAATAAAACACTCAGGAAAAGTAGAGAAATGATTATTATTATTATTATTATTATTAATAATAATAATAATTTCTCTACTTTTCAAATGGGTGAAGAACATGAAAGTAGTAAGCGACTTTATTCAGTAATAAAGGAAGCAAACAAGTTCAAAATAGAGTTTCAAATAGGTGAAGCAATACAAGTAAAGTACAATACACCGACTGAAACTGCAAAATATTTTTTTTTTAAAAAGCAAAAGCAAATGCAAGAGATCAGACATAGAAACGATGGCAAGATAAACCCCTTCACGGTCAATACTCTACCCGTACCAAACAAATTGATGTTGACAAACCCTGTACCCATCAGTGGCTACGTAGTGCAGGGTTAAAAACTGAAACTGAAGGTTTTATACTTGCTGCACAGGACCAATGCTTGCTAATTAGGAATTATCAAGCACACATGATGAATAATTGTGTTAGCCCCAAATGCAGATTCTGTGATAAATATCCAGAAACAATTGACGATCTTGTATCAGGTTGCACGGTATTGCCACCCACGGAATATAAAACACGGCACGACAGAGTGGGCCAATATATGCATTGGAAAATATGCAACTTCTTCAGAAAGGAAACTGAAATAAATTGGTATGAACTCCACCCAAACCCGGTTACGCAGATAGAACCTGTGTAATTTTATGGTACTTCACAATACACACAGACGGAACAATCAAAGCTAATCGCCCAGACATCGTTATCAAAGACCGCACATACTAAAAATGCCTTCTTATTTATATGGCAGTCCCGGCAGAATGCAATGTATCTTTGAAGATATTCAAAAAATCTATCAAAATACAAAGACCTTGAAATTGAAATCTTAAAAATGTAGCACATGAGAACATCAACAATTCCTGTTGTAGTTGGAGCCCTCGGATTGGTTGGAAAAGATTCCAATAGACTCATTGAAGGAATTACTGACAGCCCATGCCTTAAAGAAATACAAAACATTGTTCTCAAGAGTACAGCCCACACCTTACGAAAGGCTTTATCTATGTAAAATATGTGTGATTTTTTTTAATTGCTCAGTGGAAAATGTCATGATGCGGTTTCTGATCTTAGGTCTCTGGTCGGGACCCGGAAAGAAATGGATAGACACCAGAAATCAAAGGAATAATAATAATAATAATAATAATAATAATAATAATAATCTGGACCAACAGAAAAGTGGCTGGCTGAGGAGCACTGGGTTGAAAGCTGAATCAGAAATCCTAATTATTGCAGCTCAGGACCAAACCCGAAATGCAGAATCTGCGGAAAATATAATGAAACTGTCGACCATATTATCTCACTATGTCCGGAACTGGCAAAAAAGAATATACACAGAGACATAACAAGGTAGTGGCATATGAGCACTGGAAGATATGCGAGAAGCACAAAATCGAATCCACTGACCATCAACCAGACGCAGTTACCCAAAATAAAGATGTAACTATCCTCTGGGACATGCCAATTCAAACTGACAGGGAAATAAAAGCCAACAGGCCTTATATTAATATAAAAGATAAGAAATCCAGGAAGTGTATGCCTATTGACATAGCAGTACCATCTGAGAGAAACACATCCATAAGAATTATCGAGAAATTGTCCAAATACAAGGAACTGAACATCGACATTAACAGGATGTGGGGAATGAAGACTGAGACTGTACCAATAGTAATCGGAGCACTGGGCCTCGTGAGAAAAGGAATGGACAATTTTACTAATAGTGTCCCAGGTAACATCAACATACAAGTTGCCCAGAAAGATGGCTCTACTAGTAGCATCCCATATACTAAGAAAAGTGCTATCAGTTAAATGACAATTCTCCTATAGGGCCTAAGGACCATAGTTTGGAACCGGCTCTACAGGATACAAAGCAGGAAACATAATATACACAAATAATAATAATAATAATAATAATAGCAGCTCTGATGCTCTAACTGTCCTGGCGCTGTCTGATCTTAATAGATTGGATGTGTTAACATATACAGGTTTTGTCTTGGTGATTTATGATGTGTCCCACCAAGTAAAGTATGTGTGATGTGGTGCAATGGATAACGAGATAATGAGAAATCGGAGATCCGAGTTCGAATTCCAGTCGGGTTCCTTACATTCATTTACGCGCAAATACCTTTAGGAAAGGTATGGATTTCTAACTTACTCACCCCAGCTATGAGCTGAATGGTAGGATAGGCTGCGTCCTATAGCCTTTGGTGGTAACCAGTGGACCGTAGAAAGAAATGGTAACCTAATGCGGGAAAATTTTGTGTCTATTCAGTCCTGAATCGAGACATGATCGCCCAAGCGTGTATCACATGATGACATTTGACTGCAGTAAATATCCTGTATTTACATTAGTCGGACTATTGTCCTCATCTTTGTCGCCATATTTGTTTTCGGCCGTTGTACGCTCCGGCCTTCAGGTGGTTGGAATTTCGAACTTGCCGATCGCTGGGGTAGACTGTTCTAATTCCACTATGTTATGGATGTCAGGCGTTTTCCTCTGAAAGTTCTCCACTGCCTTAACCAGCTGAACACCTTCTTTGGGTCTGTCATCTGTGCCTTTATCCAGACCTTGAGGACATTTTTTTTCTGACTGTAAACCTAATGTTTTCAGCATCATTTTTACCAGGCTCATATTGCAATTTTTTGCTGTTATCATTGCATGTTACATCTAAATTTGTTATTTGGGAACACAATTCCCATATTGTATTTATTTCTATGCTTGGTCGGCTCAGAGATTTTGTGGCCTAGCATATGTGCTGATTCCTAACATAGTTATCCGACCTTTCCAATGGTGTTTCCCTGTTATGATCCCCCCACAGGGGCGGTGATCATATCGCCACGCCTGATTTTTTATTTGGCTGTCGTGTTCAAGCCTGGGGGGCGGCCTTTCTCCTTTATATACTGCTTAATCAGATTTCCTCTCTATGGGGGTCTCACTCGGGAGATACCTGCGAAGTGTATTTTGAAGGTTGTCCTGATGTTATATGGACCGCATTTTTTTTTCTCTCTGATCCCCCTTCAGGCAGGCAGACTGTTTTCTTCTGAGTTTATTGTCCTTCCTCCTCCTCCTCTTGTACCCGCCTATCCCAGTTTTTTGGGGCTGCTGCCACCCAGGGTAGTTGTTGCTTGTAGGGTACCTCACCAATCATCTAACGTCTCTGGATCAAACATCCATCAAACATGGCACGTGGAATTAGAACAGTCTACCCCAGCGATCGAAATAAAGGGTTCAGTCCCAACCACCTGAAGAAGGCCTCCCTCAACGGCCTTCAAATATGGCGACAAAGATGAGGACAATAGTCCGACTAATGTAAATACTGTACATAATACCTCATCTCAGAAATATAGACAAACTCTGAAGTAAATATCCTGTTCACTATGATAGATTTTCTGGAGCTTGCCTGACTCTAACTAGTTAGGCGTGTGTCTACTACAGGCTGACACACTGGGCATCTCTGTGCAAGACTAGGGTTTTTTTTTGACTGTATAACCAAGGCGAATTGTGAGTTACATCTAAATATTTGGGAACACAATCGCAGAAGTCAGAGCGAACATAGTTATCCGACCTGAAGGTATTTCTAATTAGGACCCCACCTGTCACCATATCGCGCATATTTGGCTGTCGTGCATGGGCTTTATATACCTTAATCAGATTGGGTATATTAGGCTCTGTATAATTTTTTTTATCCTAGCGTCAGTTTATTTACATACTGCTCTCACTCACTCACTCACTTCACCTCCCACCACCACCACTCCATCCTTTACTCAATCACTCCCTCCCCTCATTTCCTTACTCACTCATTCACTCACTCACTCCACTCACGCCTCACACCCTCCCTCACTAACCATCCCCTCACACAATCCCCCTCACTCCCCTATCCTCCTTCACCCCTCCCCCTTCATATCCTTCATTCTCACTCATTTCCACGCACACCCTCCCCTCCCTCCATCCATCCTTAACTCATTCACTCCTCCTTCACTCCCTCACTCTCCCTCACTAACTCACTCCTTCCTCACTCTCTCACTCATTCAATAATAATAATAATAATAATAATAATAATATCCATTTAGGCGTTAGGGTCTATACCATCGTACTTAAAGTCCTACATTGAGAAACTCGGAATAGTATACCATAGTATACCATAGTATACCATAGTATACCATCTCCATATGAATTTACGTTGGTTGGCACTGCAATTATAATGCGAAATGTTCTGATATCAAAGTTGTCCGACTTGATGAAGAACATTTATAATTCAAACTCTCTGGATGAAAAAGAAATCGCGCGAAAAAATGCATAATGATGATAGTGGAGAAAGAACACTTCACTTCTGATTTTTCAACTTTAATTGGGTTTAAGCGTGCTACTAGATTGGCATTTAGGTCCTAACCGTTTACTGTTGAAATAGCTAAATGCAACTGCCACTTCTACTCTATCAGTTTCTTTTCTCGCACATCCCGCCTGTTGAACCCCCTCTCGTTTACTTGCTTTCCTGATAACTACAATTTTCAAAAAATTAAATGCAACATCAATCGCCATCTTCTGTCTGTTTGAACCCCCTTCATCTTTTGTCCTTTCCTCACCCCCCCATAACCAGTTTTTTTCTCTCACTTTCATTCCCTGTTACCCCCTCCCTGCGTACTAGTGGCATTTCCGCCTTACTTGGAGGTGAAATGATTTTAAAAAATAAGATAGAATTACCCAAAGAATTAGTTCAAGAAAAATTAAAGACAGATTTTTGGAAATTAAATTTTCTAGAAAACCCAATTGACTATTCTGCCACACTATCGTCTGCCACACTATCGTCTGCCACACTATCGTCTGCCACCTTTCAAGCAATTTCATAAATTCATTCTTCCATGAACTATTTTTTTTTTAACTGTTTGAGTATAGAATTGCTCTAGAGGTATTTTATGGTCTTTCAGGGAATTTTTTTAAGGAAATCAGTAAAGCCACTAAGACAAAGAGGGGGGGTTACTGGGTGTTGGAGAAAATTATTAAGGAGCGATAACAAAAGAAGAGTAATCATGAGGACACTCGATAGCGATTGACATTGCATTTAATTTTTTGCAAATTAATGTTGGCTGGAAAGAATGGAGCCGGAAGAGAGTTGCACAAGTGAGAAGTGAGAGAAAAGAAACTGCTAGCATAGAATTTACAGTTACATCTAAACAAAACTTTAAACTGATGAGACCTCGTTCCCAGTTCAGTACTGCGCTTAAATTAAGATGTCCAGGTTTGGTACCATAGCGAAGAGCGATATTTATTTGTATTTTATACAAAATGCGACCATAATAGGGGGGATGGGGAAAAGGACGGTCTTCTGTTTTAACGTTAAACTTAACTAGCGATAAACACTGACCCAAGCATACAACAATATTCCTTACACCAAAACAACGTATTCTTACTTACCTTTCTTACTGCATCCATCATAATACCTCATTGTCTCTAGGAAAGTACTAACTAGACCACTTATGTACAATTCATTGTTTGTGGGTGGAAGGGAATAAAATAACAATTTAAAAATTTAAACACCAATACTATAGGACACTTGATAGCGATTGACATTGCATTCAAATTTTTGTAAATAAAAGTTGGCTGGAAGCAATGGAGCCAGAAGAGAGTTCCACAAGCGAGAAGTGAGAGAAACTGCTAGAATAGAATTTAAACAAAACTTTAAATTGATAAGACTTTGTTGCCAGTCTAGTAGTGCTTTTAAATTAAAATGTCTAGGCTTGGTACCATAGCGAAGACCTCATCCGAGCCATGAAATTATTTATAGAAATGGCACATGGTGGCAACTATTCGGCGGTGGGAAAGTAACTGAAGCCGAGACGCCAGATCATGGAATTAATTCTGAAAAAGCCGGAATAAATGACAGACGAGGAAAGATTTCTCAAATAACTTCCAACAATTTTTGGTAAGAAAATACATCCGCAGCCTAAGGTGTACTTAAAAGAATATTTCGCCATTCCTTGTAACTAATTCAGGGCATTTTTCGTTTGATCACTTCCTTTACTACATCGACTTGACAGCAGTACTTGTTCGAATCAATCATTTGAAAGTCAAAGCATGACTTAAAGCTTTCTTTTGCTTTATAGTTATACATTTCATTGAAGTCTCCCCCTCTCCTCATCGCTCTTTCTCGCTGTATATATATATATATATATATATATATATATATATATATATATATATATATATATATATATATATAGTTAGTTAGTTTTTATGAAAAACTAGGTAAACAGTATGGATAATCCTAAGGATATATATATATATATATATATATATATATATATATATATATATATATATATATATATATATATATATATATTAGTTTATAAAAACTAGGTATATATATATATATATATATATATATATATATATATATATATATACTATTGTTGTAATTATTTACTATTGTCCTCGTTTTTACTGCAATATTCAAGACGTTTCAGCTTTTTGTACGCACCAGCCTTCTTCAGGTAATATACGTTGGAATTTCGAACAACATTGTTTAGCTTTAGGTAAGTATATAAAGATATTTCTACTCGGCAATCTTTACTCCCGAGGTCAGGGTAACATTCACGGTGCTATCTCAGCACTGGTCGGTTCTCCGTTGCCCAACTATTTATTGCTGAAAGTGAGAAATAAACGTGACCCTAAATATTTATTGTACATCAATTGCTTAAAATCCTTACTGCCAGTAATTTTTTCAAAATCAATCAGAAAATATATTTTTTGTTTTTTCAGAAACAATAGATTTTTATATTAATTTATCTTCGGTTTGATTTTAGAAAATATTTACAAAACAAAGATATACAAACATATTTTATTTAAAAAACAATGTTTATCTTCATTTTGTGCAGGGAACGGATATAAAACAACATAGAATTAGGATTCTTTAAATCGATCTTCCGCTGTTTTTTTTTTTTTTTTGTACCTTATTGGGTATTACTGAAAATTATATGGAAAAATATTGAGCGTATTTACGATACATGTAACGTAATATTTCGAAACGTTGAAAAATTAACTAAAAACCCCTAAAGAACAAAAATCATTTCGTTCAATCAAATATATATATATATATATATATATATATATATATATATATATATATATATATATCAAGTCCATAATTGGTGTATACGGGTATACGGAATGAATTCAATAACCAACAATTACTATTCTTAAAAGAGTGCTCAATACAGAGTAGAGCAGATATTATTATTTATTTAAAAAAAAATTATAACATAAATATGTTATAAAATCACTACAAAAATAGCCATTTTGTTTCAACATCTCCGGTGTCTTATCAAGTGATGATGTAGTCTTGCAAGTGGACGTTTCGCGCGCATGTGTAGACAAGGTAACATCAACAAAGCCCACACCGAATAAATGTGTCACAAGAAATGTGTCATATATATATATATATATATATATATATATATATAATGTATATATATATATATATATATATATATATATATATATATATATATATATATATATATATATATATATATATATATATATATATAACTAAACTTTGGCACCCGTATTATACGTATACTACAGCCAGTAAGGTTCGAACTCATTAAACACTATAAATTGTTCACCTCATTAGCTTGCTAAGCATTACGACGTGTTAATGTGCCATATTAAAATAACGTAAAATCATAATAAAATATGATGAAAATGAAATATATTCTTCGAAAACGAATTGCATATTTTACCAGTGCCCTTCAGCGCCCTAAAATCCTAATTACCATTTTCAATACAATCACCAAACATATAAAAACGAACGCTGGAGGGATTAATAGCAACTTTGTTTTTTATGTGAGATTTAATTAAATTTATTATTTGTATAATACAAATATGCTTATACATACATACATACATACATACATACATACACACGCACATATAGATATATATACATACATACATATATATATATATATATATATATATATATATATATATATATATATATATATATATATATATATATATATATATCTTTAGAAAGAAAAACATAGATGATTGATAAACACATGTTTATCTAATATACAAGTCTTCTCACTTTCTTTCTCTCTCTCACACGCATATATATATATTAAAAAAACATAGAGGTTGATCTATTGATAAACAAAATCAAACCACCAATCAACGAACATGAAAGAATTTTCATTACATTAATCAAAATTATATCCGATAACTTATTAAGTCGAACTGTATTCGAAAATATAACTTCAACATAAAACACACATATCACCGCTTCTAGTAATTATGTCCAGACAAACTTGTATATGCACAAATTCTGAGTATCATCTACCATGTATTCACTTGGGAAAACAGAATGACATAACGTATTCTTATTACTTTCTGGTAAGAGGCAGTTACCCTCCTTATTATTAGAAATGTACTAATTCATTCATGGTAAGTAGTCCTGGGTAACTTCCAAAGGAAGAAGATAATACAATTGCAATGACTTTTCTAGCTGAATATTGAATACTTCTATCACAATTGACTCTGTCGATAAGAGTTTTGTGTCTTGCGAGATTCCATATCACAACATATTATTTCCAAGCTCCCAATAAAATTATATTTCAGCATTAAATGACCCATAAGGAGTTGATATGCCGTTAAATAAACAAACCAATCGATCAATCTTCTTTAAATTCCCATGTGGAACATATGAACGCACCCTCCAGAAGCGCGTACATGGGTAGGGTGGCATAATGGTTAGCGACCTGGAATCGAAAAACGGTGGGCCGGGTTCGAATTTCTGTTAAGTTTGTGGCATACACTTTCGCACACATCCGGTTGAGGAAATTTTGTAATCACCTCTTCTCTCCCCAGCTATGGATAAAATGGTCAGGCTAACTTGCCACTTCATTATATTTTGGCAATCGGTATCGTAGAAGGGCAACTCTGAATTGAAAACTGGGCATTGGGCTAACAACCCCATCCGATGAAAAACAACAGCTCCAATTCCTATTTTGTTGTGTGTGATTACTGTATACTACAACACACACATATATATATATATATATATATATATATATATATATATAATTATTTATTTAAAAATATGATTCCAAATCGCAACATAAAAAGTCCCATGTTTCAAAACAAGAGCCGAAAACTTCAATATAATTATTTAAATTAAATTGAGTTAAAATAAGCTCTGTTCCATCTTCAAGCGAAATTTTTTTGGAATGTGTTTCTGAAATTTACGTGTTTTAAAAATTGAAATCAAAATTTCCATGGTAACAGCTAGGGCGAATTGTTTAAGTTGGGTAGGCGGGTGTTGGGTGTTAATAATAAGTATCAGTATAGAGTTACTTTCGTAGATGACAAGTCAGGGAAAGGTGGGGGTGTCTAAATTTGAAACGGAAGATGTATTAACCCTCGTCTAGTTTGCATGTCTATGGAGATTTATTTATTTTATTTTTTTATGAAAGGGATTTGTGCATATAAAAAAACTGTCGTAACGTTTGTTTTTTGACGACTTCATAAAGGGTTATCTTTTTTTAGAGTATTTAAACTATTTATTTGGGCTATGGATTATGAAGGGTTTATATTGTATATGCATGTTTTTAGTTAATTATTCAAACCATGAATCTGATGAGTGGGCTACGGATTAAACAAGTTATTATATTGTATGCTAGTTTTTAGCTAATAATTCAAACCAAAAATCTGATGATGCCTACAAAAAACCGTTAACTCGTGTCTATTGTTTAAAAGATTATTATTATTTAGAAGCTTAATTATGTGCAATTTCTCATGGAGGCATAAAGGGCATGGGTCACCCCAAGTTTTACATGTTCTAGCCTTGTTTATAATTTTCCATTTAACTTTAGGTGTCCTATTTGTTTCCATCAGATGCCAAAAATATTTAGATAGGGAAGTCTGATTTTGTTTATATTATTGAAATAGCACTTATGCTGCCTCCATCTATCTTTAAAATCATTCTTCGTGGACCCAATGTATATCTTATTAGTGCTAGGGCTCTCAGTGGATGATATATATATATATATATATATATATATATATATATATATATATATATATATATATATATATATATCAGTGGATGATATATATATATATATATATATATATATATATGCTAGACCACGAATATACCCGTTGGGTACTTTTTTTAACAATATTATCAATTTTATTCGAACCTGCATCCTACACGGAACCGTCAAAGGACGAATATTTTCTATGAAAATTTCTCGGACATTTAGGCCGGTAAATGTTACTTAATACTGTTTATTATAAGCAGAGCATTTACTTAAATACTTGTATCTATAAAAACAATGTTAAACATAAAAATGTCTTTAATAAATTGTCGGACTTTGTCCAATTCTTAATGTATATATATATATATATATATATATATATATATATATATATATATATATATATATGTGCGTGTGTGTATGTGTGTGTGTGTGTGTGTGTGTGTGTGTGTGTGTGTTTGTGTAATTTACTGTATTTATATGAGACGAGTGGTCAGTATCGGAAATAGAGCGTTTGAACCTATTCGTATCGTTAGCATTTATGTATATATATATATATATATATATATATATATATATATATATATATATATATATATATATATACATGAAGAAAAATATACGGAAAAAACAAAAAAAATCCTAATATGCAATTATGCTGTTTTTTAATGTTAATATAATGTCAACGTCGGACGTTTCGGTCTTGTAGACCATCTTCAGGACATATTCATAAAACATAACTAACATCAGACTATATTCAATTTACCATGAAAAGACGATGGACATAAGAAGGATTGTTTCGTGATGGACGAGTTCTTTTGGTGAATGGGTAAAATGTAATGTACGAATGGGTCGCGAATCTGATTAGCTAGGTATAAAATAGTTAAGTTTGACCAGCCTCTACCCCTCCCCTTTATTGGCCTCGTGCCAGAATTTGTACTTTTTGTATGAATAAATACCGACATAAGAGTAAGACTGATCAAAACAGATAACTTTTTCAAGATCAGCGTTCCGTTTCTCAATTTGATCACGTCGGCGTCACGTGGGCGATGTTGTGAAAACGTATTCCTAAAATAGAGTATTTCGAATGAAAAATGAAAAGAATTTTATTTTAATCTAAAACTTATATGTACGTTTGTCGAGCATTAATCTTGCTAGAAAAGGGGAAATATTAAAGAAGCCGGGTCTAGTATTCACCGTGCGTGAGATAGATATTATGCCTGCCTCTTTTGTTTGTTTTTTCCGTATATTTTTCTTCATCCTGTCGGATCTATATCCATATATTTGCTTATATATATATATATATATATATATATATATATATATATGTGTGTGTGTGTGTGTGTGTGTGTGTGTGTGTGTATGTGTATTTAGTCAGCAAATCTTCATTCATACATTTTTCATTGAATAATATAGACATATTGTGTCTACTTATATTTATACTGATCCTTTACATTTGTTTAATACAATTTTTTTAAAACACACGCGAACCCGACATGTTATAGATATTTTAGAATTTTTAATTCATCCTTTGTAGTTAAGGAAATTTTTTACAAAACAAGTGTTTCAGTATAAGGGAATTGGTAGAAAAATGTAAAATGGCATGAATTTAAAATGGCATGCACTTAAATATGATGTTGCTATATCCATAATAAATTTTGTTGAGTGTTGATTGGTTGATTTTCATATAGAGGGGATCGTGAATTTGAAGTTTTTGTTTATTATTTTCGTGGTGTAGTATATTAGTGTTTTTTAATATTGTATTGTGAAGGTGGATAGGAATATTTTTTAAATGTTGTGCAACAGAAAGTTTAAGACGTCTTGATAATGTTGTAGTCGTCAAGCGCCCCCTCAACTTTTTAAAAATCACTAGGACAACGAAATGCAGATTTTACCGCAGTTGCAATAAGTTGTAATTTACCCCTGAAGATGATCTTAAAAAAGGTCGAAATTACTAGGATTAAAAAAGAAAAAAAACTACGGAACCTTCCTTGATGATTTTCATTTTAACATCAAGAAACTGATTAGACAACTGGAAAGGATCAGATATAAATATAAGTACACAATATGTCTATATTATTCAATGAAATATGCTTTAATATATATATATATATATATATATATATATATATATATATATATATATATATATATGTTTTTTCCTATTCGGGGAAACTACTGACTGACTGGGAACATATTTAGTAATTTTTTTTTCTATCTTCCCACCCTTTATGACTATTGGTTAATTTATTTTTTAATACCAGTTGTTAATAATATTTTTTCTTATCAGCATCTCTGTTTTATTTTGCCGAGGATTCTGTTTCTGAGGAAGTGTCGGCCTAAAGACGCCTAAAATCTTTTTTCTTAAACGAGATACATTTCTATCTATTTTAATAATAAAAAATATAATCCTCTCCTTAAAGTCATCTTGTCTTGGTGTAGGAGTATGAAAAATCTGTCTCTCTCTCTGTCTGTCTCTCTCTGGCTCGGTCTCTGTCACTCTCTCGCTATATATATATATATATATATATATATATATATATATATATACGTTGAGCTCTCATCATGGATTTAACTTTTTAATATTTTTTTGTATTAAATTTTAATAATTAAAAATTCCTCTAGCACCTACGGATTTTGTATTATATATATATATATATATATATATATATATATATATATATATATATATATATATATATAACATTATTTTCATATCTCTCTCTCTCTCTCTCTCTCTCTCTATATATATATATATATATATATATATATATATATATATATATATATATTGATATAAATATATATATATATATATATATATAATGTTCATATCTATCTATCTGTCTATCTATCTATCAATCTATGTGTCTGAATCTGTTTCTCTCTCTCTAACTCATTCAGTTCATATCTATCTATTTTTCTATATCATTCTGATCATATCTATCTATCTATCTATCTATCTATCTATCTATCTATCTATCTATATCTATCTATCTTATTCAAACATTATCTATTTCGTTCTGCTCATATCCCTCTGTCTATTTATATATCTCAGTGTGCGTGCGTGCGTGCGTGCTTGTTTTTGTGTGTGTGCGTGTGTGTGTTAGTAGTAGCAAATAATATAAGGAAAAAACCCTCGATTCCTTAGAAAAGACATTCTTTGAATTCTGGATACAAAACATGAGTAGGTGTACGCTTCCGTGAAGTTCAGAACGGGTGTATGTTCATTTTTCAAAAGGATAATGTAATCAGCCGGGGCGCTCATGTTTTCTGTGGCCGAGTGGGTTAAAGGGTGCGGGTATAAGATTGTTGTTTTTCCTCTGAAGAGGGCTAGAATCGAACCCTATTGTGGTGGCTCATTATTTTTGTTCGAGTCTCTTGATTACGCAGACCTATAAACGTAATTCAAGCTGTAAAAAATGCAAAAATTAGAGCGTTGACTCAAATTTGGCTATAAGCAAAACAATGTTTAGAATAGTTCAATATATATATATATATATATATATATATATATATATATATATATATATATCCATGACAGACATTTTTTTTCTCTTCATAATTTGTGTTCCCCGTTAACAGTTCTGATGACAGGGGACGAAACCGGTCGACTGGTGTGTGTTTTTGCTTTTATTTTAAATCTATTTTAAATCTATCATGGCCTATAATATAAAATTTCTTGCTCTTTATGCCATATATATATATATATATATATATATATATATATATATATATATTTATATTTTTTAAAACATCTGAGATTATTTCCATTTTAAATCTCCATACACCCTAATTTATTTTTAAAAAATTCATCACTCTCTCTCTCTTTCTCTCTCTCTCTATATATATATATATATATATATATATATATATATATATGTATATTTGTGTGTTTAGGCAGCAATCCTTCTTTCATACATATATATATATATATATATATATATATATATATATATATATTGACAGAACTAATATAATAGCGTCATCTACATGCAAAAAAGGCTAAAAATAATGGAAGACATATTGATAAAAACAAAGAAAACAACACTTAATAATATTAACTATGAACATGGACACCATATCTTGACCGTGTTTTGAAAGATTAAAACATTTTATAAAACATACATGTAAAAAACTATTTCGTATTTAACAGTTAAAATATTTAATCCTTGAATATGGCTAAATGTATAGCCGAAAGCGCTCGGATAAAAAGAACATTCGGACAGTTTTTATATAATTTATCATCCCAAAAGAAAAAAAATTATTAGATCGTATGAGAAATTGTATAAAAACTAAATAAACGCACCTTGTCTGTCGTATTCAATGAAATGTGCATATATATATATATATATATATATATATATATATATATATATATATAAAGAATACGAATTAAACAGAGAGGTCCCTTTAACAGAAGTATTGTATGTGTTTCATCCAAAGAAGGATGAAATTCGCAGATGACACGCAAACAAAAGACACCCTCCTTTTTCCCTTTTCATCATTAAAAGATCCAAAACCGCTTTGACAATTCAATGGCGTCGGCCGCTTTTACTTTTTCTACTCAATGAAATCAATCAAGCGGCAAAAACATCATCTTTACTCGTCGCTTTTACTTCGCCACTTGGGACATCAAAAATAACAGAAGGTAAACATTGAACAATTTATAGGATATTCTGACTTCTTTCTATTCCACATTGCCTACTCTTTCTTCTTCGGCTTCTTCATCTTTTTCTGCTTCATCAAAAACTTTATACTTCTTCATCTTCTTCTTCGTCTGCTTCATCAGAAACTTTCTTCTTTTTTGACGTCTTCTTTCACCTCATTTTCATCAGAAACTTTCTTCTTTTTGACGTCTTCTTACATCGCTTTTTCATCAGAAACTTTCTTCTTTTTCGACGTCTTCTTTCATTTCTTTTTCACCAGAAACTTTCTTCATTTTCGACGTCTTCTTTCATTTCCTTTTCATCAGAAACTCTTCTATTTGGACGTCTTCTTACATCTCTTTTTCATCAGAAACTTTCTTCTTTTTCGACGTTTTCTTTCATTTCTTTTTCATCAGAAACTTTCTTCTTTTTGACGTCTTCTTACATCTCTTTTTCATCAGAAACTTTCTTCTTTTTCGACGTCTTCTTTCATTTCTTTTTCACCAGAAACTTTCTTCTTTTTGACGTCTTCTTACATCTCTTTTTCATCAGAAACTTTCTTCTTTTTCGACGTCTTCTTTCATTTCTTTTTCACCAGAAACTTTCTTCATTTTCGACGTCTTCTTTCATTTATTTTCATCAGAAACTTTCTTCTTTTTCGACGTCTTCTTTCATTTCTTTTTCATCAGAAACTTTCTTCTTTTTCGACGTCTTCTTTCATTTCTTTTTCATCAGAAACTTTCTTCTTTCTCGACGTCTTCTTTCATTTCTTTTTCATCAGAAGCTTTCTTCTTTTTCGACGTCTTCTTTCATTTCTTTTTCATCAGAAACTTTCTTCCTTTTCGACGTCTTCTTTCATTTCTTTTTCATCAGAAACTTTCTTCTTTTTCGACGTCTTCTTACATCTCTTTTTTCATCAGAAACTTTCTTCTTTTTTTCGACGTCTTCTTTCATTTCTTTTCATCAGAAGCTTTCTTCTTTTTCGACGTCTTCTTTCATTTCTTTTTCATCAGAAACTTTCTTCCTTTTCGACGTCTTCTTTCATTTCTTTTTCATCAGAAACTTTCTTCCTTTTCGACGTCTTCTTTCATTTCTTTTTCATCAGAAATTTTCTTCTTTTCTGACGTTTTCTTTCATTTCTTTTTCATCAGAAATTTTCTTCTTTTTCGACGTCTTCTTTCTTTTCTTTTTCATCAGAAGCTTTTTTCTTTTTCGACGTCTTCTTTCCTTTCTTTTTCATCAGAAACTTTCTTCCTTTTCGACGTCTTCTTTCATTTCTTTTTCATCAGAAACTTTCTTCTTTTTCGACGTCTTCTTTCCTTTCTGTTTCATCAGAAACTTTCTTCCTTTTCCACGTCTTCTTTCCTTTCTTTTTCATCAGAAACTTTCTTCCTTTTCCACGTCTTCTTTCCTTTCTTTTTCATCAGAAACTTTCTTCTTTTTCGACGTCTTCTTTCATTTCATTTTCATCAGAAATTTTCTACTTTTTCGACGTCTTCTTTCTTTTCTTTTTCATCAGAATCATTCTTCTTTTTCGACGTCTTCTTTCCTTTCTTTTTCATCAGAAACTTTCTTCCTTTTCCACGTCTTCTTTCCTTTCTTTTTCATCAGAAACTTTCTTCTTTTTCGACGTCTTCTTTCATTTCTTTTTCATCAGAAACTTTCTTCTTTTTCGACGTCTTCTTACATCTCTTTTTCATCAGAAGCTTTCTTCTTTTTCGACGTCTTCTTTCATTTCTTTTTCATCAGAAACTTTCTTCTTTTTCGACGTCTTCTTACATCACTTTTTCATCAGAAACTTTCTTCTTTTTCGACGTCTTCTTTCATTTCTTTTTCATCAGAAGCTTTCTTCTTTTTCGACGTCTTCTTTCATTTCTTTTTCATCAGAAACTTTATTCCTTTTCGACGTCTTCTTTCATTTCTTTTTCATCAGAAACTTTCTTCTTTTCTGACGTCTTCTTTCATTTCTTTTTCATCAGAAATTTTCTTCTTTTTCGACGTCTTCTTTCTTTTCTTTTTCATCAGAAACTTTCTTCTTTTTCGACGTCTTCTTTCCTTTCTTTTTCATCAGAAGCTTTCTTCTTTTTCGACGTCTTCTTTCATTTCTTTTTCATCAGAAACTTTCTTCCTTTTCGACGTCTTCTTTCATTTCTTTTTCATCAGAAACTTTCTTCTTTTTCGACGTCTTCTTTCCTTTCTTTTTCATCAGAAACTTTCTTCTTTTTCGTCTTCTTCTGTCATCTCTTCCACTTCATAGACATACTTCTTTATCTTCATCTTTTTCTTTTCCTATAAGATTTCAATATTTTTTCTTTTTTTATTTGTTTCTTTTTTATTTTCAGTCATTGATTTTTCCTCCGTAAAACCTTTATTCCTTTGTTTTTCTTTTTCTCATTATTAGAATTATTTTTTCTTTTTTTGATAATTTTTCTTTCAGTATTTCTGTCTTTCTTTTCTCTTCCTTTTTTCCATTTGTACTCTTCCTCCAATTATTATTCTTCTTCTCGTTTCTTTTTGCTCTCCTTATATTTCTTTTTCGTAAGAAAAATTTAAATCACGCAGTTGAAGTAGAGAATCTTTTTCTGCCTTTGACAAAATGATATTCGAAATTCTCACCCTTTATTCGTGCTTGAACACCGACCGCTAGTGCTGGCGAAATAAATTCTGCTACCGTACCATTACGAAGACCCTATAGATAAAGCAGATGCAAATTTTATTACTGCCATCATTTTTCATAATGGTGGGGAAACAGAAGTCTATTTAAATGTATTCTTCTTTTTTTATTGCTGGTGTAATCAGTTAGCTGTAGTACTTCATTTAGAAAAACTTGGGATAAATTTAATAGCTAGGGAACTGGATTGCTCATGAACTTACAGAAATTATCATTGGTCAGCTTTTAAACTGGCGTGTTTCTTGTCTTGTTTAGGACAGGATAAAATGATTTGCGAACGAAATAATCCGAAGTGGGTTTATTACGAGAATTTCAACTTAAAAAAAATGGCTAAATGAAGAAAGAGGTTAGGACATCTCAACCTAAACGGAATCTGTTACCGAAAAACATCCTCTCTGTTTTTTGGATTGATGTGTACCTGACAACCCTGCTGAATGGATCATTATCTCCACTATCATTATCAAATTCATTTGTCCCATGAGTAAGTGTGGTGGTAGTGCCACTGCGCATCTGAGTACTTGTTAAGCTTCCCTCATATATCACGGTTGCGTTCCAATCTCTGAATCTCTGTGAATGATCTCCCAGTTCACTCAGTGTTGTTGTCAGAACACTTATTCCATTTGTCTGCCTTTTCTTCTGTTATCTAAAAAATTGTACATAATAGGATGGTTGCGGAAAGATTATTGACGATTATTATCACGTGACCATACCATTTCAACTATCTCTTATTGACGATGACTATGTGGTCTTCCAACGGAGCTGTTTTTTGTCAAACTGAATGGACCATTGGCAGAAAAAATAACTTTTTCTAGATTTAGCATAGCACGAAAACTTACGCATGTGTTCCCCAATGAGGTTTGAAGTGTGGGCGACTCGGGTGCGCTATTTTTTAAGTGTGGGATCTACGATCGTGCGCACTCTGAAAACAAGCTGAAAATAAATTCTACTTCTTTTTTTAAATTGTAAAAAAATCCATGTAACTACCTCGGATATCATCTGCTCTTACGAAAAGTGAATAACTCCTTGAGTTTTGTTCATTTTTCATTTGGAGGATTGTAGTTGTTACGAGGTAAGCTAAACAAATTTTGATTTAAATTTTATCATTTCAAAAGAGTACAAAAGTTTAATAAAAAAAACAAAAAGACAAACTTTGATTTAACATTTATAATTTCTTGGGGTGAATTAATATTTGCGATAAGTAACTTTACATTATTTGGGGTGAATTAACAGAAAAGTTTAATTATTATTATTATTATTGTTGTTGTTGTTGTTATCCTTCTTCTTCTTCTTCTTCTTCTTCCATAATTACGAACCATGCATATTTCTTTCTCTGTCCCCCTTCTGCCAGCGCCGAATTAAGCAGAGGCAAATGGCCGACCAGATACTTAAGGTTTCCATTTTGTTTTTGTTTTTCAGACTTATTTCTTCTCGTGCTAAACGCACTCTGTCTTATTTATTTATTTCTTTATTGGTTAAGCCTCCTTTTGACTAAACCCAACCACTGCTGCACGTGTCAATTTCAACCGGAAGGTGCGGGATGAGGGTCCTGCTGCGGTGGTGCTTCACAAGACGGCACGCTGGCCACCGGTGAATTTATTTTTGCCAGTTGTCGTGGCTGAAGTAAATGGCACTGCGCAAGACGCGGGAAGCCGTTCCATCCGGCTTTGGAATTGAACATCACGTGATCACTACCAGGCACACTGGTCTGATGAAACTCTGAGATGATAAACCGACGATGTCTGTCATGCCGGTTGCAGACGAAAGAAATGATAGCACGTTCATTTGGAAAACAGTGTTGTCTCTCATCTTGGATCGTCATCTAGCAACTATCTCAATCTTAAAACACATACACAAACAGACAGACAGAAACACACACACACACACACACACCACACACACATACACACATATATATATATATATACATATATATATAATTTATTCGAAAATTATAACATCAATATGTAAGAAAATCACTACAAAAATAGCTATTTTGTTTCTGGTGTCTTATCAAGTGATGGTGTTGAATGACATTATATTTGCTCTACTCTGTATTGAACACTCTTAATAATGTATTAACGCAATAATACAAACTGGTAAAGCAGGTTCGTAGTTCCAGGAGTACGGGTTAGTAGCAAAGTATATATAGAGTCTTTGGTATTGAAGAATAATATATTTTTGGTTTATTGGAATTTATTCCGTACACTCCAATCCTATAATTGGGTATATATATATATATATATATATATATATATATAAAAAACTGTAGTGAAATAATTTATTACATGGAACATTAAAGTGGTCTGTTTTTTATTCAAATATATATATATATATATATATATATATATATATGTTGTGGATTCCGGGTTGAAATCCGGTACCAATAAATAACAAACGCCAGAAATTAATATATGAAAATAATGTATTAACGTAATAATACAAACTGGTAAAGCAGGTTAGTAGTTCCATGAATACGGGTTAGTAGCAAAATATCTATACAGTCTTTGGTATTGAAGTATCGCTGTATGACTTCTTACTGAGTCTACGTGCTCGCTCACTGTGACTCCTACAACGCTGTTACCTCACCCTCATTCTTCCGGTTACCTACAACCTTTTACTCTGTCACTCTGGACTCGACTCGAATCTGCTCGTTGCAGTAGTATATGTATATACTGGGTGAGTCCATTTGTATAAAAAGGTGGACCCCTCAACAATATATATGAGAAATATCTAAAATGTCACACTACATCGAGATTTATTGCATTCGTATATCAGTATATATATATATATATATATATATATATATATATATATATATATATATATATATATATACACAAATCCCTTTGATTAATGCATTTTCGAATAGAGCGATAAAATTTTGATATACAAAAATTAGATTAGTGCATTCATAATACACGATAAATTTGGTAAAACATTCTTCAGTTTAACCATAGCAATTGAATATTGATTTATTTATAGTTACCAATTATAACATTATCATTAAACGAAGAAAAAAATCACAATATTGATACATATTTTTTAATCCTATCTAAGCCTTCGGCTTACATAAGCCATTATCAAAGATGACAATTACATTACAATATATTAAGCAATACACGGACAAAACAGTGATGATAGTCTGTTTCTGTTTACATGGAAGATTTCCAAGCAACGAAAAACTCGTGCATATGGAAGCGAAAATCGCACCGCAGCTCATGACGTTACACATGACCACGCGAGAGTGAAAACGAGAAATATTAAGTATAGGAAGCCGTTGGTATAAACTAATGGCTTCTGTTACCAATTATAGGCATTTAAGAATATTTTTGGAGATTTTATAGTTTATTTTGTTGAGGTTAAGTTTCAACTGTTTTATGTATATAGCTTCAAGAACTTTTCTTTTTTTCTTTTTTATTGTTTTCATGTTTAAGTATAGTTAGACTTTCCGGAATTGTGTATGCGGCCAGGCATGTTGTTTTAAATTCCTAAAAATATTAGAGTTACCATTCAAATGTAGTGTCAAGCGTCGTGAAAGCGAGTTGTGGTGTGACCAACATAAATATTATTTAATTCGTTGGAGATACAATCTCACAAAGGGCACTTGAATTTGTAAACTATGTTGTTTTTTTACAAATCGCTAACCGGGGGAGAAGAATCATTGCGAAGAATTGAGTTGGATATACTAGATTTAGTGTAGTATATGATTAGCTTAATTTTTTTTGCTAGGATCTCTTGTAGGTATATTGGTATTTACTAATTTTTTTTTGTATATTTTCATCTTGTTTATAATTAGTATGCATTTGATTGCGATATAGGAGATTAATATGCTTGAGATTAGTAGATGCAGTATTTTATACTATTTGCTTAGCATTGAGATTTCTAAGAAAGCATCAAATATATATAATATATATATATATATATATATATATATATATATATATAGGCACACACACACATATATTTAGGCAGCAGTTCTTTATTTAAACAAGTTTCGTTGAATAATATTGACATTTCTATACTGATACTTTCCAGTTAACAAATCGGTTTCTTGATGTCGAGATGAAATTCACCAAGGCAGACATAGTAGATTTTTGTTGCCACATCTACACATGCGCAAAAAAAAAAACGAGAGAATATTTTTGAAAGAATTTTTTTCCTCAATCTAACCGAAATCATCTGTATTCTTTTTCTTTTTTTCGTAACAAAACGGACCACAATTTTGACATAGTGAATACTAATTTGATTAAAAGAGAAAATAATCCACTGACATGAAAATGTCTGGAAAGTGCCTTGATCTCTAGTTCAGCCACAATAAATTTGCGTCCAGGCTCTTACAATATATCATCATCCTTGGTAGATTTTATATTTTCCCAGTGTGGGATAGTCAGAGACAAAGGTGATAGAGAAAAAAAAAAGAAAAGAAAAAGAAGAATACAGAGGAATTCGGCTAGATTGAGTGAAAAAAAATTATTTCAAAACTATTCTTTCAAAAAGTTTGAAGCTACCAGCGTCTCTCGTTTAGTGCGCATGTGTAGACGTGGCAACGTCAACAAAGCCCAGTCCGATTAACTACTAACAGATGAAACGCGTGACAAAAAATCTTTCCAGTTTGTTATATATATATATATATATATATATATATATAGTTTTTAAATTTTATCGTAAACCCACTAACAAAAACGATCGAATTAATTTCTATTTCTACCACAGTTAAAAAATAAAATCAGAAGTAGGCATAGGATTCTGCCCTCAGAGCCCTTAGCATATGTAGCCCATAATACCTAGGTGAAGAAGAAAAATACATTTAAAAACATCTGTGAGCACAAAAGAAAACTCATAAATAACAATTTAACAAATGCACTAATCATACACAGAAGTAAATTCAACCATAACATTGATTTTATAAATGTTACACTCATGAAAAATCCTCGAGAGTGCCGCCATTGAATATCATCAAAATTTTAATCTACGCCCAGGTTTTTTCCCAATATCACCTTTCCTAACAAGGTCACTACTCTCGCAAGCCAATATATACAACAAATATATCAAGAAATCAAATAGAAAATGGTTGAATCCGTCAATACAACAACACAAACATTATTTCTTCACGTGAAAATATTCTCTTAAAAAAAGATTCTCTTCAGGCATAAACTAATTGATGCAATTTTTCAGTTGACCATATGAATATACAAGAGCGTTTCTGAATTCTTCTAGAAGCTAACGACATTATTTTTTTTATAGATACTTTGTTTCAATAAATTCATTTCGTTTTTGCCTTGAAAAAGTCCACATTGGACGAAACGCGTCGGCTAAAACTACACAGTTTTCCCATCTTTTACATTAACACACACACACACACACACATATATATATATATATATATATATATATATATATATATATATATATATATATCACCGAAGTTAAGCAGCGTCCGGCCCGGTCAGTACTTAAATGAGGGAACGCTTGGGAATACCTGGTCCTGTAAACAACCCCTTACTGATCGAAATATTTTTGGCTTTAAATAACCCACAAAAGGTTGGTAAGTGGTAAAGAAAAGAATATATCAATCAGTTTGTTGTACCCTAACCGTAAGAATGCATCATCTTGTGTATTGCGAATGTCTCAGTTAACAGTGAAAATATTTCCTCATCGATTTTCTCTGTTTCTTGAATTTTAAACTTCCAATAATTCTTTTTTTTTTAAAGAAAATTTAAACTTTTTGAATAATGGAGTTAGTCGATATGATATGTTATAAAAAATTACTTTCAGCTTTTGTGAAAATTTAATTCTAAGAGAGTAACCTAAAAAAGAAAACATCGAAAAAAAGAAGGTGTATATAATGAAGAGAAACAACTGGACATGTTCATTTTAAAAGCAAATCGGTTTGGAGGTGAAACTTCAATGAGAATTAATTCTGAGTGATCCTTGCTTTGTTTTCTTTAGATATTTGTTTTTACATTTTGTGAATTGCGCGCTTATGTTTAATCACAGACCACGTCCTCAACCTTGCTTTAAAAAAAGAGCTAAAATTGATTACAATACTTTTACAAAGTACGCCTAAATACAAGCACGAATTATATCTTGTTTGTTTTTGATATTCCTTGAGGATAAACTGACCAGATGTCCCAATTTTCGGTCCGCCGTGTTCCATTTTAAAAGAACTCCCGCTAACAGCCGTAAGCAGACGACAACTGCAAAGTCATATCCGACCGAATGACTGTAATTAAAGATGTCCGTATTTTGGCGCCCACATTACGGTAATTTCTTTTTTTCTTTGTTTCTTTCTTTGTTTCTTTCTTTCGTGAGGTTATTTTGCTTTATTTGTAAAGTACGTCTGCAGATTTGGTTTCGAAAATATAACCTAATAAGATCGGCAGCCATTTTGAATTAGTGTGGGGTTGAAACGGGAAAGCAAATTAAAATATCACATTTGTATTGGATTTGGGAGAAAGGGGAGAATGGGGGAAAATAAATAAATAAAAATAAAAATTATTTCCGAGAATCTGGTCATGTGGTAAGGAAAACACTTTAAAGGGGTTTTATTTAAAGAGAGAGAGAGAGAGAAAGAAAGAAAGAGAGAGAAGGATAAATTAATGATAAAAATGATCTTTAATTAAAGTGACTTGTACGATAAGAAGCTAATGTGGACGTGCATAGGATGAAACATAGGAGACATTAGAAAATAAAATGGAAAACAAAAAAGAAAGGAAAAATATAAGAAAGAAAGAAAGAAAGAAAGAAAGAAAGAAAGAATATAAAAGAGGGGAAAGAGGATGGGTGAAAGAATGGCTCGAAATAAGAAAGAAGCGAGAAAAAGAAATAAAGAGAAGAGAAGTAAAATAAAAGGATAAAATGAAAAAAGAAAGTAAGAAAACATGGGGGAAGAAAGAAAGAATGAAAGATGGTATGGAAAAAGAAATAAGTGAGAACGAGAAAGAAAGAAAGAAAGAAAGAAAGAAAGAAAGAAAAATGATCCTAATACATAAATATAGCGACAAAAAATGAAGGAAAAATGAAAAAAAGAAATAGAAAAATAAAGGAAAGCAAACGTCAAAGTAAATAAAGAAAAAAAAAGCGATTTTACAATTATCAAAATAAATGGCGAGAAAACTAAAGAGATTTAAATAATTGAAATTGTGTAATTGTAAAGAATAAAGAAGATACAATTAAAAGGAAAATGGGACGGAAACTAAAAAGAAGAAAATACAACAAAAAAAAAACAGAAAATATTTAAAAAAAACGGAAATAAAAAGAAAAAAAACGCTATTCAGACAAAATACTAAGCACGTAGAATTTATCACAAATGGATTAACAATCAAATCTGTTTCTCACTTTTTTAGAATCAGTGTAACGATTTATTAATTTTGTCTGGCACAAGGCCTGAGTAACAAGACAGCCACTGATTTGTCATGAAATATCGGTTCATACTGGTCGACTTTGGTAGAATCAAAAGCGTTCCGACCATGAGACTCGGGAAACTCACTATTAGCGTTTATTCAAAGATATGACTTCTTGATGACTTGTGGAGATGATTCCAGCGTCCGTCAAGGAAACTTACTGAAGTGCTGACCTAAACCATATGAGCGAATTTGGGTAGATTCGGAAATGCTTAATGGTTGTGTTCGCTGGTAGTTACAAGCCCTCATTAGTTAATGGGGTACTAAAGTTTCTTTAGCTTTGGTTGGCAATCAATCTGGAGATTTTATCAACATGAAAGTACCTATCGTCCAGGTAACAGCCTGAGAAGCGCGCACTTACTGAAATTCTTGGGAATTTGCACGTGAAAATACGGCAACATTTACTCGTTTTTTGTTCTCGTTTTATTTTTTCGGGGTTGTGGGTGAGCGTGCAATTTGAAAGCCGTTGACAGCAGTTACATATGTCGGATATTCTCTAGTAATTCACACCAAAATAAAAAAAAGAATTTATATTTACTAGAATTCACACCAAATTCTACCAAATCGAGACCCGTCCATTGCACTTCGGTTGGGTTGACCTTTGCGATTGCCCCAATTTCTAAGTGTGGGGTCAACATTCGCGCTCACCTCGATAAATAAACTAAAAACATTTTTTTTTCTTTTTAAATTGTAAAAAATTCCTTGTAAATACCTCGAATATCATCCGTACTTACGAAATGTGAATAATTCCCTGGTTTTTGGCAATTTTTAATTTTTTGGTTGCACTTGTTGCGAGACTAGATAAACAAATTTTGATTTAAAATTTATAATTTCAAAAGAGTGCCAAAAATTTAATAAAACAAAAACAAACTTTGATTTAAAATTTATAATTTCTTGAGGAGAATTAATATTTGCGACAAGCAATTTTACATTATTTAGGGTGAATTAACAGAATAGATCCCATATGTCTATCGATTATAGATGAGTAAATTTAACTATCTGAGTAACAAAGCAACAGACGACAGAAAGTTTGACACCGAAATCCGAAAGTGCATTCCATAAACCAAACAAAGTATTAAGAGAAAAATGTCTTTAGAAACAAAGGAACGATTACTAAATTCCTATGGTAGTAATAATGATAATTTTAACTGTCTCCTTGCAAGGAAACATTTGACATTTATTAACAGAGCAGCCAGTACAGCTTTCAGTTGAAATTTATCAAATCTTTCTCTTAAAACAATTTTACATGAAAACTGTTGATCATGTTCGCCATAGTCTATGAATATAGAATACAGCGCAGTACGTAATCTGTTCAATAAAACAACGTTAAAGATTAACACTCACGAGTCAGATATCGCCAATACTACCAGCAGCTGTTCCGTAATTCTTTAGTCTCCGAATATCCACTACCAACCTCTGATATCGAAGACTGAAGAATTACGGAACAGCTGCTGGTAGTATTGGCGATATAGTCAGATCCAGTAGAGTATCTGACTCGTGAGTATCAATCTTTAACGTTGTTTTATTGAACAGCTTACATACTGCGCTGTATTCTATATTCATAGACTATGGCGAACATGGTCAACAGAGGTTATGAGCCCAGATTACGTCTGTATTTTGACGGAGACGAGTCGAAGTACGAATTGTGGGAAGTGAAGTTCCTAGGTTACCTTAGAATACAAAAAACCTCATGACATCATTCTTTGCCAAGATGACCAGAAAGATGATGATGATTTTATGGAAAGAAATGGGACCGTGTCCGCCGAATTAATACAATGCCTGGATGACAGGAGTTTGTCTTTAATAATAAGAGAAGCGAAGGACAACGGACGTGCAGCGCTAAGAATATTGCGAGAACATTACTTGTCAAAAGTTAAGCCCAAAATTATTGCTTTATATACTGAACTAACCTCGTTAAGGAGAAGAGAAAGTGAATCTGTAACATATTATATTATACGAGCTGAGAATGTCACAAATTCCTTAAAAATGGCAGGTGAGACTATCTCAGATGGGCTGCTAATAGCCATGGTTTTGAAGGGATTACCAGCAACATTCAAACCATTCACGACAGTCATAACTCAAAAAGATAAAAAATTTACTTTCACTGAGTTTAAAATTGCATTACGTAGTTATGAAGAAACTGAAAAAATGTGTACCCCTCCAAATCAAGGCAATAACGTAATGCAACTGAGAACGTCATTTAAAAAATTCAGAAAACCAGTCCCTCAAACCTATCAGACTAGGAATTATGATATTAAATCAACCGGGGACTGTGCATTTAACAAGAGCTAAGCAAGTATTACGTTATTTAAAGGGAACTAAGAATCAGTGCCTAGTATTTCGACAATCAGAAAACCCACTACAACTGGAAGGATTTTGTGATGCTGATTGACCAAATTCACCAGATCGTTAAAGTATCACAGGCTATTGATTTAGATTGGCAAAAGATAATCCAGTAATTAGCTGGAAATCTAAGAAACAGGGAATGATTTCACTTTCTACTTATGAGGCGGAATATGTTGCATTGTCTCAAGCAACACAAGAGGCTATTTTTCTAAAATTACTAATAAAAATAATTACAACACTGATAATAAGTGAGCCTATAACTATTTACTGTGACAATCAGGCTAGTATTGCTTTGGCTAAAAATCCAATAGTACACCAAAGATCAAAGCATATTGATATTAAATATCAATTTGTTAGGGATCAGGTACAAAAGAAAACAGTACAAATTGAATATGTTCAATCGGAAAATAACGTGTCGGATTTGTTTACAAAGCCAATTACAAAATTTAAATTACGGGCTTTCATTCCTGTCATATTTGGTACTGACCTATAAGGTCCTTATTAGTCCAGGGCACGACGTAAAACTGCACCCATCAAGTCTCTCTAAGGTCCTTATTAGTCCTGGGTAGGACGTAAAACTGCATCCATTAGTTATTGTCTTAAAAAACATCAGTCCTTAGTTTCGGGGTATAAACGTAAATAGTCCTACTTTTAGCCTAATCCTCCTCCTGAATGACTCTCAGAATCACTCTTACCCGGAGTGATAGTGCCTGTCTTAATGGGTCCCAGCTATGGGTAAAATAACAACTTTTCTACTTTTTTGTTGTGATCACATCCCAAATTTATAATATTGTTATTAATATTTATTAACCTGAAATACTTAACAGTGGACAAAATTGATATAACTAATTTTTGTGGATATTAATTTTTAAAAAAATACAAAAAAAAATTTAATTGCAAAACAAAAAAGATATATTTTATGAATACTAAAGTATTTGTTCCATATGAATATTGACTTTACTAATATTTTGAAAGAAGATTCCATAATATACCCCAAAATGGGGAGGTGTGTTGGAATTTTGGGGTACCCTGTTGTACTAGTGAGCCAACCAAAATGAGCTGACTCATTTTATAGTTCACCAATAGAAGGGTTAACCAATCAGAAGGCTCACTAGTACTAAGGTACCCAAAAATTCTAACAAAAATAAGTTTTTCAAATCCAGTAACTGTTATCGCTCTTTCCAGTATTGAAGATAGTTTCCTTCTATGAAATAGCTAACCTCCTATATGTTAGTGAATGTTAGACAATTTTCTCGCAGATAAAGTTTAAAGCGACAGAGATGTGGTTCTACCAACAAATGCTAAGAGTGCCATGGACAGAATATACGAGCAACGAGGAAGATTTTAGCAAACTAGGAACAAAAATGACACTGATATTTACAATAGGAAAAAAGTCGAAATTTCTAATACAGAAAACGAGGAAAACATACTAAAGGTAAAAGGGAAATGGCGAGTAAACTACTTAACGAATATAAGGAACTGGATGGTTGTAAAAGGGTCATCAGTTATTTAGAATAAGAATAGATAGGAAGTTGTGGAGAACCATGATTACCTATATCCTAAAATGTATGATACATGAAAAAAGATTATATATTTGGTCGTTCGTAGTTGTCAGGTTTATTGAATTATGATATCTTTGGTTGGTGAAATTTCATTCCTTAGGGGCTAATTAGGTTTGCATTAGGGATCTCCATTGAATTTTCGACCCCTAAAGTTTAAAATTAATTTTTAAAATTAAAAAAGCATTCTTGAAGATTTCATTTTAGCTTTAATTGAAAGCTAAATGATTAAATTTACTATTTCCAGAAGTAAAATATTCTGGTGTATTTCAGATAGAAATTATATAGATTGGAATCTCAACTTTTTGGTCGATTCTTAAAAAAAATTCTTAAAAGCAGCTATTTTCTTAATTTTAAGAAATTTGTAAACAAAATAAAATTATCGATTTTAAAAAAGAATTTCCAAAATAAAATATATATTTTTGACACGTTATGTGAGTAAAATTAGAAAATTTAAAGTTAAATTAATCTGATTTGAAACAAATATTAGTTATAGCATAAAAGTACAATATACAAGCATTTCTTAACAACGGGTCCTCTTTATCCCATGTCTTTATTGACGTTATCGACAACACCGATAAGCTAGTATGGATGACCAGAATTGACATGAAATTACGAAATCTAAATGAACACATTTTTTTGATTTTTAACTACTTATTAATTTTTACAAATTAACATATTTTCAGCAATTATCTCATATTTTATTGACTTTTAGTTACGTTTGAAGATGGTTTACGAAAAATAATAAAATTTAAGATAATATAAAATTTTCTTAGATTAATTTATTTAATAATCGACATATAATATAATGATTGAAGTAAAAATCAATAATTTATGAAATATTATGGAATTTTATTTGTTATTGTTATCATGATGGTTATTTTATTATTAAATTTTTATATTACTTCAAATTTAAAACTTTATTTTGAAATTTTGAAGGGATGATCTGTAAAGACGTTAATGATGAAACAGAACTGAATTAGGAAAGTGTTAGACGACGCTTAAATCACGGGACATTTTTAAGGATTATGTCGTGCATAGCTTTCCATAGGTAGAAATTGGGAATGCTCTATACACTAAAAATGCATTTTTAAAATTCTCTTAAAAATATATTGGCTGAAACGATTGTTTTGAGCTTTTCAATTTTTGATACATAAAATAATTTTCACTTAACAATCTCACCAAACCGCCATCTTGGGGGCAATGAATAATTTCAAACGATTTTTTAATATTAAAAATTGTTTAATTAAATTTTTAAAAAAAATGAAAACAATTCTTGTAAAAATTACTTGTTCATCGAAAAAGTTTTCTTCTTAACACAATAGTGTCTTTAATAAATCTTATTTATCAAAGCAAATAAAAGCTAATTAAATGTCTAATGTCAAAGTTTTATTGCATTTTTTATTTTACGATTCAGAATAGGTTTTTGGTAAAAGGCCAACTGTTTTACAAAAAAAAAAAATGATGATTACTTTCTCCAAGGAGTCCTGCTTTTAACTAAAAAAATCCCCGCCCTAAAAATTTAATTTCTCGAAATTTCATGAAATTAAGTAAGTGGGTGGTAACATATGTAAAAATAAAAATATATATTTTACCAAGATTTTCTAAAAAAACTTTACATCTAATTTCATTAATTTCTGAATATGTCCTGAAAATTTCATTAAAATCCGACAATTATTTGATTTTTGCAAGAAACTAACCTTCATCTTTGGTTCAGCTGCTGACGTAAACAAAAAGATTTTTAACCAAAATTTCCAACGTGCTAGAAAGAATTAAAAAATAATAAAAAATACTTTGGTCTTTCCTCTTAATAATAACATAAACATTTGAATAGCAAAAATTTGTCTTTGTTGAGTTTAGGGCTTTTTTTCATCATGCCGTGCTGTTTTTTACGCGACCAAGTGGAGGTAACTAGTTTGGACTTTCGATTGCTTTCCGAAATACATTGAATTTGATTCTAAGTCTTGTTAGTGGACCAAAGAACCGTTGAGTGTGTCATTCACTTTTGATACAGTTTTTTAATCATGTCACTCCAGGCAAAGCAATAAAGCCACTAAGACGCATGAGGTTACTGAGCGTGAAAAATATAAGAAAAACCTTATTAAGGAGCGAGAAAAACAAAACAAAAAAAACAAAAACAACAGGAACTAAGAAGATAACGATTGACACTACATTTGAATTTTTGAAAATCAAACTTGACTGGTAAACATAAAGCAGGAAGAGAGTTCCACAAGCGAGAAGTGCGATAGAAGAAACTGTCAGCATAGAACTTACGGTTACATCTAGCCAACTCATTTGTAAAATGATGAGACCTTGCCGCCAATCTAGTAATGTGCTTAAATACAAT
>CAHIKZ030003142.1:3792500-3855000 GCA_903632075.3 Acanthosepion pharaonis | reverse complement strand
TATATATATATGCCAGTTCAGTGATTTCTGCAATCTGTTGAGGTTTCTTCTAGACTTAATGAATTACATAATTATGATCATTTAAAATTCTCCTAATAGTTTCTATCATATATATATATATATATATATATATATATATATATATATATATCTTCGGTCTGATGAAAAACACTGGTCGAAATAAATCATGATCTATTATCGTATTTCATGATGTGTTAAGCTTTTCCTTTACATACATACATACATACATACATATATATATACATATATATATATATATAATGGCAGTTTCATTTAAAAAAGACTAGCAAGGTACAGCGACTAAGTTTTTTATTCAATTTATCTTCCATTTTCTTTTCTTCACATAAAGTGTATAAAACTATCTAAATGTTATATATATATATATATATATATATATATATATATATATATATATATATATCCCAGCGCTTTCGGCCATTCTGTTAGACTTTATCAAGGATTTTCTTTTTTAAATTGAATATTATAATTTTTGTATGCGTGTACGTACAGTGATTGGAATGTTTTTTTTAATTTTACCAATACGGTCAGAACACTGTGGCCATGTTCATAGTTGACAAAAGTTAACACACAATAATATCAACTATGAGAATGTCATATTTGATAATATGTATGATCGCTAAATTGATCTTTATGATTACTTAATTAAGATTTCTATCCAAATGTTTTCTAAAATGATAACAAAATCGAACTAGAAGATTAAATGTTGTCCCGTGGTAATGTTTTTAGTGTGGAAAAAAATTTAAAATTTAGTTGATGCCAATAACTAAGGTTTTTTTTTATGTAACCTATTTAAAACAAAAGTTCCTGTTAATAAATTCAATAGATTTATCATACCTTGATGGGTGGATCGCTGTCTGAAATGTCGAAGGATAAGTAATTGAATGTTTAATTTTATATTATGTATTTCTTCATTTTAATATTGAGAACAATATTTGCAAAAATCGGATTTCTTTCAACCCTTTGTAACTTCAGTAGTTTGCTGGTTAATGTGTATTTTGGGATGGACGCTATCTTCATGTATACAGAGTTATTAAAAAAGAATTAATTGATTTCATCAGGCAATATTTTAATGAGGAAAAGCAATTAAAAATTCCAGCCAAGTCACAAATATTCTACTCACAATCAACTTTTATTTCCTGTCTTACAAGTGTTCAATATGGCCACCACCTGCAGCACAGGCAACATCAATGCGATAAGAGAATTTCTCCCAGAAGCTTATCACTATATCACTATTCACTGAGTTGATCGCTGTTTTTATTCGATGTTTAAGGTCAGCGAGATTAATTGGTAGCGGTGGAACCGATTCCATCACGCAATATTTTGGAAATCCAGAGGAAAAAAATAATCACGCACGGTGAGGTCTTAGGATCTCGAGGCAAAGCACAAAGAGCAAGGTCTTGGTAAGTGACTGAACGAGGCGTCGTCTGTAAGGTTTCAAATGTAGACGTCAGATAATGGATTGAGTGATCGCAAGCTCACAGCTAGTTCGATTTGTGAAATTGCATGGACTCGCCTCAAACGCAACATGGATTCTCAGCGAAACTCGTGGTCGTCCTGGAGTTTTTTCTTTACGCAGAACCCAATCAGTTGAAACTGTATGAACCACCGTCAAATGTTCTTAGAAAAAGGCGGATTAATGTCGAATCCATTACGTTCAATTACGTGCTAATACCCTTAGCCATAACTCTTATATATATAGGATTATTAAAAAAGAATGAACTGATTTCATTGCACAATGATTTTCATTAAACAATTTTTATTTCCTGTCTTACAAGAGTTCAATATGGCTACCACCTGCACCACGGGCAACATCAATGCGATGAGAGAATTTCTCCCAAACGCATATCAGCATATCCCGATTCACTAAGTTGATCGCTGTTGTTATTTGAGGTCAATGGATAGTGGTGGAACATAAACGCGATCCTTTACGTATCCCCACAAGAAAAACTCACAGTCGGTGAGGTTTGGGGATCTCGCAGACCATGCATAAAGATCAAGGTCTTGATAAGTCTCTGAACGAGGCGTAGATTGTAAGGTTTCAAATGTAGACATCTTAGTACACGCCAGATAGTAGCCTGAGAGATCGCAGGCTGACGGCTAGCTCGATTTGTGGACTTCCGTGGACTCCCCACAAATGCTGTACGGATTCTCGCCTCTTGTTCCTCCGAAACTCGTGATCGTCCTGGACTTTTTCCTTTACATAGACACCCACTCTTTTGAAACTATTTAAACCACCGTCAAATGATCTTATGATAGAGAGAGAATTAATGTCGAATTACCTTTGAAAAGCCCGCTACACCGTGGCAACCGTATTTGTTTTCGCGAACTCGAGAACGCGTTTTGCTGAGGATTTGCCATTCCGGGTGTAAACAAACAACTGAACGTCACCGGAGAACGACGCGACGACAGAGCCCCTGTGGCAGTCATTGAAAACTTCGAAAACTTTGAAATGGCCGATGACTCATTCCATGACGATGCTTAAGAACTGAAGCAATGCGTCAAGAAATCGGTTCATTCTTTTTTTAATAACCATATATATATATATATATATATATATATAGTTAAATTCCCAGATCAATTCTGCGAACAAGACAAATTGGTATAAAATGACAATTAGAAAAAAATCTTAGATTTTGCCGTCGCGTTTCGTCTTCCGACTTTTTCAAGGCAAAAATGAAATCGAAATGTCTTTGTTGTTATAGTTACATTCAAAAATCCAAATGTAAAAAGATAGACGCTTCTGTCTAAGCCTTTTTCTGGTTAATGTAAATTTCCTTTATACTAAGAGATTTTTTGTCCATGTCGACAATGCAGTTAAATTCCCAGATCAATTCTGTGGACAAAACAAATTGGTATAAAATGAAAAGTGGAAAAAAAATATGTAACTATAACAACAAACACATTTCGATTTCATTTTTGCCTTGAAAAAGTTGGAAGACAAAACGCGTTGGCAAAAATCTAAATTTTTTTCCAATTGTCATTTTATACCATATATATATATATATATATATATATATATATATATATATATATGGTGTCTACTATAGCTTGGCAAAACCTTTGGTTTAACCTGATGAATATTGATGAGTGTTCTTAAATTAAAAAAAAAAACGGAAGCAAGGCCGCTCTGATATATATATATATATATATATATATATATATATATATATAAACTATTTATTATTGGCAAATACTACAGAATTCTGTTTTCTTTGGTTGTAGCTTGAGTGAACGTTGTTCTCAATACAAGCGCTCCTTTATTTTCCGGCTTTCTGCTAAGAATGGTAAGTCTAACTGTAGCGAATTCTTTCATCTGTGTTCTTTCTTTTACTTTTATTTTTTGTAATCAATTCACTCCAAGCAAGGCGATAATGCCGCTAAGACGTAAGGAGTGAAAGAGAATGAGAAAACTTTAGACGAAACCGGAAACCCAATCCTAAACAATAAACAAAGAATAAACCTCTACTCCTGTTCAAAAGACCGGGGAGGAGAGGTTTATCCCTTGTTTCCTTTGTAGGGTTAGATTTCCGGTTCCTTTCAAAGTCTTCCAATTCTTTTTCACTTCGAGTAGACCCTCACGACTTAGTGACATTATCACCTGGCTTGGAGTCAATTGATAAGAAATAAGTCAGTTTCCCCCTTTTTAACTGAACTCCGTTTATCTAACCCCGGTGAAGGGTAGCTTTGTATTTCTAACGTTCAGTGGACAAAATGGGCCATACTGACCGCCGCTCTGGTTATAAAGTCTTCGGTCACTGGAATTGTCACATAGGCCTCTTCTCCAGATAAAGAAATTCTCTTGATAAAAACCAGATGCCCTGTACTCGCTAACTAGGGCAGCTAGATGAACCCATAAATATACTTTTTTTTTATTTTCATTTATTTTGAGTGAGAAGGAAAATATTCGGATAATTTATGCTTGCTTGGTCATTCGAAGATTCAGACACATAAACAATGTTTTAAATTAGGAATACGGGTTTCGAATCTCACCCATTCCAATATCAAAGCCGTTTTTTTTTACATATTCCAATTAACTATTTCGTTTCGTTTCTTTTTCTGTTATCGTTTTTCAAAATTATATCTTGTACTGTTCACTTTCATTCATTTATTATAAATACTTTATTCGTTCCAGCTATTAAACGTTAATCACACACTACTAAAATCATGGGTCTCTGTCACAGAGACAAGAATGAGGATACGTAGGATGGATAACGTTTGCGCCTAGACTTGAAGGAGTTAAAGTTGTAGTGATCAGGGAGACACGGTCTGCAATGAAACTTCCTCCTTATTAATGGAATACAAAGGGGAAGACTTTGTCTACATGATATAGTGCGACTTAGCTATAAAGATCTGAACTAGTGGAACTCAGGAATGGAGCTCATCGGAACATTTGCCATGGAAATATCGATGAAGTAGCGATAGGCTTGTAACGTCTCGTCCGTTTGAAAAGGAATGTAGGATGGAAAATATTTCATCCCTCACCTTTGAACTCTATCAAGGCTAGAAATTGACGATTTTACAGCTACGGCCTATATATGGCAGCAATAGTCCATTTTTATTTGATCTGTCTCTTGTAAAGATAGAGCGTGTCAAGAGGAAACAGGTAATTTCTAGAACGCTACAAAGACCTGACCATTTTTCCAGCTTCTTTAGCTATGGATTGTATGTACGAGTTCCACTTGAGATCTGAGGAGAAATTGGTCTCAATGGACCAGGGGTATCAAACTGAAGGGCACAAAAATGGCATTTATGTGCTTACACACACACACACACACACACACACACACACACACACACACACACACACACACACACACATATATATATATAGAGAGAGAGAGAAAGATAGTGAGATAGACAGATAGTGATATTTAGATAGATAGATAGATAGATATAGAGAAATTAGAAAAATAGAGAGAGAGAGATAGATGGAGAGATAGAAAGAGATATAGTGATAGAGAGAGAAAGATATATATGTATATATATATATATATATATATATATAGAGAGAGAGAGAGAGAGAGAGAGAGAGAGAGAGAAAGAGAGAGAGAGAAAAGATAGTGAGATAGAAAGATAGATAGATAGAGAGAGATAGAGAGAGTTAGAAAGGGAGAGATAGAAAGAAATAGATATAGAAAGAGAAAAATAGAGATAGAGAGAGATAGAGTGATAGATAGGGAGAGAGACAGTGAGAGAGTGAAAGATATATATATATATATGTATATGGAGAGAGAGGGAGAGAGAAAGAGAGGGAGAGGGAGATCAGTGGGCCAGACGTAGGTCCCTCGCCAGGGTACTGCCATTGGGAACGGCATCAACGTTAGTACAGTGCATCAACCTCAGAGATGATCCACTGATAGAAGCGAACTTCCTTGCATTAATTCTCGCTGACCTTAATATTGATGAACACTTCTCTCCCTCTATGGGTAAAACAGTAAGACAGACTGGATTCAATATCCTTGGGTGGAAAGCGGTCAAGGAAAAGGAAAAATCTAAATTAAATATATGTATCTTTGAACGAAGCAGCTAAAGAAAGGATCGTTCGAATTGACGTGATGATTCCGACGACGATCGACTCCTTTTTTTTTTTTAAATATGTATTTTATTTATTTTTGGATACTGTTGTTCACCTGATAAAAGTCCGAAGTTAAGCAGCGTTGGACTCGGTCAGAACTTACATGGGGTACTGATTTGCGGCAACCTTCTTGGCGGCAATCTTTCGACTTTAAATAACCCACAAAGGATTGATAAACCGTAAAAAATTAAACAATCGATCAAGACATATATACAAAAAGAAGCAGCAAAAATTTAATATGCTTAAAATTATATAGAGAAACAGTGGAGTAATTGATTGCGAGTTCGAATTCCAGTCGAGTTCATTACATTCACTTACACGCTTATATCCAAGATTTGCTTGATCCCCTCTGAGTCAGGTTCTGATGCAATGTAGGTTTTTAACGTGGGGACCCGAGTGGCAACACTCGGGTCGCTGGTCTAAGCTCATCATATTCGGTTATACCATCGCTATGAAACAGATGTCACGCAACAGTCGGGGGGGGGCATCAGGGAGGAGAGAAGGCCTCTGGTACGGAACAGATACTACAACTGCAGCATCTGCTCCGACGGGAAAATACCCTCTTTTCCTCGCTTGCCAATCCCTTCGAAAGAATCCAGAAGGAAAACTCTTACGTGCTATGCCCTTGGAAAAGATATGACTCCATCTCTTTTCCCTACCCCTCAGCTATGGCTATATAACAAGGTAGACTGAGTTCTATAGGCAACCGCTCTAGGAGAAGGAAAACTCTAAATTCAAAACCGTCTGTAACCCTGGTGAAGCACATAGTATGCAGCGAAGGAAAGGATCGTTCACACTGACTCAGTGATCCCGTCGACGATTGGTGGGAAGGTCGAATTCAATACTGATACTGTAAAAGAATGGAAGGCCTGAGGAAAAGAAATTATTTAACTTATTAAGACTTGAGGAAAATATTTCTCCTTAAATCGGTTCGCCACAGAACTCGTCTTTGTTCCGACTGTTATTGGCTATTCATTTGTGAATATTTGCGACCGTATCGCACACTGACCTATATACCTATCCAATATTTTTATGATGTTAAATTACTCAACCAATATTCATCTTTGGGCAATTTTGTTTCCTCTTTTGTTCAGAGATTCCGGTTAGTTTCGTTCTACTAAACACTTCACGAGACGGAATTTAATCTCGTGTCTCGATTATAATACCTATCGTCGACACGATGAATTAACAGTCTTAAATGAAGTACTTGTATTGTTCATCATTTATATATTCGTCAACAAGCCTCTTTAATTTCACTGAATTAATTGATTTCATCGGGCCTCGTTTGGAATTTCGTATCTCATGTTACATTGAACGTAAGAATCCACCTCAAATTCACCCCCCCACATCTATGTCGATCTTCAGTGCCTGTCGTCTTTCCCTCAGCCATTTTTTAAAAAGTTTCTACTAATTATACATTTTCTAAATGCCGACATCTAGTGAACGACATATATATATATATATATATATATATATATATATATATATATATATATAGAGAGAGAGAGAGAGAGAGAGAGAGAGAGAGAACATGGGAGTAACGACGAGGTTTGGGAGAAAATAGAAACAAAAAGGAAAAACTAATGCTTAACATCAGCACAGAGGAACACAATGCATGCCATATTTGATGAACTTGAATAAATGAACATTTCACTTTAACAGATATATTTACAAAAATTACACAAAAATGTCTTGAAATATTAAAGAGTAAATTTATTCAATAAAATCGCCATTGGTTTCAACTACGGCCTCCAGACGACTTCGGAATCTCCTACAATTCTTCTGGACGGTCTCCTTGTTTAAGTTGGTGAATGATGCCATAATCCTTGCCTTCAGTTCATCTTTGGTGTTACAAGGAGTTTTGTTGGTCTCTCACTCATCTGCGTCCCACACATAATAATCTAGGGGTTTGCAGTCTAGAGAGTTAGGTAGCCAGATGTAAGGGGTGTTGTGGTCGCAGAAATTGTCTAATAGCCATGGCTGGGTTCTCCTGCTTGTGTGGCATGGTTCAGAGTTCTGTTGCCAGTCATAGGGTCTTCCAGTAGCCACCCTCTTGACCCAGGGTATCATTGCATCCTTAAGGCACTTGATGTAGACCTCCTAATTGAGTTTGAGGGAAGAAGAATGGAGGCAAAACATTGCCATAACCAGTGATCACTCCAAACACCTACGTAATCACCATTAGACTCATCCAATTCTTCTCGAATCCTCTGCTCAGTGTCCTCAGACTGACACCCAAACACTTTGAAATGATCGTATTGGAGCTTCCGGTGCGAATGCCAAGTAGTACGGCATAGTGTTTCCAAATTTCTGGCGGAGTGAATTGTGTCATGGTGATCTTTTTCTTACAGACGATGATCAGTTAACCCCACTATACTGTGCAGTCGACAATATCAAAGACAAACAATGCGCATGTGCGAAATAAAAAAATATAAAATGGTGACAATTTACTCATCGCATCCTGTATTAATTACATAAAGAAATAAATGTCGAGCTTATCAGTATTACACTAATTTCGAAGTGGGACATATTAAGAAAAGTAGCCACAGAATACGAGACCAAAGGAAACCTTCTTTTATATGGCGTGTCCCTTCAAGACAGCTCTTAATAAGATTCCTCCTAAACTTTACTCAAGCTCATCAGGTATGATTCGTGCTGCTTTCATCTTTCCATCTTTTCTTCAATCTGTCTTATGAGTATCAGATTCTCCAAGCCCTCATTCCTCAAATGACTCTTCCAAATGTTATGTATAATTTCCCTTTTTGTTTCCATTTTCTTCAAAACATCGTCGTTGCTCACATGTCCAGTCTATGGTATCCTCAGTATATTTCTGTAGAAATACATTTCTGCTGCTTCAAGTCTCTTCTTAATCTTTGAGGAGACTGTACAGCGTTCGTTGACAAGAAATCACGTAACAGTTCAGTAATCTTTTCTTTGTTTCTAGCGAGTTTTCTCTGTCTCTTAATACTTTGCTTAGCTTTTGGAATGCGTCTTTGGTCATCTCACTACGTCTTCGGATGTCAACGTTGAACTTTCCGTCCTTTGTTGGAACATTTCCCAGATATAGACAAAGAAAAAAAAAACGAAAGATGAAATCCTCGATGTGATGAAAAGGATCAGCAAACAATGCCAAGACACGGTACAGAATAGAGGGCATTATACACACACGCACAAAAAAAAAAGAATTATTTATGGGCTGGCAAAATAAAAACGGCTCAACGAAAATTCTTCAGTTTTGACGTGAAAACGTTTTCGACAAACTCTTGAATCTGGTATTAATTAGAGAAAAATGTTTTCTATCAAAACTTTTTACCACTCATCGAAAAAGGTAATAATCGGTTGGCATAAGTTCAGGTGAATATATATAATCAGTCCTCCCTGCCCCCACCCAAGCAAGGCGGGTATGCCGCTAGTACGCAGGGTGTTACAGAGAGGGAAAGTGAGAGAAAAAAACTGGGTACAGCGGGTTTTGAGGAAAGGATAAAAGCTGAGCGGAATTCAAGAATCAGAAGATGGCGATTGACGTTGCATTTACATTTTTGAAGAGAGTAGTTTTCTGGGAAGCAAGTAAACGGAAGGGCGTTCCACGAGCAGGAAGTGCGAGAAAAGAAACTGTTGGAGTAGAAGTGGCGGTTAAATTTAATTATTTCGACAGTAAAATGGTGGGACTTAGATGGCACGCTTAATTTCATGTAGTCGGAGCCCAGGGAAATAAGCTCGTCAAAGCAGTTGCCATGAAAATATTTGTAGAAAAGATAGAGGGAAGCAACATCATGTCAGTGAGAAAGTGACAGAAGTCGAGATACCAAGTCAGGATCGTTTACATTGCAGATCCTTCTTTGGATTTTGTCAAGAACCTTGAGAAGAATAGCAAGAGCAACCGACCAGATATGGCAACAATATTCAATGCACAGATGAATGATAGATTTGTAAATGTGCAGGATAGACTCCGACGAGAAAAAACCTTTTGGCACGTTACCGTCACTTAAATGTTCTTTTAGTAAAAGCAACTATTGATTCAATGTAATCGTTCCACTTGAAGTCAGTTGAAAACGTAAAGCCAAGAAGACGCACTCTCTCCATGAGTCTAGCATCAAATGCTGAACAGGAAAGTTTCTCTATGGCGGTTAAATGAGAGCAGTTTCGTGTTTATTTATAAGCCAATTTCTGTGAAACGGAAAGGATCTGGGAGCCCTTTCCTAAAAAAGGAAACAAGGGATGAACCTCTACTCCTGTTCGAAAGAAGGAGTATGAACAGGGCGATAGGAAAGCCTATCTACTACTATTAAAAAAAAAGTTACTAAGTTTTAACGTTAACTAAGTCGAGATGTCCATTATAAATTCAACAAAGTATTAAAACTGGCAGAGACCTATCCATGAAAGAATTTAAAAAAAAAAAAACAGCACAGGGTTTGACTTCCAGTCATTTCAAAGAATGAACATTCAGATAACTTATTTGCAGAGTCAATCTGTGGTCTACAGAAGTTTTTGACCAATGCAATGTTTAACTGATATTCTAGCATATTAGTGTGAAGAGGAGGTAATATGTAGGAGAGGGGTGTGTCTGTAGAATCTAACAGGAGATGATTCAATTGCTTCTTTCCAATATTTAAATATGGCACTTTATGCACAGAGCGGGCTGATTTGATTTAAATGGTGCCTTGGTACAATTACGGCGACTTTAAAGTGATTTCTGCTGATTTCCATGGCCGACTGAATATACGCCTATCCCTCGCTTGGGACGGGTGGCGATGGTACGGGGATAAAGAGTCAATTTTCTTAATCTACCTACTTTTCTTTCGGTTTCTGTGAGAGGAAATCGAGTTCTTTCCAGACACTAAGAACAAACAATCAAGCACAAACTAGTGGCACTTGAAATAATATATATATATATATATACATGGATACACGATTTATTGAAGCAAATTAAAATGCAATTTTTAACTTGTCCTAATATCCACTTCGTCAGATCAAATTTCCCCATTCAGTTTACCACTCAGGACAGACTCCCATTAAAATGTAATATTAAGAATTAACACTAAATTGATGTACAAGCACTTTATACAAACGTGCTCACATGCTCGCAAACACACACACACACATACATACATACACGCACACACACACACACACACACATATATATATATATATATATATATATATATATATAAATAATCGACTCTCCCGTTGAGATTCGACGTATGAGGGTCAAGCAGATCAGTTTCCAGGAAACCGGCAGCCCGACACCGGCACATGAGATTTGATTATAGTGGTGAAGGCCTCGTGCAGGACCATCCACACTTTTTGAAGGGACGAATACAGAGACCTGGTGCAACGAATGCCACACGGTTCCCAAACGACCCTCCGCAGGTTTTGAATTCAGAGTTGTCCTTCTCCTAGACTAGTTGCCATCCAAGGCTATAGAACCCAGTCTGTCCTGCTATTTTACCCATAGCTGGAGGGAGAGGAAGAGGATTCATACCTTTCCCAAGGGTATTAGCACGTAAGTGAAATGTATATATATATATATATATATATATATATATATATATACACGTACTGAAGCAAGTATTAAAAGAAAATTAAAACAATAAAGGAAGAAAAAAATGAACAAGGTAAATACAAGAAAATTTAAGAGTTGGCTTATTTCATTTTAATGGTGTGTTGGTACAATTACAGCGACTCTGAACTAATTTTTTTCTGCATTCCATGGCCGAAAGCACACGACTTTCTCTCAGGTGGAACGGGTGGTGATACTACGGGGGGTGGTGGTGAAGGATCGATTTTCTTAATCTACCTTCTTTTCTTTTTGTTAAAGGTATTCGTGTTCTTCCCAGATACCAAGAACAACCGATCTAGCACAAATGAGTGGCACTTGAAATGACATAGGCACGGTGGAGTAATGGATAGCGGCTTGGACTGAGGAATTGGAGAGCCGAGTTCGAATTCCATTCGAATCCATTACATTCACTTACGTGCTAATAACCTTGGAAAAGGTATGAATCCTATTCTTCTCCCTCCAGCTATGGGTAACTATCAGGACAGACTGAGGGTCGTTTGGGGACCTTGTGGCACGTAGTACACCAGGTCTCTGTATTCGGCCCTTGTGTGTGGATAGTCCTGCCCGAAACCTTCACCAATATAATCAAATCTCATGTGCTGTTGTCGGGCTGTCGGTTTCCAAGGAACCGATTTGCTTGACCCTCATACGTCGAATTCGAGTCATTATATATATATATATATATATATATATATATATATATATATATATATATACAATTGAATGAAGCAAATTAAAATACAAGTTTCTTAAGTTTTAACTTAAGTCCAAATATACAATTTGTTATTAAAATGTCAGACTAAATTTTTTACTAAATTCAGTTTACTAGACTCTCATTAAAATGTAATATTGAGAATTAACACTAAATTAATCTACAAAACCTTTATGCAGACATGCCGACATGCGTGCAAGCACACACACACACACACACACACACACACACACACGTATATATATATATATATATATATATATATATATATATATATATATATATAGTGCTAGGTACGGAAGAATTAAGAGAAAACTATAACAAAATAATGAAGGAAGAAAATGAAAAAAAATGTATAAAATTCGCAAACATGATGGTATAGAAAAGTGAAATGGGAAAAAAAGAAAAAAACACAAAGAAGTTAAATACAAGAAAATTGCAATAAATAATAACCAAATTGTTCATTTCATTTCAACGATAACAATATAAATTAGGATCACCGAAGTCAACTGGTGGGTTTTTAAACGAATATCAGATCAAGAAAATACGTGGGATTGAACAGACCAGCCGAGTTCCAAATTGTTTTCCTGTGTTATTCTTATTGTATGGGACTTTGCGTTGCTACGGAGACGAACAAGATTTTTCCTATTGGCGAATGTTTTCAGCCAAACCCTTATGACATATGCATTCATAGATGTGACAAGAATAATCTTAAAAAAATCATCATCCTCTACCAAATTCTCCAACAAGTAGGGTTCAAACATTTCCAAAACAGAAACTATGACCTGGAAGTAAAATGTAAGCAGTGATGGCACCTAAACTGAATCTATCATGAAAAAGAGGATGTGAAATTGGTAATTAATAAACACATCTAATACCCCAGCGTATGGATCAGTTACAACAAATTTAGTATATAAGATAAGGAAATTGAACATAATAGCTGTGCTACTGGTAATTTTGCCAAGCACCACAAGGTGCTACGCAATCAAAAACTAGTCGTATACTTTTCGGCAGATCGATACTTTCATATGAATATCATGCATGGCGTCAAACCTTTTCAGAAGTATTTATTTTTATACAACATTCTATCGATGGTTAAAAATGACTTTATTTTTGTGGTGTCCTGCTTGAACTGAATCGTTAAATGTGTGGTTTTATTTTTATTTACTTTTGTAATGTTCGACTCTAAAAAGCTGGGATTCTATTTTATCGACATAAATCATTTGTTTAATTACAGCAATTTCAACTCTTAACAATAAAAACAAAAATAGCTTTGGGTTAAGATATATCAAAGGGCGTCTTTCCTTTTGAGATCATTTAATTAATCCATAGAACAATTAGTAATTTCCCTAGATTATTCCACTGTCAGGTTGTTTTTTTTTCTTAATGAATATATCTGCTGTAGTGTATTTTCCAAATGATTATGTTATTTATATTCTCATTGAATTCGACACGATTTTCAAAATCTGAGTTTATTGCCATATCATTTTACTTTTCATGTGACCTAATTATGAAAAGAATTATGCACTACGTAAAATTACCTTAGTAGAAGGATGGTCTTTGTTGCATGAGTAATGTAGATTTTACAAGTATATTAATATGTGAAAAAGTGTTATTGGCGATTATCAAGGTTTTGAAGTTATATTAAGACTAGATATCGGGTGTTTTTCATGTCTGCAATATAACTTCTAAAAACAATAAAAGCTGTGTTCAGAAAAAGCAATAATGTGGATGCGCATCTGTGTGTGTACGTGTGCGTTTTTGTGTGTGCTGGTGTGCGTCTTTGTGTGTGTCCGTGTGTGAGTGTAGGTGTTTGCGTTGGGTGATATAGCATGAAATACAGGATCCGAAACGTGCGTTGGTATATAGAATTTTGAAGCATCATTATCCTATCAGAATTTCTTCTTCTTCTTCTTCTTCTTCTTCTTCTTCTTCTTCTTCTTCTTCTTCTTCTTCTTCTTTTTTTCTTCTTCTTCTTCTTCTTCTTTTTTTTCTTCTTCTTCTTTTTTTTCTTCTTCTTCTTCTTCTTTTCTTTTTTCTTCTTCTTTCTTTCTTCTTCTTTTCTTCTTCTTCTTTTTTTTCTTTCTTCTTCTTCTTTTTTCTTCTTCTTTTCTCTTCTTCTTTTTCTTCTTCTTCTTTTCTTTCTTCTTCTTCTTCTTTTCCTTCTTCTTCTTCTTCTGCTTCTTTTTTTTTCTTCTTCTTCTTCTTCTTCTTCTTTTCCTTCTTCTTCTTCTTTTTCTTCTTCTTCTTTTTTTTCTTCTTCTTCTTCTTTTTTTTCTTCTTTTCTCTTCTTCTTTTCTTCTCCTTCTTTCTTTCTTCTTCTTCTTCTTTTCCTTCTTCTTCTTCTTCTTCTTTTTTTTTTTCTTTCTTCTTCTTCTTCTTCTTCTTCTTCTTCTATGTGCTGTTGTCTCTTCAGGACATCGGTGATCATGGCTCCCCACAACATCCTGTCTTTTGTAATTATGAGTAAGTTTTCTCCTTCATGATATCTCACCTAGTCCCTGTTCTGCCAATCATTTACACAAACGCGTTAGGTGGCTTATTCACTGTTTTCCCCTGTCCCTCTTACGTTCATTTGGTTTTGTGAGTGCCAAATTTTCCAAGCCTTCTTTCCTGTACCCTAGAAATTTCAACTGTTTTTCTGATTCCTTTTTGTTTCAATTTTCCTTAAAACTTCTTCATTACTCACATGTCCCTCCATATTATTCTCAGCATCCTCCTGTAGAACCATATTCCTGTTGCCTGAAGTTTCTTTTTTATCTGTGAAGAGTTTGTTCAGTATTCACTGCCATATAGGAGGACTGCTATTACATAACAATTCAGTAATTTTTTTTCTTTTTTCTAACGAAATTTTCTTGTTTTTTAATACTTTCCTTAGCATTTGAAAGGCACATTTCGATATTCCAATGCGCCTTTGGTATTCGACGTCACATTTTCCGTCCCCTGTTAAAACACTTGCTAGATATTTCGTAGATTGGCGCTACATAATCACAAAGAACTGTTCCAGATAACAGAAACCACATCAATTCAGGAGTTTCAACAGCGGTAACAACTGAAATGGATAGCACATGTAACTCGTAGATAGTAGAATGAAATAATCAAGATGCTGACTTTCCACTCTGCCACCAGCACGCCCCCCACCAACAAAAAACTAGGAAGGAAGCTTTCATCACTAATGGAAATAGTAATAGCAGTTAACAGACTTGAGATACCTATTTTCCTGAAATATTGTTTTAAAAGATAGATTTTATAAATTTCAAACGACAGCAATACTGGCTGCTCGGTCAATAAATGCTGAAGTTTTCCTTATACGGAAATGGTTAATATTACCATAGCCATTATTATTCGGGACACGTTACAGCTGCTAGATGTGCTTTCTTGTACTTGTAAAAGCACTTTAGATCAGTGTTTTCCAACATGGGCACTAGCACTCCCTTCTGGGCTGTTATGTTGATAGAAGGCACTTGGAGTTTTTATTTCAGGAGGAGGAAATGGGGCATTTATTCATTTTTTTTTCAAATTTAATAATTTGGTAAATGTTTATAAATTTATGAATAAAGCAATGTTTTCATATTTATTTCTTTATAAATTGATAAATGATAAATACTGCATTGCATTAGTTTTTAGAATGTTGGATAGTTCTTGTAAATAATCTAATAAATAAATGGAATTTAATTTTTTTTTATAGTTGTCAATTCTCAAGAACCCAAAAAGTGTATAAATTCACTTTCATCATATGTCATCACTTTTTGAAACAATAAATATTGCTGAGGATGGAGGTAGTTAAAATAATAGTGGTGTCAAAAGAAAAACTGTCTTTTTTCACACCGTTGTTATTTTGACTTTTTTTGCAGGCACAAAAGTTAAAGATTAACCAAATATTTTTTCCTTGTTTTTCTTGCTACATGCAACCTTGCCTCATCATGGAAGACAACAACATTCTTCCTATTGACAAGCACAGAGCAATTTTCAACCTAAATTTTATGGACACGTTACAGCTGCTGGATGTATAAATGTGCGTTTTATAAGTTTGATTCTCTTTTAACAACTCCAAATGAATACTACCTCGACAATCCCACCAAACATAAAACATTCACTTTCTTCCATGGAGCTCAGCTTTTGGGGTTGGTTGTAGAGATTTATCCCTGTCAGTCAGCTGCATTTTGCTTTGAACATTGTCGTATGTTAGTGTACTAAAAATCTGTTTTTAACTTCCACGTATGAGTGAAATTGGACGCAAACGCTTCGCCGGGCGGTTACTTTGCAAGATGCTATCGAACTCTTGATTGACTATTTTGAACACTCGATTCACTATTTTGAAATCTCTATTCACTATTTTGAACTCTTGATTGCCTATTTTGAATACTTGACTATTTCGAATACATGATTGACTATTTTGAACTCTCAATTCACTATTTTGAATACACGTTTCATTATTTTGAACACAATTCACTATTCTGAAATCTCTATTTTGAGCTCTTGATTGGCTATTTTGATGAACTCTCAATACACTATTTTGAGCGCTTGATTCAGTATTTTGAACTCTCGATTCACTATTTTGAACACTTAATTGACTATTTTGAACTCTCGATTTACTTTTTTGTCCACTCGATTTACTGTTTTGAACTCTTGATTCACTATTTTGAACATTTGACTATACTGAATACGTGATTAACTATTTTGAACTCTCGATTCACTATTTTGAAATCTCTACTTTTAGCTCTTGATTGACAATTTTGAACTCTTGATTTACTATTTTGATGTCTCGATTTACTATTTTGAACACTTGATTCACTATTTTGAATACACGATTGACTATTTTGAACACACGATTGACTATTTAGAAATCTCTATTCACTATTTTGAACTCTTGATTGACTATTGTGAACTCTCGGTTCACTATTTTCGATCAATTATCTGTAAACATGATCTATACAAACTAAACGCAGTTAAATGATGAACTAACAGAAACAGCTAAGAATGTAAGAAATTAACGAATACATGGAAAAAAATCAGCTCCCATTTTCAGTAAAACTTTAAAAGTAACACGGATCAAACGAGAAATCGGGAAAATCGGAAAAGAACAAGGAAACGTCCTGACTCCGCATTAGAAATCATGCAGAAAGTATAAACCAGAATATGTGTGCATACATGCATACATATATTTATAACCGACATACATTTTAGACTTACTGTCTCTTGAGAGTGTGTCCTTTTTACATCTTACCAAATGAAACACACTCATCCCAACAACAAGAGACCACAGACCAGAAGGGGTGAAAGGATGAAGAGATGAGAAAATATCTTCAAAGTTTAACCAACAATAACATTGAAAAGGCAAAACAAATTAATATCTGCACAGTCCGCGAAAGAAAAAGAAAAAAATGCCATCCCTTATATCTCGACATTCAATCCAAAGAAAATCTACACAGACTTACAACTAAATCTACCAATCCTACTAAAGGACAAAGAAAAAATGAAAAATCTATTACAAAAATACCCAATCATAAAATGTAAACGAAAAACCAGATCATTAAAAAAAAAAGCTACTGATGATTGCAAAACTGCAGACTACAATTAAAGAGCCCCAGGTGAAAAGATGCAACCGAACCCTTTACGGACTATGCAACTACCTATTAGAAGGTCACAAATTTCACTTCAAAGACGGATCTGAATTCAAATTTCAAAATAATTTTTCATGCAACCCAGAAAATTTAATATACATAACATGCAAAGGTGGCCACGAACATTTCATTTGCCAAACCGGTCAGAGAAAGGGTGACAGTTCATCGCCAACAAATTAAAGATCTCCACACCAGAAAATAAAATCCCCTTAGCCATTATAGAGAGGAATGCAGAGGACGAAATCTACCAAATTTTAATATCTTCCCATTTTAACAATGCGACTACAAAACCATCGAAAAAAGTGTATTAATAAAGAAACATTTTTTATCAGCAACTTTTAAACCAATACTCAATTCATTGCATAAACCATAGGCACGTCGGTTAAAATAGATTTTATCATATTTTCCTTGCCATAAACGACATATAAAACCAGTTACGCCACTTGATTTATCATTTGTTCAAGACACAAGCGTCAACACGTGGGAATATAAACATAGGATGACGTACGTGTTCGGTAGTCTTATGTTACAGATATCATATTTTGGGCTCGTCATCTATACGTGGAAATATACGATATATATATATATATATATATATATATATATATATATATATATATATATATATATATACATAACGTGGAAATATACGATATATATATATATATATATATATATATATATATATATATATATATATATATATATAATTAAGGTAGGTCGATTTTGAAACCGTAAAAGAATAACGCGAAGAAAGTTGCAAAATAACGTCAAAAATTACCACAAAAATATTTTTTCTTCAAATCTTCGTATTTATTTGAGCAATCGAACTTAAAGACAAAATGAATTGCGATTTTTATCGTCATATCGGTGTCACCGGAGACATGTGTATGTTAAATTAAAACCGAGTCTTAACGAAAAGAAATAAGAAAATAACGCTTAATAATGGATATTTTGGAGTTTATTATCTATTCTCTCAATAAATTATTATTATTAAAAAGCCTGTTTACAAGCTAATCCCGGAACTAACTCCACTTAGGTAAATAAACATTATTACTTTTAATTCAATAATGCATTTCAAACTTTATTTTTCAGTTTATTTTGAAAAATATTTTTGTGTAATTTCTGATAATACATATATTTTCTTTGTCAGATTTTTTAATAAAAATGGCAGGAAAAAGAATCCCAAGGGGCCTAGCATACCGTGGAAATTTGATAAGGCTATATAGCCTTATCAAAATTGCACAATATGCTGTTGAGTTGATCAGGGGTGATGTATCTTCTAATCTTAGAGCCAGCCTTGCTAATGCATTGCTCTTGGATTTGAGGGCTATGTGCTTTCTTATCCCCAATATCAATATAAAAAAGATATTTATATACATAAATGTAAAATTGATAGAGCAAAAAGGCTAAAGTGAAAACAAATGCCCATCAACAGCATGATGAAAAGGTGGAAAATCTTTGTATTGGAGTTGATGGAAGAACTGACAAAGACACACTAATGTACAAGGAAATAGTGGAGGAAAATGGAGAGAAGACTGAAAAAAACCCAAGAGACCAGAATGCCACTTGACTGTCACAAAGATGACATATGAAAGTGAATATCTGACACATAGGGTTCTTCCTAATATTGGTGCAACTGGTGTGGTTCTTGCTGAGCAAGTGGCTGATGTTTTGCATGAATTCAACAGTGTGAGCACTCTCAAGGCTATCCTGTTGACAAACACTAATGCCAATTCAGTCTGTGAAGGTGGATTTGCTGCACCTCTAGGAAGAAAACTTAACACTATTGGTTGCTCCTTGCACCAAAATAAACTTCCGTTTAGAGCTCTTTTTAAACATGTAGATGGTACCACAAAAAACCCTGCCACATTTAAAGGTCCACTGGGTACATTACATGCAAATGATTACGATAATTTATCCCAAATATCATTTTCATCTGTTAGCAGTCCTCTGGATTTTATTTTTAAAATTGAAAATGCAGATACCCTTAGTTGTGACCAAAGACTCCTTTATGAATATACAGTGGGTATTTCTAGAGGTAAGGTGGACTCTAGATTTGCATCATGGAAAATTGGTCCATTAAACCAGGCAAGGTGGTTAACTTTAGGCACCAGTCTGATGTGCTTATGGACTCATGGTGCATACCCACAAAATATTTCAACCAAACTCCACAGTTTAATAAATTTTATTGTGAATGTGTATGCCATTTGATGATTCGAAAATAAAAGAAATAACAAGTTCCACAATCAGCAAATGTATATTTTCAATATGATCCAAAGGATTAGGAAGCAACCATATGAAATCCAACAGATCACATTGAAAAATATACAATACAATGCTTTCGCCTTACTGCCTGAAAATATCTTATATTCAATGGTCAAATCTGATGAACTGGAAGTGAGGGAAGAAGCTATAAAAAGAATTTTGGCCATGAGGTTAGTAAATATTTATTCATATAAAACTGACTAAATTAGTTATGCTGATTTATGGAATCATTTTAAGGATTTCATCTAATTTCATCATAAATATTAAAGCAGTACAGAGTGCAATTTTTAAAAAATAAATCAAATTAATTTTTATATTCTTTCAAGAGCAAACCAAGAAAAGGTTAAAAAGAATCACAACTATCAATTTTAAAGCTATGCACTGGACACAGTTAAAAGATCTGTCATTAAGTGGAGTTTGTGAACCACCATTCACAGAAGAATTTTTTGAAAATGAACTGTGGGAATAATTATTAAATGGTACGAAACTTGACTTGCCAGATTTGCCCTCCCATTCTCAAGGCATGAAACGGGCAGTCAAGTTAACAACAGAAGTTTCCCAATCTGTGTATGGCTTTGAAGCAAGGCACCAGCACATAACAAAAACATTGTATCAGAAATTAAAACCATCAATTTCATCTGAGGCCTCTTATATGGAGCTGTATGAATCTATATATTAAGCCCTATTCAACTATTCTTTATTTTTCCATATTTGTTTGTTGTATTTTCATTCAAAACAGAAAAAAATCAATTTTTTAATGTATTCAACTAATACTGCTTAATTCATGAGGTAAAAAACAGCATTTGAAAATCGTCAGTGATTATTGGGGAGGGCAAATTTTCAATTTGAAGTTTACTTATAATTTCTACATTTTATTTAATTTTGACAAAACAAAATAACAACATTCCCTGATTTAAATGGTGAAATTGTTTTTTTTTTTTAACAATATTTAGTCCAAATCTTGCAAAATCGTGGATTTTTCAGTGCATTTTTGTCTACGACCTTTGATGCCAAATGCTCAAAAAACCGTTGAAGTGTCAGATCTAATTTTTTGTATCAGTACTTAACTGGTCTATACACAACTTTTGCTACATTATTCTTTTTGATATTTTAAAAAAAGTGAAAAATCAACCTACCCATATATATATATATATATATATATATATATATATATATATATATATATATATATATATATATATATATATATATATATATATAATCTTAATATGCACTATATTTATGGGATAAAGTGCTCAATATCAGAGATAGAGCGTGTGTAAATATAAAAGTGAACATAGAAGTCAATGCTAGATGCAATCGTCGTGGCCTGACGATTGCATCTAGCATGAAACACATATTACTTCAAACGTTTTTCGGTAGATGCTCGTATTTGAAATAGACGTTCCCCTATGTTTTTAATTGTTGAATAGTGTGTATTATATCTACCGGCCTGTGACATTACGAAGAATTTCGCGAAATATTTTACATGTTTTAAAATACGAAGCTTTACGAGATTATGTATTGTTCAATTAACGGGAAATGTGAAGATCAGCGTATATATGAGCCAAAAAAAAAATAATGAAACCTTAGCCAAAATACGACATGCGAGATCGAATCCTACTTGAGTATAGGCTGCATATAAAAATAAACATCTAAAAGTTTAATTATAGGAAAACGAAATGCAGGTGTGGATTTGTTGGGTAGACGAGCGGGGAAGTAATTGTTTTTCTTTTTCTTGCAGACCCTCAGACAAGCGTGACTCTATATAATGAAAATGTCCCCAGGTCGATCTAATGTCTCAGGGATAAAAATGGAGATAAGATCTACCAGAGATCGACACGTCATCTAGAAAGCTATCATTGAAGAAACGAAAAAAAAAAATAGAAAGAAAGAAAGAAAGAAAGAAAGATAGATAGATAGATAGATAGATAGATAGATAGATAGAACATTGCGTTGCTTTTGATAAATTCCGACATAAAATGAAATAAAGTTAGTAAGCAGAATAAGGAATTAAAATGATAAGAAATGAAAGCGACATATGTGAATCAAAAGGAAATAGAGATGTCTGTCTATGACACACGCAGGTTGTAAATGTGACATGAAGTTTAACTTTTCAATCGAAAACTAAGTAAATTTCATTTCGTCTTTATTTTTTTTTAAGTCAACACAGAAATGAGACAAGCAGGTGAGAACATTTCTTGTGTCAGCAGCATTGTACAAATTCTTACCATTATTGAACGTTCTTTTTCTCATTGAAAACGTCTGTTCTTAGGCACAAGCGTAGATAGTGCTATGGATGTCGACGTAAAAAGTGAATCTGGCGTTTCGAGTTCAATCACCGGTCGTTTGTGTTTATTTTAGGAAAATCAGTCAACTCTTACTCTAGATATCGGTTTAGTAAAAGGACGTCAGGTTATTTGAGCGAAAAGTGAATCCGGCGTTTCGAGTTCAATCACTGATCGTTTCCGTTTCGTTTAATTTGCTAATACCGTAATTCCCTACGCATAATACGCCTTCATCCATAATATGTACCCCCAAAATTGTGCTAAAATTGTGGGAAAATGCTTCTACTCACGAATAATACGCACCCCTTGTTTGGTAATCAAACCCTATAAATTGTACCTCTCCAATTTCATTACAACCAGCGTTTCCTAATCTTATTTAAAAACAAATGGTTTTAAACATAGAATAATATTATTCTAATTTAGTTTTATGATAATTCTTATTTTATTTTACATTTGTAAGTATTGTTAGGTATATATGATTGTATTTGACATCCTTATGGGGTTGTAATCGCCAAATGTTAGTGTCAAATTGTCGTATGTTTGTGGTGAGTAGTCATTTCGCAACTGGAATCGGTCTATAAAAAATAAATTTTTTAAAGATTTTTTGTAGTTGTGCATAATACGCACCCCTAATTTTGCTTATTATTTTTTAGAAAAAATGCGTATTATACATGGGGAATTACGGTACTTTAGGGAAAATCATCTACTTCCAGCATAATACCTGAGGAAAATGCATGAATTCATCTTCCCTTTGCTATCGGTTCAATAACAGGAGAGGCTAAAGAAAGATTGGTTCCGTCAGGTGATTTTGCGCAAACTATTCTACTACTTTTTATGGCTGCTTTACGTGTTGGATTCGTAATCTAACGTGACGCCCTTAGGTGTTTGATAATCGAGGTGGGGTCAGAATTTTTCTCAATATATTTTCCCCAACTGCATGAATTTAAACGCGCTAATAGTTTGACATCTCAGTCCTACCCTTTTACTATCGAAACAGTTAAATGTAACCGCCTCTTCTACTCCAACAGCTTCTTCTTTCGCACTAACCGGCAATAGAAGTCCCTTCCTATTACTTGCTTCCTTGATAGCTATAATCTTCAAAAATTTAAATGTAATGTCAATTGACATCTTCTGATGCCTTGAGCTTGATCCCCGTCCTTGTCTCTATCCCTTGCTCAAACAACTTTCTTTACTCTTACTTTCCCTCTCTGTAAACCCTCCCTTTTTACTCTTGTTTTCACTCTCTGTAAACCCTCCCTTTTTACTCTTACTTTCCCTCTCTGTAAACCCTCCTTTTTTACTCTTACTTTCACTCTCTGTAAACCCTTGCGTGCTAGTGGCATACCCGCCTTGCTTGAGATGAAATACTTTTAAAAAATGCAATAAACAGTGGTGGTGATGGGGTTATCGTCGAAAGAAAATCGAAAAAAAGAAGGTCAAAAAATGAGAAATTAATACTCTCGAAATGGGGGTCTGAGAATGTTGTCAAAAACAAAGCCCCCCCACCCCAAATAAAAAGTTGCTGCATTTTATTAACCACCTAAGTGTAAGTTTTTCGCAAATAAACCAACCATGTCTGAAGACTGTACATTTTCCGACAACTTACGATCCGAGGAAAATTACGAGCAAGCATTTGAATCTCACGTGATTGCTAGGATAATTCACTTCGCGGTCACGGGTGGCGTTGTACTTAATAATACGCATTTGTAACAGTTGACGTTCCTGTTGAGATACAAGAGATTCATAATTAGTTGGTCATGAGATTTATCATTGAATTGTTATTACGTGACTTCTCTTGATTCGGTAGAATAAATAATCAGGTACGGTTCTGGAACCCAGAGGGGCCGGAAAATCGGTGGTTTATCTGTATGTATAAAGATATTGTTTAAAATTTGCGAAATTTAACGAGGAAAAACTGTTCCATAATCGGGATAAAGTGTTTGTTGAGATAAACAGTGTGGAGACAGAAACCAACACTGTTGACTGTCAGTTTCACATCTAAAGTGAACTTCTGACAACGTTCTGGAGAAAAAGGGTCTGAAAATCGATTGAGGTGTCAAACTGACTGACAAGCCACATGCAAAAGTGCTTTCAATGTCTCTCTCTCTCTCTCTCTCTCTCTCTCTCTCTCTCTCTCTACATACATATATATATATATACAGAAATATAGTTTTAAAGCTTGGTATATCTATGGGATAAAGTGCTCAATATCAGAGATAGAGCATGTGTAAATATAAAAGTGAAGTCAACTTTCAGAGGTGGCAGGCTGTTTCATGCTAGACGCAATCGTCAGGCCGACGATTGCGTCTAGCATGAAACAGCTTGTCACCTCTAAGTGTTGACTTCAATGTTCACTTTTTATATTTATATATATATATATATATATATATATATATATATATATATATATATGAATTGTTTTTCTGTTTTCATTTTGAATTTGTAGGTCTGATGATTTGGATCGAATTTACGATTCCAATGGAATAAATTATGACCATGGAATATTAGTGTTTAAGCCTTTTTATTATATATATATATATATATATATATATATATATATATATATATATATATATAGATAGATAGATAGATAGATAGATAGATATTCCTAATTCCGATAGTGATACTCATCCAAGTATTCATAACCCACGGGCCCTAAGCCGCTCCATTCAGAAAATTAAATCTGGATCAAGCATAGATTTATAAGTAATACAAGTTTTGAATATTTTCACATAATTCATAGAGTCTATAACAATAATCCAGTTTTAGGCACACATCAACAGTGCACATCGACTACCGCTAATCGAACCGGGGCCTTTACGATACAACGCAAGCGTCATACCACTGGGCCAGCGGACCTCAATGACGAAGAGGCAACTAAATATAGCGTTGTAGTGGATGAGCACTGCTGATGAGTCCCCATAAAAGGACGAAACGGCCGTCCAGTTCTTTCTGCATTCTGTTGAGGATTCTTGTTCTTGTTTTAGACACCATTGATTATTATATGAAATTATTCATAACTCCGAAAATTTCTATTACTTATAAACCTATGTTTAATCCAGGTTTAATGCCCTGGATGGAGCAGCTTGGTGAAAGAAGACGTTGCTCTTGGGGCAGGTTTCGGTCAGTTTTGCATACTTGGATGAGTATCAGCATCGAAGATAAAATAATTGTCGGACTTATCTGATATCATTTGTTTACATTATGATACGCTTCGAGCAGATATGGGCGTTTTTTAGAGAAATCATGAGAAATTTGTAGTTTAAAAACAGGAATTTAACCTTGCTAACTAGACGCTTCCTCTGTTGCAAAATGGTATAGCATGTCAGCCTATATGACGGTTCCGTGTAGGATACAGGTTCGATTCCTATCGGAGGACGAATATTTTCTATGAAATTTCTCGGACATTCAGGTCGGTAAATGTTGTTAATACTGTTTATTATAAACTGAGCATTTACTTAAATATTTGTATCAATGAAATTAACCTATAAACAGAATATATATGTGTGTGTGTATAAATAAAAAGAAAGGACAGTAAGATAAATAATCCGTTGTTCTTATTGATATTTTTACAAAACAGGGCTCAATGTAGATTTACAGAGCATTAATATTATAAATTAACTGATTTAAAATATGTTTTTTTCGCAAAAAAAAACATTACTTCCATTCATCCTCAAGCGAATTTTGGGGTCCAAAATTCGCTTGAGGATGAAATGGAAGTAATGTTTTTAATTTAATTACAAAATTAAATTTGAAGTTTTTAGCTTCCCTTTTTGAAACATGGTTATTAATGTGTAGCGAAAAAATATTTTAAATCAGTTAAATTATAATATATATATATATATATATATATATATATATATATATATATATGTATGTATGTATTTAAAAAAAAACAGGTTGGCAGTCACTGGCCACTACTATAAGTTTCATGGGTGAGTTCGGTTTGACAAGTAAAACAAATTCGCTCGGTGGGGAGGGGAAATTTGGTTGTCTGGTCCTGTTGAGCACTTTTTTTCGGGCTTAAGGCTTCAGCTGCCTTACCGTAAGACTAATTTCACTTGTTATTGAGTGCTTTTTTTTGCCATATTGGCAAATCTTTCCAGGTGGAACCTTTTTTTTTTTTTCGCAGCCATTTCAGATCAGATTGGCTGGATTATTTATACACCCGACCAGGCAAGTTTGGTTTGTCTGTCATATGAACTCGGCCGGTGGTATATAGGGTACTCATCTTACTACTACAACTACTGGTTGCCTGAAGATTGTCTGCAAGCATATGACACTTATAGTAGTGGCCAGTCACTGTCTGCCTGATTTTTAAATTAATATTGAAGCACTGCCATTTCTTATGGCATTGTTCAATTTTATGCCGGTAGGCTACTTTTGGGCAAACTCTTTTAGAGCAGCTCGTTCTTTCCTGGATTTATACATACATACATATATATATATATATATATATATATATATATATATATATATATATATATATATATATATATATATATATGTAGTTCTTTTCAAAGTCGCCAGCTTGAGACTTCACACACTTGTCCCAGCACCCATCCCACATTTCCAATCTGGCTGCCGCATATTCCTGTTTACGAACTGCCACCGGCAACCTTTTGCCGCGTAATCCTTAATCTTCCTTTCAAAGGCGATTTTAGCTTTAGGAAAATCCAGAAATCGCAGTGAGCCAAATCCGGACTCCTACTGACAAACCTGGGTTATGGCATGTTTCACAAAAACCAAAAAAAAAAAAAAAAATCTCGCACGAATTGTGGTAACTGGCCAGTATCACTGTCATGATGAACAGACGATCACACACTGCATATACTACTGATTATCATCTCACCAACGACTGATTAACCTTACAAGAGTGTGGGTGTTTACGCATGCGCAGTAAGTTCCTCGCTGATTGGTTAAAATAAAGCGTCTCAAATGGTTCTCGAAATATTCGAAATGGTTAGATGTGTTAGACCAACGGTTGCAGCGGGGTCCATATGCACCCTGAGGGGGGGTTCCATGTAACATTACTGGGGATCCATACTAAAAAATAACAAATTGGGGTGCACGATAATATTTTAGTGGCCCATAAAGCAATTTATCTTCGGAACGGTTACTACAACTGAGAAATGGAATTTCTACAGTAATCTACACGATATTAACCCATTACCTGCCATGGGCCCCATTTGGTGATCTGTTAAAATTAAACTCACTACATGTTATTTCTTGTATTTACATTGAATTGCTTACATACATTGCATTTACAGAGGTATATTTTACAACACTTAGCCTTTAAATTTTTTATTATTAGCCGTAAGAAGACACTTTCTGTCGTAATTTAATATTTCACAGGTAGAAAAATAATGACTATTTTGAAAAGTATTTTTTTATTATTTCTAATCAATATTATTTTTTTTATATTTTATACACATATATATTTGATGTTCTAGTTTCTATAAAAACGACAATGGTAACTACTCAAATTAAACATAAGGAATAAATAAACTCCTAAGACACCTTTCTGGGCCAAAAATATGACTAAAAAATTTAACAGTTCTTTTCCTTCGCTTTCACTTCCGGTATTTGCATCTTGGTGGCATTATCACCTTGCTTGGGTTGGTGCCTTTTACTCTGTAACCCTGTAACTCGAGTGGCTCTTGGGCCATGTACAGGGTGAAAATTATTGTAAAAAACAATTCTTGATTTGGAACTACTTCAGTAAACTGGTCCCATCATGAAAAATAAGGATTTTTTTAAAAACATTATTTTGAGATTTGCACACATTAGATTAATTTCAGGACGCGATATTTGTCACAATCGAAAAATATTGAAAAATAATTATCATTTTCGTAATATTGATTCTTGATATTTTAAAGAGTTATTTGGACTCACAAATGTTAAGCCTGATACTCTGCTCACATCATTGATATATGTGCTTACGTCAGTGATATCTGCATACAAAAATGACTTCTTTTTACAAAAATACTTTACACAGGCAATATCAATTATTTGGCAAAATAATTTTTTTTTACATTTTTGCAAAAAGATTTCTTGTGATTAAAGACCAAATAAATATATACAATTTTCATTAAACAACTAAAGGATATATACGCACTACGTATGTAGAGAGGTCCATTCGTATACAAATTTAGAAATGGACTTAAGAGAAATAATTATTAAGATAATTACGTTAAATAATTAAGATAAATAATTATTTACTAATATTTTACGAATATTTGTGCTTTTGCTTCAGAAAAAATATTCCCTAAAGTTTTTTTTTTTAAAAAAAGATTAAATCATTCAGAAAAAAAAAAAAAAATATATATATATAAGCATATATCAATGAGATAAGTGCATTTTAAATACTGCCATTGGTATGTCTAGATAACTTTTTAAAAAGTCAGCGATCAATTTTTCCGGTATCGATATTAAAAAGACACCACCTTCTAAAATGATTGAAATCAATATTTTTCGTTTCTAATAAATGTCGTGCTTTGAGAAAGTTCTTAAGAATGCTAATCTACAAAAATTATTAACCCCCACCACACCCCCAAAAATTCACTATTTTTTTACGGGTGGTCCAATCTTACGTGTTTTACGAGTGGTTCATTTTATTTTCAAACACTGATTACCTATACGTATAGACATTTCCTTTTCCATTGCTTTCTCATTTAATCTCAAAATCTTAGCGAGCCAGAATGTCTTGTGTGAAATAACTGGTCTTGATTTTTTTTGCTTGTTTTACTAATGTCCACTGAATACAAGGCTCAAGAGCCACACAAGTTAGAGTATTACAGTGTGGTGTTGTATTCACATAAGAAAAGGTAAGTTCCTGGATCTGTGCAGGAAGGACAAAATCAAATCTAGACTTGATGTCAAGATTTAATTAGTGAATAAAATTTAAGAATTCAGTCGTTGAAGTAATAAGGTGAAAGTAGACTTTGGAAGGAAACCGGAAACCTAATCCTAAGAAGGAAACAAGGAACAAACCTCTACTGTTCAAAAGACCAGAGAGGAGTGTGAACCGGGCAATAGGCGAACCTCTTGTTAAATCGTAATCCCCGAGTTTTGTCAGAATTAATAATATTGATGGTTTTAATACCATGTCCCTTCAGGACGTAGGTGATCATGACTCTCCACAATTTCCTTTTCTTTATTATCTGTGAATTGCCACATTTTCTTGGTTAAAGATAGTGAAATGGTTCTCTCGTTATCTTCTCCACGTTTTTTGAATTGAGAGTTCTTTTGGATTGGCTGCTAACCAAGACAAAAGAAGACAATCAACCCTGTTATTTAACCCATAGTTGGGTGAATAGAATGTGCGGTAGTTTAATAGGTATAGGTGCGAAATGTGGAATGGTGATGCTTTTACTTATATGGATTGATGTCATGAAAGAGTTCTTTCCCTTTTGGTTGTTTGATTGGTTGATTTTGTTTAGCTGCATATCAACACCTCTATGGGTTATTTAATGCCGAAATCTGTTGAGCACAATTTTATGACTTCAACTAAACATATTTTGAACGCAACTGCATGCCTTCATCTACAGATAAAATGTATTGTTGGTAATTCTATTTTAAAATATATTTTATACTTTCATAGTGTTTTGTTTTTCTTTGGAGGTTTACTATTTGCCCATAGCTTGGACCCTAACAGGTGTATAGTGTACCTGGGAACAACAGCAATTGAGCTGGTTGCACGCTCCTCAAAACCTTCAACGTCCCGATCAGAAGCCTTGCTGCCGGATGTAGTTTATCGTCATACCCAGGACTAGCGCAGAATGAATACAAGCACCGACATGATAAATTTGTCTCTCATTTGCCTATAAGTATAAAGTTGAAGTTGAGGAGAAATGGCACTGCCACCTACCAGAGAAGGTGACCGAAAACGACGAAGTCATGACTTTGCTTGATTTCAACTTGCAAAGAGACTGCTATCTTGAGGCCACCAAACCAGATATCACCTTTGTTGATAAAAACAAACAAACAAACAAGAAAATATCTTTCCATTGATGTAGCCTAGTGACCATATTATCGGGGTCTTTTGAAGCTTAAAATAGACACCATTTTCCAGAGTGAAGTTATGAGACGTTAAAGCCACTATTAACTTATTTATCATTGAGGCGTTAGGGAAGAGTCCTAGGTTAAATAGATCGGAATACAACTTTGTATCCCACAGCTTCAGAGGTCTGCGTTTATTGGCATTGCAAATAATTTGGGAACGGTACTCTCTGTCTGAGAATGCACGACTTGATACCCAGGACTAAGTTATTAATGGATATAGCGGTTAGAAGAAGTTCAGAAGAGATATAGATTTATACCTTTGCCGAGAGTATTAGTGCATAAATGAATGCTACAGTCTTAATCAAAATTAGAACCTGGCTCTCCGATTCCATCTACGGTGAGGATATCCGTTACGCCACCTATTTTATTTATTTATTTATTTTTTGTTGTAAAAATCAGATTCCACTATGAAATCTTGTGCTGAAACACTAACTTTCTTACCATTAAAAAAAGAAAAGCTTTTATTTTCTCTTAGAATAGAACCAATTTATTTTTCTACGATATTGCACGCGTCGAATTTTCGCACCAGTCGAAGTGACAGAAAGTCTCCTCGTTACTCTCCCCTGGGCAGTCTAAACTCCCACCTGCACATGGTTTAACCCCACCCCGTTCCACTCGGTAAATCTCTCCCCCTTATGAAAACCTCTCCTTTTAGTAATTTATCTAAGCTCCTCATTAGCTAGAGAGTAGGAAGATTTTGTTGGATTAATTTTCCAGGTGGCAAGGATCTGTTTGTCCTGAAGATAAATATTCGAAACACTGTATAATTTTACCTTTCTTTGATTACCATTTGTCGGCACCCGAGGTAAACACGCAAATTCCTCAGGCCCAACAGCATAATGGGGGTAGGAATGAGAATTGTGGAAAGAAAGATGGCGCTATGACGTCATTTCATATCGAAATAACCAGACTATTTTGAAAATTATCATTCACATTCATGGCAATGGCTGAGCGAAGAATGCCGATGGAGAAAATGTTTCATCCATCAGATAAAAGGCAGATCTGATGTAGTGATATACTACGTTGATATCCAAGAACCAACATCTAAAAATAGTCTATGATATCATTAGAAAATTCAAATTTCGTAGTTTGGTTGGTAGATCGCCCTCGCCTTACTTGGCAAGAGACATTAAGGACGTAGACGATCATGACTCTCCACAACTTCTCGTCCTTTGCAGCACTTAGAAAGTTTTGTATTTTTACTATTCCCCCCACTCACTACTCTACTAACCATTTACAGGTGTTAGGTATATTATTCGCTGTTTTACTGTCCAGCGTTCCTTCAATATCCCCTGTGGGTATGAAATTCTCCAAGCCCTCTTTCCTCGTTATGTGTACTAGAAATTACAACTGTCTCTTTCTGATTCTAAGTATTCGTGTCCGTTTTGTTCTCATTTTCCATAAACTTCCGTCGTTACTCACATGTTCAGTCAATGGTATTCTCAATACTGTTTATTATAAACAGAAAATTTACTTAAATATTTATATCTATAAAAAGAATGTATAAACATAACATGTCTTAAAATAATTATCGGACTTTGTCCATTTCATAATATGTGACGTCATTTGTTTCCATTTGGATACGCATTGATCAGATATGAATGTACGTGAGAGATTCATGGGAGATTGAAGTTTAAAGACAGTAAATTAGACCTTGCTAACCGAACGCTCCTCTGTAGCTAAATCGGTTAAAGCACGTCAAGGTAAATAACGGTTCCATAGAGGTTCGAATCCTGTCGGAGGACGAATATTTTCTGTGAAACTTTCTCGGATATTCAGGCCGGTAAATGTTGTTTAATACTGTTTATTATAAACAGAGCATTTATTTAAATATTTGTATCTATAAAAAGAGTGTATAAACGTAAAAAATGTCTTAAAATTATTAAGTTTACAACATTCGAGTTTTACTATTATGATATTTCTGCATTCTTTTCAATCACTATATAAAATTCTGTATCTTCCGTCCGTCCATCACACCCTCGAAAATAGTCATACACTTTTTTTTTCAAAATTATTTCGATCACAAATCAAGTCTAATTCATTCTCATAACTTGAAATAACAATATAACATTAGCACCAAGCACATTGAAAAACTTACTATTCGTCTGCTATAATTTCCTAGCCTCGAACCGAAGCCTAACTTTGCAAAAAGCCTTCGTATCAGAATATTGTCTATGCCATTCTTATAGAGATCAGGTTCTCTCGTTTCAAAAATGGAAAAAAAACTGCAAAAAATGTGTTGGAAGACGGTGCTAGAATAATTTTCCAGATGGCTAGTGTCTGTCTGTCCTGAAGATAAATATTTGAAATTCTGTATATTACCTTTCTTTGATTACCATTTATCAACACCGGAAGTCAACATGTAAATTCCATAGCCTCAAGTTCGGTACTGCACAAAGGGGACGAGGATTGTGGAGGAGAGGATCGTGCTGTAACATTTTATGTCGAAATAACGCGCTTATTTTGAAAATCAGCATTCGTAATTTTGGCTGTGATCCAGAGAAGAACTCCGATATAGAAAATACGTGATACACCAGACAAAACTAACTACAATAACATACGTCACCAAATGTCGAGCAGTATTCACCTTCGCTTTTGATACTCTTGTTAAAGTTATAAATCAATCTGTACTTACCACTTTTTTTTTAAAAAAAATGTCACGTCCCTTCATAACATAGGCCAACACGATTCTCCAAAAATCTTTATTATCTTCTTTCTTTTTATGTGCCGTGTCCTTTCAGGACGTAGCCGATCATGTCTCTCCACTTTTTCCTATACCTTGTAGCTCTCAATAAGTTTTGTGCCTCTACCAACTCCCCCAGACTACGTTCTGCCATCCACTTGCTTAAGCCAGTCAGGTATATCATGCGTTGCTTTTCCTTGTGTTTTTTTCCCTCTATTCGACCTGTGAGTAGCAGATTCTGTAGGGCCTTCTTTCTCATTACCTGTCCCAGAAATTTCAACTGCCCTTCCTGATGTTAAGTATAAGCCTCCTCCTTGTTTGCATCCTCTCAAAGACCTCATCGTTGCTCACACGCTCAGTCCATGATATCCTTAGCATCCTTCTGTAGAACCACATCTCTGCTGCCTAGAGTCTCTTCTTCATTTTCGAGGAGGGTATTCTCGCCGTTTTTTAATTCAGTTTTCTCTCGGGGTTGTCTGTCGTTGTGATGTGAGTAGAAAAGGCGTTTGCAAAGAGAAATAAAATCAAACAAAAGATTAAACGCTTTATATCCGAACTTTTGAGGTGAGGAATTACCAAATACCGCCAAATTTTCATGCGTTTTCAAGTTTCATTTTCTGGCAAATCAGTTTTCTTAATTTAATGATTAAATAAGTTCTCCTTGTGAGACCCACGGCTAGAAAATAGCCGAAGAAATTACTCTACTGTATGGTTATATGTTCGAGTTTAAAAACTAACTAAATATTGCAATAACACTTATTAAGTATGAAGTAAGAGGGTACAAATGAAGAGATTAAAAACTGAGACGCTTTTCCATTTCACTGAAGCAGACATTAAACACATGTGAGTTTTATCATCTCCTCTATCTTATTTTTTTCCCTTCTTTTTTCTATTGTCTACGCTTTCTTTTTCTCTACTAAAATAAAACATCTCTGACATAATTTTTCCTTTTGCATTTCATAGCTATGAAAATGGAACAACCATTTTTTCTTTTCAATTAACCATGTCCAATGTGCCTTTAATGTCCAAAAGCATTCTCTATTAATTGCAGACTAATTTACATATTTAGGCTCGTGCTTGTCTTTGTTTTAGAAGTGTAAATAACAAGGAAGGCTACTTTATACACGTTGGGACTCTTTTTGTCCCAGGCAACGAAAGGTTAATTTGATTAAGCCATTAATACATAGGGCACTTATGATTTGTTCTGATAGCTTTCTCTGCGATGAAATTGATTTTATTAAGATGGCACTTTCAAAAAAAACGGATATCCTTTGGAAGTCTTGGACTCTGTTATCTGTGATGTCATCAATAAATTTCATAGGGTTAAGCCGCATTTTGTTGAATCTTTATCTACGATGAATTTCGCGTGCGATTAATAGCTGTTGTTTTTCGGCTAATGTTCGGGTAATATTTGTTACCCATCCTGTTTTCTCTTCCATTCATAATGACGTCCTCCCCATCATGTTAATTCAGTGATTTATCAATATAAGTGTAGTTGTGGACTCGATTACATAGTGAGGACGTCCCAATGTTTGGATCTGAGAATAAAACAACACTTACACGCCCCACCTCCCCCGGGATTTTGAATCCGGGTGCCAGGAAAAGCCAACTAACCAATACTTCGGGCTCTGCTATTGCAGAGCATGCAATAAATAGCAGGAATTGTGTGTTTGGTTTTAGTGTGGACCGTTTTTCGATTTTTTCTAGGGCCCACTCCTCATATCACCTCAAGGTTCTAGAGTCCTTATATATCAGATCCCGTGGGCCTTTCCTTTGTAAACAGAGGGAATGCTTACTTGGTCTGAATGTTATTCGACTCTAGTTTTCTTGAAATTCATATTTTTTCCTTCCATTCGTTATATTAATTTACACGCTTATATATATATATATATATATATATATATATATATATATATATATATATATATATATATATCCCAGAAAATAAACTTGATAAGGCTGGGACGAAACCGATTGTTCTTTTTTTAGCTTTTTAAAATGCCATATAAATTTTGCTTATTCCTAGCTATCGTTAAATAACAAGGCATTTCCAAAATCTTCATTAATCTAGAAAGATTCCATAATTTTTCCATACTACGAAAACTATACTATTAATTAAAATTCGCTGTAATAAAAAAAAAATACGCAGGTGTAGGCTTTAAGAAAGCTTTATTTTTGTGAGAATACAAGGTTTGTGTATAGTGTCTTTTTTATAGTCCCTGTAAAGAGAAATTGTTCTCTTAAAGAGGAGAATAACAAAACAAGAGGAGACCACTCTTGATTATTCATAACACACGCCATACTTTATTTTTCCTATTTTAATTTTCTGATGTATCCTAATATTTAATTCGAGTTCCATGACTACAAAATACCCTGGGAAATTACCTTATTGCATGATTAAGTATTTCACCTTAACGACTTTAACAGAATATAGCAATAATTTCATCAATATGAATACAACTGTCAATGGTATTTCATATACATTATATAGAGTTTTTTTTTTAACCTCGTCAGGACTCTTTCTACAGAAATGTCGCTTGAAAACCTCTTTAGATTTTTCAAGCCGTAAAAACGCTAATATCAACGCTAAGGAAACATTTTTTTTGGCTTTCTTTTTCTTCCTCGCTCCTGTCTGATATTCTTTCTTTCTTTCTTTTTTGTTTTCTTTCGGCAATTTTATTTCACTTAAATCCGTCTTGCACTTCGATAAATGTATCATTCGTCGGCGCATTGAATATTCTTCTCATATCTGGTCGGTTGCTTCTGCCATGTGTCTAGAGATTCTAGACAAAATCCAAAGAAGAATCTGCAATGTTATTGGTCGTCACCTGTCATCTTTTCATCAATTATCTTCTACATCCGCGTCCTGGGTATGGCGATAAACTACACCCGTGCCCTGGGTAAGACGTTAAACTACGTCCAACAGTAAGGTCTCTGATAATACGTTTTTGAAAAAATAATGTTGCTAGCTGTACGTTTTTGAAAAAATAATACTACCGGCCATACGTTTTGTTTTTTTGTTTTTTGAAAGAATAGTGTGTTACCAGCTATACGTTTTTTTTTTTTTAAATATTAAATAATATTACCAGCTATACGTTTTTGAGGACAAAAATATTAACAGAAATAGATTTTTGACAAAACAAAAACATTACCAAGAAAAAAAAAGTTGTCGGCATTAAATGACCCATTGAGGTTGATATGCCGTAAAACAAACCAAATTAATCTTCTGTTGAGCTTTCCTCTTTGGAACCTGGATTTCATGAATTCAAATGTAATACTTGGTTGTAAATTAGGTCTCATTCTTTTACTCTTGAAATTGTTAAATATGACTGGAAGTTCTAGTCTCATTATCATCCTTTTCCTCGCTATGGTTGTTCAGAACACCCTTTCCACATTGTTCGATCCTCCATTGCTGTCTACAAATTCCCAATGTTCAATGTGCGAGCTCTGGTGTCTGAGAAAGTCAATTTTTGTGAGAAGACACTTCAAGAAGGATGCCATAGGAGTAAGGGGGAGACGATTTCCCTAGGAGTTAAGATGAGACCGCTTGGTGGCAGTGACCGGAAATTCTATTCTGATAGTTTCTTCACTTGCTCTTTTTGCTTGTGGAATTCTCTTGTCTTCTTGATTTTCGTTCCCCTACAATCTACAAAAAATTAATTGTAATGTCAACCATTATCTTCCATCTTCATTTTTTTAAAAATCCTGTTCTTTTTTTTTTGTCCGATCACTTCAAGAACGTGCACTCAATTTCTTCACACAGTAATCTCATGCGTCTTAGTAGCATTCTTGCCTTTCTTAGAGAGAAATGATTTTAAATTATATTAGAACTGTCTATCTGTTAATGCTACCAGAGATGCCACCTGAAATCATTGTAATCACAGCATCAAACTGATCATTTAGCTTGTCTAAATAATGATTTTATTCTGTGGTTTATATTATGTTTGATTATTTCTATTCGATTCGTGGATAGGTAAATATTAGTCGTATATATTTGAGTGTATAAGTATTTTATTGGGATGTGGACGGGTAAATATTGGTCATATATATATATATATATATATATATATATATATATATATATATATATTTATATTATTTTAAGCGTTTCACCCCAAGCAAGGCGGGAAGCTACTAGCATGCAAGGGGTTACAGAGAGTTGGAGCGAGAGCAAATAACAATGATAGAGAAGGATAGGAGATAGATCAAGTCATCTGGAGACGTCGATTGACATTACATTTGAATAGTTGAAGATTATAACTATCAGGGAAAAAGGAAAAGGATAGGGAGCTCCACAGGCGAGAAGTGCGAGAGATGAAGCTATTGGAGTAGAAGAGACGGCTACATTTAATAGTTTCGACAGTGAAAGGGTGAGAGCGAGATGCCAGCCTAGTTGAGCGCTTAACTTCATGAAGTCTGGGAACCAGCAAAAGCAGCTCATCGGAGCAGTTACCGTGAACGTATTTGTAAAAAAGACAGAGGGGTGCGACGGCACGTCTGTGAGAGAGCGGCTGCAGACGAGATGCCAGATCAGGGCCAATTACATTGCATATACGTCTTTGGATTTTATCAAGAACCCCGAGACAAACAGAAGGGGCTCCCGACCATATATGGCAGCAATACTCCATGCAAGGGCGAATGGTTGATTTGTAGATTTGAAGGATTGACGAGAAAAATTTCCTGGCACGGCACAGGGAGCCAATTTCCTTGCGGTGGGCGAAGCTATTGACTGAATGTATTTCTTCCATTGGGGTCTGCAAGCATTTCATTGGCACGTTGATAGGTAAATATTGGTCACTTATATATGGGACTGCAAGCATTTCATTGGCACGTGGATAGGTAAATATTGGTCGCTTATATATGGGTCTACAAGCATTTTATTAGTTCCTGGATGGGTGTAAATATTAGTCGTATATATTTATGTTTACAACAAATTAATTGGTCGTGGACAGGTAAGTATTGATCGTTTATATTTGAGCCTACAAGCATTTCATTGGTCCGTGGACAGTTAAGTATTACTCGTTAATATTTAAGTTTGTAAGCATCTATTTGGCAGATGTTTCCTTTTGGTAACTGTTCAATGGTATTTCATGCACATCATATACCATTCTAGCCATTCTGAACATGGTCGGGACACTTTATGTAGCCATGATGCTTGAAAATCGCTTCTAATTTTATGTGCTTCAATATCGTAAAGCATCATGATCAAAGATTTCTGTGAAAGTTACCAGAGACGCTATTCGAAATCACTGTGATTTTAGCTTTTGACTGATAATTTTACTTGTCTCAGTAATAAATCCACTCAAATGTTTATATTATGCTTGATTATTTATTTTCAATGAGTTTGTCATCATGCCGGGGTAAGCGTTCGTTTCCTTTTTTTTTTTTTCCCGACAACTGCATCGATAAGCGATCAGATCAAGCGAAGTGCCACCATCTGGCCTTTCCACCTGGTTCCTTTTCTACATTTGTTATTCATTCTTTTGCAATGTCTCTCATTTCTCCAGCCCGACATTTCAAACGCATTTAATCTGGTGCAGCTTCTTTTCTAGTTTTTCCGTGGTTCTTTTGTCATTCGGCCGGCCTCTTGGCTTTATTTGGTCTTGTACTACTTGTCTATTCGTTCCTGTTCCTCTCCCACCTCGCACGAACCCTCGACGCCAAGTTCTGGCTTTACAAGTGATTTGTCCTTTCTCTGCCCACCGAGCCAAATCCCCTCCTCGACGTTTTTTTTCTTTTTTTTTTCTTTTTTCCGCGCGACCGGACGAACGAAGAGCTTAGTAAAATTGAAGCAAAGGTAATTCATTGTTATCCCCAATACCAACACCCGTCAAACCGATAGTCTTTCTTTCATTCTTTTTTCTTTCTTTCTTTTTTTCTTTGAAAATGTATTTCTCTTTTTTCGTCTCTCTTTCTCCCTTCTTTTCTTTCTTTCTCTTTTCCTTTCTTTTTTCTCCATTCCTTCTTTTCTTTCTTTGAAAATTTATTTCTCTTTTTTTGTCTGTCTTTCTCCTTTCCTTTCCTTTTCTTTCTTTCTTTCTTTCTTTCTTTCTTTCTTTCTTTCTTTCTTTGAAAATGTATTTCTCTTTTTTCGTCTGTCTTTCTCTTTTCCTTCCTTCCTTTCTTTCTCCCTTCCTTCCTTTCTTTCTTTGAAAATTTATTTATCTTTTTTTTCGTCTGCCTTTCTTCTTTCCTTTTCTTTCTTTCTTTCTTTCTTTCTTTCTTTCTTTCTTTATTTTTCCACCTTCTTTCCTTCTCTTGTGCATGTATTTTCTTCTTTTTCTTTTTTTTACTTTCATATTCTTTACATCCTTTTCCTCTTCCCTACTCTTTCTGCTATTCTTCTCCTTCTTTCTTTTTTTTCTTGTTTCTTTCTTTCATTCTTTCTTTTCCTTCTTTTCTTTTGTTTTTTTTTTCTGTGTTACTTGGATTTATCTTCTTTTTTTAAGTTTTCCCTTCTTTCTTTCTTTCTTTCTTTCTTTCTTTCTTTCTTTCTTTCTTAACCTTTTTAGAAAAAGATGCTTGCCTTCATCAGACCACGTGATATGTCATGTGGTCTTAAGAGGATTGTCTTTTAGTCGCCTGAGACTGTCGGAACATGCTGCGTCCTTTCTGAGGGTCTCTTCTTCCAATCCATAGTATCAAGACGCCAACCATGATTTAGCGGAAACAAGAACGGAGGTAGGGGAGTAAACAAGACAGGAGTAAGAAAAGGAGGAAGAAAGAAATAGAAAAGGAAGAAAAAAAAAACAGAAGCAAAGAATGGCATGTCTGTGTGAGACGGATGACAGAGACGCGCCTTGCCCAGAAGGCCAAGTGAAGCTTTGTGTTTTCTTTTGAAGCACCCATAGAGATTCAGGATGGACACGTTAGTATTTCAGTAAACGGATTAGAACTGACATTTTTCATCGAGGAGTTCTGCTTCATCGAATCTGCAAATGCAATTGATTTTAATCGGATCACTCAACTATTCACTTACTGATATTTGTGGCATCCCATCACTTATCGATTTCGGTGGTTTGATTCGGCAAAACCTTTTCCGGTATCTCTGCTCGCAGTTTATTTAAAATAGTTACTACGCATAACAGGAAAATTTGCTGAGAAACAAGTTCAAAATTGCTATATGATATGAGTTGCCTGATACGTCAGTGAACGCTGAACAATTTTCTCACAGATGAAGCCGAGACAAAAATGTGATTCTACAGAAGGATGCTGAGAATGACATGAACGGAGAATATGACCAACGAGAAGCTTTTTAAGGAAAATAGAAGCAAAAAAATAAATTTGTACTTAGAATCCGAAAGTGGGAATGGAAATTTCTGGGAGGGCATAATGTGGAAAGAGGGCTTGGAAAATTAGACACTCAAAGGGCAAGACGATGAAAAGATGGACAAAAGAAAACAGCGAATAACCTAGCCGATATGCGTGTGTAAATAGCTAGCAGAACAGAGAGTGGGGGGGTATAGTAATAATACAAACACTGCTAAGAGCGACAAAGTATGGGAAGTTGTGGAGAGTTATGATCGTCCACGTCCTGAAGGAACACTGCGTATAAAAAAGTTATATCTCATTTCATTGTAAAAATAGGAACTCAATTTAATATTATCAAGTTCTTTTAAGTTTTTTAAATGGAGCATTTTGCTTAAATGCATTATTTGTTTTTTTTTCTTTCTTTTCTTCTTTCATTTTTGCTGCTTTAACTTTCTACAAGAATGAAGCATGTATCTGAAATTTAAAAAAAACATTCTTCGGCGATATTTGAACTTGTTCCCTGCATCCTTGGAAGCAAGCATAGCCTAACATGGACAACGATCTTACCGAATTGACCATAGCTAACAACAGGCAATATATATATATATATATATATATATATATATATATATATATATATATATATATATATATATATATATATATATATATATATATGTTATAATTTTATCATATAGATACTCACTACAAAGATGCAACTTGGTTTCAGTGCATTTCAACTGCACTTCAACAGGTGAGAATCGAAAATAGTTTATCCTGCTGGTAGGCAAGCCGTATGTGAAACGTCACTTCCTTTTTTCCATTTGTTTGAGAAGAAAAACATACAGAAAAAAAATGGTGACGGAGTGAAACAATAGTGCTGGTTGATAGCAGTTTGGGAAAGAATGGATTGGGTGTTTAATGGTGACTGGTCTTTTTTTTTCCCGATAAACACCGGTCAAAAGTTTAGGCACATCATCTCACAAGCGTCCTAAGAGTGAGAGGTAGGGCAGGAAAGATGGAGATAGTATTTTGGATTAATGGTGTGAACGTTGGATTTTATATATTACTTTCGTTCTCATCGCATCGGATATACATATATATATATATATATATATATATATATATATATATATATTGTATTTAGGCAGCAATCTTTTCGTCATGCAAGTTTCATTAAATATGACAGACAAGGTGGTTTGATTAAGTTCTTTTTTTATAAAATTTCTCATGTGATCTTATAATTTTTTTTTCTTTTCTGTAGATAAGTTATATAAAAAACTATTCTAATGTTGTTTTATTCCGAGCAATTTCAGCTATAAATTTAGCCATTTTTGAGCTTGAAATATATTAACTGTTAACTAGAAATAGATTGTTGTATGTATGTATTTATATAATGTTTTCATTTTCAAAACACGGTCAAGATATGGTGTCCATGTTCAAAGTTGATATTATTGAGTGTTGTTTTTATTAATAAGGCTTCCATTATTTTAGGCCTTTTTACATGTAGACGATGCTATTATATCTGTGTTGTCAACAAGTATGTTACGAATAGGGTCTAGAAGGTCCCCATGAGCATTTAAGTGAGACCTAATTGAGCTATGGTCAGAAAGATGTAGTATGAGTCTTCTTGTCAAACATGTTGTAGTGTGGCCTATGTAATTATTTACGAATTTTGATTGATCAGGAACACAATTCCTAAATGGACATTTAATTTCGTAAGTAATATTTCTTCGATTTAATTTTGATCTAAGAGGGGAAATTTTATTTTTAAATATAAGGATGGCGGTTTTAAATTTTTTGTAATAAATAATTAGTCTAATTTTTTGCTCTTGTCTACTGGCTTTGTGCATTTTTTATAATATTCTTAATTCTGCTTTCATCCTGTTTATAATTTTCATCTTGTCTGTCATATTTAATGAAAGTTGCACACACACACACACACACACACACACACACATATATATATATATATATATATATGAAATTTTCTGCCATGAACGTTCACATATTCAAGAATATATATTTAGAATAATAAGAAGAATCAAGAATCTATACTGGCAGCAAGCCGCCTGTATACGGACAGAAAATGAGTTCAGCAGATATCCAAAAATAGAAATTTTATTCAACCTATACTGCGAGGTAATTCTGAGAGAGCTGGAGACCCTACCAGGATTCATCATTGGCGGCCACAATCTTACCAATATAAGATATGCAGATGACACGGTGCTGATAGCAGACGCGGAAAGGAAACTACAAAATCTCCTACAGAAGGTAGCAAAGGAGAGTGAGAAGAAGGGACTAAGCATAAACTACAAGAAGACAGAATGCATGGTCATCAGCAAAAGGGTGAACCCAAAATGCAAATTACAGGTTGGGGACAGTAAAATCAAGAAATTTAGATATCTGGGAAGTGTTCTAACAGAGATTGAGATCCGAAGACCAATAGGGATGACCAAAGATGCCGTTAAGAGATACGAAAAGAAACAAATCCTGAACCTTTACGTGATATCTGTACTCGTGTATGGAAGCGAATGTTGGACAATCTCCTGAAAGATGAGGAAGAGACATGAAGCAACACAAATGTTGTTCTACGGAATATTGCTGAGGATACCATGGCCCGAACATGTGAGCAACGACGAGGTTTTGGAGTAAATAGAAACAAAAAAGAACATTATTCTTATCAAGAAGATGCAATTGAGGTTTCTGTGGTACGTAATGAGGGAAGTGGGCCTGCAAAATCTGTTACTCATGGGGACGGATAGAGTGAGAGAGGGACAGGGGAAAGTCGCAGAAAATATACCTGATGATCTTAATGAATAGCAGAATAGAGTTTGGGAGAAATAACAAAAAGACAAAACTTATTAAGAGGAACAAGGTACAGGAAGATGTGAAGAACCATGATCGACAACATCTTGAATTCACAAGGCAAATAAAAGAATAATATATATATATATATATATATATATATATATATATATATATATATATATAAAAAGATTTGAGTTTACTCAGATAATATAGTTTGTACAGGGAGTCCTCTACAAACTCTACATAACAACTAATCCTGTCAAGCTATTAGGTCAAAATCCAATTTCTTACATGAATGCAACACATGAGGATGTGCTTGCCTTCTCTAAAAAAACAACCTTCTCACGAACAATGAATCTCACTTCTTTGTTTACTTCTCGTCTCCTTGAAAAAGGACACAGGCGTGTCCGAAAATTCCGACTTTAAAATCTTTCCCTTCGTGCTTCAATTTGGTCAAAATGATTCTATATAATAAATAGCATCAATCTTATTGCCAATATTGTTATCATTTTGTTGGATTTTTATTAACTGGCTTATAAAATCTACAAACACACACACAAACACAAATACACACACAAATGCATATTTCCAAACAGGTTTGGTTAAATAATTTAGACATATCATATCGATTAGTTTTCGTTGTGATCCTTTCAAGTTCCCGGACTAATTTCTTAGTAGCCTTAGAAAATTACGGAAATTTTCTTTTAAATATTTTTTATTTCCTCAATCACTTTCAATCTCATCAGAGACCATCCTCCGGGAGTTAAGTTGTCTGTGAGTATGTATATATGTTTCTGTAAATTCAAAACATTTCAACTGTTCGTTTTTACTACTTATGCAGCTTTCTAGATTTCAAAGTTCAGGTGATTTTTAGTCTTTTTTTTCTTCTCCCCAGTATAAGACTTAACTTACATTTCACTTTGGTACAATATAAAACACATTCCGTACGGCATAATCCATATAAAGGACTTGTTATTTTTTGTCCTGTAATTACATAAGGTCATATTTTCAAGTAAATTATTCAACGAATCATACCTCAATGAAAACATGTTGCCAAAATATACGCATATATATATATATATATATATATATATATATTCGCAAATTGTAACAAATTTGTTATAAAATCATTACAAAAATAGCCATTTTGTTTCAACACTTCTGGTGTCTTATTAAGTGATGGTGTTGAATGTAAACGCCATCACTTGATAAGGCACCAGAAGTGTTGAAACAAAATGGTTATTTCTGTAGTGATTTTATAACATATTTATGTTATAATTTTTTAATAAATAATTATATTTGCTCATCTCTGTATTGAGCACTCTTTTAAAAATAATATTTTCGGTTATTGTAATTTATTCCGTATAAATTTGTATATACTTGTATATATATATATATATATATATATATATATATATATATATATATATATGTATGTATGTATGTATGTATAAGGTATATTTAGGCAGAAGTATTCACCCAAACAAGTTTATCAAATTAGTAAGACAAGATTTATTTACTTTTAGTTTTTTTTTGTTTTTTTTTGGTGAGGTAGAGTTTTATCAAATTTTTCGAATCAGATCTAGATTTGCGTAGACGATCCGTTTATTTATTAAAAAAAGTATATTTATTTATTTTCATCTACCGCCCTGAATATTCGAGAAAATCTTATTAAAGAAAAATATGCAATCTCCGTCGGGATTCGAAGCTGCGTTCCCCTGGGCAAGGAATCCGTCATTAGAACTGATGTGGTTTTTTTTGGCTACAAAGTGCATCGATCACCAAGCAAAGTTTGAATAGTGTCTGTAGCCGAACATCCAGGCCGGTTGACAAAATAAATAAATACACTGTTTAATAAATAAACGCAGCGTCTACCCAAATACAGTATCCACTAAAATAACGTTTAAGTAATATATATATATATATATATATATATATATATATATATATATATATATATATATATATATATATATATATATATATAATATTATTAGCTCTATCACTGATATTGAGCGATTTCTACTAAGTACCGAGCACATAAAATAAAATAAATATATAAAATATATATTATTTTTTTATGTTTTATTTTTTGGGCTAGAAATTACGATACTGCGCAATTTTCTTTCGCCCTACTCGGATGTTTTTGGTCTTCAAAATTTTTTCACCAGATGCCAATTTGTTTTAATATATTTTTATTTGCAACTTGTAGTATCCGGGCTTTTTTTTTTACACTAATCGAGTATACACGTTAACGTAATATATATATATATATATATATATATATATATATATATATATATATATATATATATATATATATATTGTTCCAGATTTTACAGATAAAAAATGCAGTGTATTTTTCGTGGTCGCTGTAGGTTATCTTTTTCATCAACGTCGTCCGGTTCCCCTCTTGCTGAGTGGGTCCCCATGTGACGTATGAAACCAACACGGGAACGAAAATCTTTTCCGTTAGTAGGACGTTTGATTTAGTGGTTTAGATTTCACCTAAATGGATCTTCGGGGTAAGCTTACCTTGAAAATCCATTTAGGTAAAACCTAGGTAGGTAGTTTCTGGCTCACTAGGATTTCTTATACTCTGCTCTACTTACTGTATTGAGCACTTTACGTTTTTTTCTTATTTTACTCCTTTGTGTTTTTTCTTTTGGCTAGGCATTACGGCGTTGGGCGAATTTTTTTCGACATAATCGGATGGTTTTAGTCTTTTCTTTTTTTGCCAAATTTTTCCCCCAGTTTTTTTTTAATATATTTTTATCTGTAAATTGTTCTATCCAGTCGATAATAGGTATTAAAATAAACGTTATAGATACATATATCCTTAGTTCATCTCATCCGGCACTGAATAATGCGAGTAACTCCGTGTGTTCGTGGCATCGAAAGTACTGGGTGTGGATGTCTGAACTGGTGGAAGTAAGAAATGAAGCTCGTCTGAATTTTTCCTATAACAATACCGATTACCGAAATGCTTGCAACGTTTTGTCTGTGAGAAAAGAATTTATTGTGGGCAAAATAAATAAACCCCTACAAAGATGTGTAAAACTGGACAGTAAATATTGAGTAGACATGGTAGCAATATTTTATTTTCCATCTGATCTGACACTTGTAAGTAATCAGCATGGCAGGAAGAGTCTGATACTTTCTGGATCGTCCCATCGAACCGGCTATAGATACTGGAAAAATGAACATGGCTAGGGAGACTAGAATATTTACCCTAAAAAATTAATGAATATTCCTTGTTTTAAGTCATTTCGGATAGTGAGAGACGGGAGAATACGTATAGACGTAAATATTTCGAAAGACGGAGGAATTATATGCACAGAATCTTAAAATTCGTTCTTCGGACAGCAGAACTGTACCTTCGTGTTGTGTCGTTGCAGGCAGATGAAATAATTGCCACCTAAATTGCTTCATCTGTGTATAGATGGGCGGGTATGCCGACGGCATGGCAAGAAATTATTAATCAGAGAGAGGTCATTGAGTGTGAGCCGACGGAGTATCAAAGGAATGCGACAAATGGTTGTTAAAAGAAAAGAAAAAAAAACAAAAAACAACGTTATGTTTCGGCTGTTGGTCTTGATGGCTGACTGAACTGTTTTCGCTAATCGATACAGTTTAAATCGTTCTCCGTATCATCGAGTTAAATCGATGAACAGACGGTCTGGTTGTCATCACGTTGCCGGAGTCTTAGAGCTTGACTTGGTAAATCACTAATAACGGTTGAATAAATCATTTGCTTGTTGTGCCGCGACGTAGTATGAGATATTTTTGTAATTCCTGCCAATGTCGAGGTTTTTAATACTGATTTTTAAAATAGTCAAACAAACAGTTGATGCTTATTTGAAAAGCTGAGAGGACACAGATTTGTTTTTTAAATTCCAATGAACCCCGAGAAATTACATAGTTGTGTTTAAGTAACAGCTGTTATTATTATCATTTTTTCAATTCTATCCGTACTTACAGTTTCTTTTTGTAATAATAGGACTAGATAGTTTAACCTATCGTCCTGTTCACACTCCTCCCCGGTCTTTTGAACAGAAGTAGCGGTCTATCCGTTGTTTCTTGTTTAGGATTAGGTGTTCGGTTCCTTCTAATGTCTATTCAATCTCGTTCACTCCCAGTAACCATTAACGTCTTAGTGGCATTATCGCCTTGTTAGAGGTGAATTAATTAAAAAAACAAAACAAAACAATCTCTTGGTTACAAAATAAATGTACAGAATGAAAGAGTAGTAGTTGCAGTCCAAAATCTGTGGGGTCGTGACTTGTTTGGGGGCCATGAAAGGAGCACTAACGGGATAATGATAAAATGATAATTAGGGTGAATGACGTAACGAGCTCATAAAAAAAATCAACTAAAAAGGTTCTAACGAGATCGAATAGCATGATTGAGAGGAAAGGTAATTATGGTAAGGACACGATTTAGAATCCTGATATGTTCTTGTTCATTTTGGTATGCGTCGTCTGGTTCTATTTCTAAACTCTTGCAATTAAAGAAGACATTACTTATTGACCGACCCTCTTACCACATTACGTTATGATTGACCTTGTACCACGATTGAAAAGGAAGGCGACTAGATAAGGGAATTCTGAGACTTTTATATTTATTGCGGGATACGTTGCCGAATTCTGCTATTAAATCTGTTGTCACAAAAGAACACACATTAATTTTTGACTGACCGTAAAACCTTGTAAAAAATAATATTCAGATATTATCTTTCGATCTTAAAATTCTGTCCATGTAGAAAACACCGTCTTTATTCTGTTATTCCAAGGTAAGATAAGCTTTACCTTTCTATGAAATAATAAAATGTTTTAATTAGTTTTCTAGTTTTACCTAATTAACCTTGAAATCAGTTGCGTCTTAGGAAACATTAAAAATGTGTCCCAATCGTAAAAGATTAGGAAATCATAATTTGCATTCACATCCTTTGAGAAAGTATATATTATAGTTCGCTTTATGTTATCGATAGATTTTTTAACATCACTTTAACCCAAGCAAGGCGATAATGCCACTAAGACGCAAGGTGTTATTGCGAGAGAGACAGAATGAAAAGACTTTAGAAGGAACCGGAAACCCATTCCTGGATAGAAAACAAAAGAAAAATCTCTAACCTTTTTCAACAAAACTGCGGAGGAGTGTGAACAGGACGATAGGTGAACCTTTCTAATAAACTTGATAACTTGACAAATGTGTTGTCAGTAGCCTGCCACGACAGTTGACGACTAAACTAGCTTAGTATTATTTATTTGCCCGTCTCCCCATGCAGACCTGACGTGGCACAAGGTCGGATTGACAGTGGGGAACCCGAGCACGTACACCTGGGCCAAGGACAAAAATTAACCAACACCTATAACTGTCGGTTGCGCTGGCCTCGATAGCGAACACCAATCCCGCTCTCTAGTGCAATTACAGGGTGCAGCCCCGGGAAGCTCTTCCCCAGGACCGGGAACCTCTCAGTATTTATTTTCCCTAGCTGCATTCTGTCCGCGGAGAGAGCCACAACTGAATCGCACTTTGCACGTAGACAGAGGCACAACTGAGAGATATTAAATCCTACCTGGCATGTGCTAGCTTAGTTAACTCAGATAGTTACTGATATCTATTATTAGTATAACATCACCAACAAACCTATTTTACTTTCTAAAGTAAAAAAAAAAAAAAAAATAAAAAACAAACAAACAACAAAAGCGGGCTAGTGTGTAGCGTCGCGGTTATCAGCGTGAAATATAGGATTGACGTATCTTATTCAAATCTGAATTGTATTAAACAGTTAAGGTGAAGGACATCTCTAAATTCAAAACTAGTTGAGCGTCAGCTTGTAAAACTCTACCAGGAGAAACCTACTTGCAAGAGCTGAGTCTCTGTGAATGATCTTGCAGTCCATTCGGTAATTCTCTCAACCTATTTTCCTTCTCCTTTTGCCAAAAGTGGAACCGTGTAGGATGGTAGAGAAAATATTGGTACCTCTTATGATGTGGCTATACCATTTCAACTTCCTATTCTTCACGGTGATTGTGAGGTCTTCCAATGGGCCTGTTTCCTGTCTGATTGTGTCTCGCCCTACGTCGCTTAGAATGTGGTCTACGTGGTAGATCCCTGGGAAGGCCCTGTAGCATCTCAATGCAACAAGATGGACGACACAGAAGTTGTTAAGACTATACCAACTGATAATTAAGCATTTTATGGTCTCCAGATCCGAAACAGAAATTCCGATCTGTACGTAAATAATCGTGCCATTTTTTATGGGTACTATACTTGGTATAATATACAGTGTGATTGAAAAGTAAGTCCCTATTTTATGTCTGAGTGGCCAATCAGGAGTTCTAACAACACCACGTGACTTTTTGGGGGGCTTCTCTAAAGAAAAAAGTGCGTTATATCAAATCAAGACTTTGGAAGAACTTGAAGGGAGAATACAGGAAGTTATGTCTTCCATATTACAAGAGTTCCTGGTTAAATCAAGTGACGGGAGTTCTGGACGGCTCGAGAAGATGGTAGCAAAATCTAGAGACCATTTCAAATTTTAATTAAAACCTAATGCTAAACGCTTTCCTCTCATATCAATTTCTTGTAAAAATTATAGTTAAATAAATAAATTTTAAGTATTTTAAAATGGGGAGTCAGTTTTCAATCACCTTGTAGATTCTATAAACGAAAAGCAAATCGAAATCAAGATAAGGTGGCCGAAGCAGACATTTACGCAAGATGTCTGGCACACTGTAGGTGGACGGGCATCACCAATCCTCAGTCATCTCCTAAATCTCTCACGTGATATCTCCAAGTTGCCATCTGGTAAACCGTTTCAGCTGACAGGTTAAACTCACGTGAAAGGGTAGTGTTAACACGGCACCACTGGGCGAAGGGCCTCTTCGACGATTTTCACACGCCAGGGCGGAAGGGTTCTTTAGATGACCTACAACAGCCATATGTACGCGGCCAAGCCGAGTCACCTAGTTAGACGATATCAGTTGTGGTTTAACCATGAGTGGGATAGACTCCGCCAGGTTAAAACAACCAAGACACGCCACATGATGGACAAACCAAGAAAGCGTTCACGGAGACCCAGGCTCTGGCTCAGGCTCAGGCTCAGGCTCTGGCACAGATAGAGGGAAATGGCGGACAGCTCAGCACTTCGGCGCCCCAACGACTCCTTCCGGGATTAAGAAGAAGAAGAAGAAGAAGAAGAAGAAGAAGAAGAAGAAGAAGATATAAACCCACGAACGGAAGATAAAATGTTTGACTTGAATCTGAAATATTTTAAACAATCTCCAGAAAAAGGCTAGGGATTCGTTTCGAGAAAGAAAATGGACAACGTGGTTAATTAATTAATACTGATTGAGATGATGAGCCGTTATATTAAACACATGCTTAGAGTGTAAAATCAGAGTTTCCGCAAGAGAAAATTTCATTGACGAATGTTTCCGTTTAAGTGGGAAGTAGCACTTGTGTTTAACGACGGCTTTTATGGCTAAGATATTAATGAAAAACTATCGTTTCGAAAAATCGCTTAGTAAAAAAATAGGCCAGATGAAATGATTAGCTCCATGAAATGGAATGTTAATTTAATGGAAAACACACATCTATATGCACAATCAGAAGGATATATATATATATATATATATATATATATATATATATATATATATATATATATATAATCATTTCACTCCAAGCAAGGCATAATGGATATATTCTGTTTATACGATATTTTTATAGATACAAATATTTAAGTAAATGTTCTGTTCATAATAAACATTATTAACAACATTTACCGAGAAATTTCAAAGTAAATATGTGTACTCGGAGAAGAGTCGAACCTCTATCTTACACGGAACCGTCATATAGCCTGACGTGCTATACCATTTAGCTACAGAGGAAGCGTCTGGTTAGCAAGGTCGATTTTTTTAAAGTAAAAATTTCCAAAATATACTTTGGTAACCAAACGCTTCCTCTGTATCTAAATGCTATAACATGTCAGGCTATATGTTTGTAAAATGTAGGATACAGGTTCGATTCCTATCAGAGGACACATAATTTCTAGTAAATTTCTCGGATGTTCAGTGTTGCTTGGCGTGAAATGCTTAATATATTTACAAACAAGATGGATTGAAAAGAACCATCAAGGTCTTCCTGTTTAATTTTGCTTTATATTTTTCAAATTTTCGGATAAAGTGTCGAGTATTGTGCTTGAAGTTGTGGATAAAATAACCGAAGTTTATATTTTTGTTTAATACAAAAATAATAAATAAAACTAAAATAAAAAAAAGAATTTATCAGAAATTAATAAATAAAAACATCGCTCTATTTTTGTGAGGCTTTTTTTCGTGATAGCCCTTACGCCATAGCAACACTAGGTTGCATAATGCAAAGAACGACACCGGGAAAATTCTGTTCTATCGCAACCTGCCATATTCACATAAAATCTTACACCAATCGATTATTACCTTTTACGTCCGCTGTAAATCGTAATTGAAACCTTTTTTTTTGTTTTTTTGTTTAGAACATTTTGATGGGAAAACTTTCTCTAACAAAAAACAGTTTCAAGAGACAGTCGAAAATATTTCACATCAGAATCTGTGGACTGGTTTGGTTTGTTTTGTTTTATGGAATATCAGCATCAATGGGTTATTTAATGCCGAAATTTTTTATTGCTGGTAATTTTTTTCACAAAAATGTAGTGCTGGTAACATTTTTCCTTCAAAAAATATATTGCTGGTAATATTTTTTCTTCAAAAATTTATTGCCGGTTATATTTTTCCTTCAAAAAAGAAACTGTTTTTTCCTTCAAAAATGTATTGCAGGTAATATTTTTCCTTCAAAAAAAGTGTACCTACCTTTACCGGTGGGTTGAGCCGGCTCCAATATTGTTCATGGGAATTTGGAATTCACAAGCGGTCCCCAAACGCGCATGTATAACACATGAGATTTGATTATAATGGTGAAGGTTTCGTGCAGGACCATACACACTTTTTGTGCCACAAGGTCCCCAAACGACCCTCCGCAGGTTCTGAATTCAGAATTTTCCTTCTCCTAGACCAGTTGCTATCCAAGGCTATAGAACCCATTCTATCCTGCTGTTTACTCATAGCTGGAGGGAGAAGAAGAGGATTCACACCTTTCCCAAGTGTCTTAGCACGTAAGTGGATATAATGGATCCGACTGGAATTCGAACTCGGCGCTCCGATTCCTCAACCCAAGCCGCTATCCATTACTCCACCGTGCCTCCTTAGGAGGAACGGTTCAAAAAAGTATAGCTGGTAATAATCAAATTTTTAAACGAAAAAGAAAATTAATAACTCTGCTCCTTGATTTCGACTCCGGGCAAGGATGAAAGTGTAGTATCTGTTCTGCAGTGTTTTGAGTCTTTTGCCAGTTCACGGAAAATTTCCAATCCTTTATGTGTTATTAGAATTTCGTGTTTAGCAAATTCTATCGTTTCTTAGCCTGCAATTTCAAGTCACTTCGAGGTGACGTCATCTACAAGGGTCAAACTGAAATTGCTGTCGGATGTAGTTTATCGTCTTACCCAGAACGTAAATAATCTATGTAAATAATAGTAGATGCCATATCTCTCTACTTATGATGCGACATCAGTTTTATGACATTTTACCGGGTTTTCCAACTTTTACATTTACTAACCGAGTTACTAAAACTCATAGAAACATGGTGTTGTAATTAAAAATTATAATTACAGAACGTGTACAAAGTTTACGTAAACAAATGCTTTGAACAAACAATTAAAAACAGTGTTTATTGTAAATCTGACGATGTTATAAAGACATCATTAATGTGAAATGTATGAGGTCTGGAAAACTGATTTTAGAAGCAGTCCATCCGTTGATTTTATAAGCTTTCTTATTTATTTTTAAATCAATTCAAGGCAATAATGCCACTAAGACGCAAGGTGCTACTGGGATTGAAAGAGAACACTTTAGAAGGAACAGGTAATCTAATTAAACAGGAAGCAAGGGATAAACCTCTACCCCTGTTTAAAAAACGGGGAGGAGTGTGAACCGCGCGATAGACAAATTTATTAACTCCAGTTGTATGAAAGAGGCTGTAAAGAATCAAGAATAGGATCCCAAAAGTTAAATTTGTGCTGATAAATTTCCATCTACCAATGTAAACCTTTCTATTCGGGATTAAACCACAGCTTCTAATCTAGTTCTTGTCGAATTTACAAGCCGTCTATTTCTTCAAAGAATGAGGTTTACAAACCCATTTCATTTACATATACAGTCCATGTGAAGTTTTTAGGAAAATCATGTCAACCCCTGTTGTAGCATACCTACGGACGATAACGGGTGTGTCCCCATTCACATACATACAGTAGTAAATATTGTATATTGGTCTGTAGTTGGAGATTCGTCTCCACCTGTGCTGGTCAAACTCTCTGCGTCCTGGCAGAGTGGATCCCCAGATGAACCTAAGTCGAAGGGCAGAGTCTCGTCTCGGGGAACAGCTACCCAACCCCGTTTTATACGAGGTCTACGGGGAATTTTTGGCCGAGGCTACGGGCTCGGATATCACACATTAAGTTCGGCCTTGTGCCACATCTGATCGCGTGGGGCGGTTGGTAGATATCCTGCAGTTGGAGGTTCATTGTGGAATTCACTTGACTTCACTTCTAGCAGTTGACTACTTCTTCTACGCGCCGCTGGCAAATCTTATATGTTTTGTTCTTGTCCTAAGTATTATCGTTCATTACCAACCTTCGTTTGATTATTCTATTCAGTAACCTTCCTCGGGTTACAACAACCTCAATAACTCGAATTTGCTTTGATCAATTGTTATCACATTTTAAATGATTAATTTCGACGTACAAACAAAATCATTGGATTTATTATAAAAAGCTGCAGCCTGAAGTTATGCAGATTAAACTAATATTAATTTAAGGCCTTTGGTAAAACTAATTTCTAATTTTTTTCTATAATATATATTTAAACCTGGATAACGGAAAATAGTGAAAAACAGAAAATATTGAGTGAGGGAATGTTCACATTGGAAATATCAAATGAGCTTCACGAAGATCATAAAAGGATAAAGAACGCAGTTGAAAAACTAAGGTTGAGAATTAGTAGCGATGGTAAAAGGCTTTTAAGAACTTGTCTCCTCGAAGGGAAAGGAAACATAAGCGAATTATTGAGAAAAGAATCACTTTTGACCAATGCCCAGGTCTTTGGTCAGGATGGAATTGAGGGAGTCAAGAAAGAAAAAGTGAGTTCTGTCAAGAAATATCCTAGGGAAATTCCTCTTGGTAAAGCAAATATTTTAAAGCTTCAAAATTGGATCAAGAAATATATGAAAATTGAGTTTTGTAAAGCAATTTTCACGGACGAATCTCGGGTGATATTCGATGGATTTGATGGATGAACCAAAGAATCGATTATATCTGATACAGATGTACCTGCAGCTAAAAGATGGTCGTAAGGAAGCAGCGTTGTGATGATATGGGTTTGAATTGTTAATCAAACAATTAATTCAAAGTCGATGAAGGAGTTAAACTGAAATGTGAAAACTATTGCGATTTTATGGACAAGATTTTCTGTAAATGGTACAAGTTCCAGCCTCGCAATTTCAAAGTGAATTGCAAGGAACAGATGATAGTCAGATGGGGCCAAATCAGGAGAGTAAGGAAACTGATTAACCAGTTCAAAGCCACAGTAACGAAGAGTTGCTATTGAAACCAATAACTTCTGTGCTGGAACATTGTCCTGATGAAATAAAACCCATTTCATCAGTTATCCTGGGCGTTTGGTCTTGACAACCTTTTGTAATTACATCAGCAAGTTGGAATAATACACTCCATTGATAGTGTTGCCCTTTTGAAGATAGTTAATAAACACAATGTCTTTTATATCACCCCACGCCACAAAAAATGTGTGATGTTTGGCCACCTGGTCAGATTATGAGGAGTAGTTGGGATTAAAATCTTTTTCAGCTTACCTTTTCGCCCAAAAGCCATTTTCCAAATGTGAAAAATCTAAGATTTAAATTATTAACCTCTTTTAAACATTCTTAAATTTTCAAAAAACTAAAGATGTTAATGAGCAGAATATTTTACATTTTTAGTTGGGGGTGGGGCATAACTAGGACCCTGACAGGGGCTACCACCCCGGATCAGTATGGACCTGGGAACAACAGCAATTAAGAGGTGGTTTCACGCTCCTCAAAACCTCCTGATCAAAGACCATACTGTTGGATAGAGTTTATCCTCTTACCCAGGACTCGAATGTAGTTTATCATCATACCCAGGACGGCGTAATCTATGTAAATAATAGTAGATGCCATATCACCCTACTTATGACGCGACATCAGTTTTATGACATTTAACCGGGTTTCCCAACTTCCGTATTACTAATCAAGTTACTAAAATCATACAAAACACGATGTTGTAATTAAAAATTATAATTACAGATAATCTGTGGAAATTTTTCAAATGGCATCACGTTACTTCCTGATACTTAATATTAAATATATAATTTAAGAATATGTGATTTTACTATTTTTGAAGAATCAAATTTATAAACGAAAAAGGAAATTAATTTGAGTTAGTCTCCGTGCAAGGATGAAAGTGTAGTATCTGTTCTGCAGTGTTTTGAGTCTTTTGACAGTTCACGGAAAATTTCCAATCCTTTATGTGTGTTATTAGAATTTCGTGTTTAGCAAATTCTATCGTTTCTTAGCCTGCAATTTCAAGTCACTTCGCGGTGATGTCATCTACAAGGGTCAAACTGAAATTATTCATTTATTTATTCATTTATTATTAACTAAACTAAAAACACGCAAGTTTTGATAACGACTGTAGTGACAGTCGAAAGTGCTCGGGTGGGATACAATAAAATCAAAATATACTTTTAAGGTATGCTATATTTATGAGTTAAAATGCTCAATATCAAGGATAGAGCACATGCTAATACAAAAGTGGACATTGATGTTAACACCCGGAAGTACACAATCGTCAGGCCATATATATATATATATATATATATATATATATATCCCTGATGAAGATGCCCGTTTGGCGTTTCCTAATTCCATAGGCAATAAGCGTTCGTACATAGTCTATTTTTGTATAGGTAGTGTTGTGTGGTTGTAGGGTTTTTTCAGTCTGAAGTCCATTGTTATAAGTTTTTTATTACATATGATGAAATTAACCTGTTTATTATTATAATTAATGGATTTAACATTTCTACCTATTATGTTTTTGAACGTTGTGTTTGTAATTATTATGCATTTAGTTACAATAGTATAAGTTAATAGTGTTATGTTTGTTTTGACGTGCACTAATATTATTAATATTATCAATTTTGTATTATTAAATTTATTGAGATACATTTTAATTTATTTTAGTTGATCAACGACAGAATTAGGAAATCCATTATTAACAAATGTTTGTTTAATATTACATAACAAAATATTATCTTCGATAGTGAATATCTTTGTAAAAATGTTCGTATAACCACCCTGAAGATGGCTCACGTGAACCGAAAGCATAGATCAAGGACCAACTTAATAAAAAATATTCAAATGTTGGACAATTTTTGTCTTTAATTTCACCCAAAATTAAGGCAAGCGTAGGAACTTTAGAACGGCACTTGATCAGACATAATAGGCATTCATTGCCTGTCATAATTAACAATTAACAATATATGTTTAAATAATGATCTGCTGCCCCAATATACTATCTCTTTCTCTCTCTCTCTCTCTTTCTTTCTCTCTCTCTCTCTCTCTCTCTCTCTCTCTCTCTCTATATATATATATATATATATATATATATATATATATATATATATATATATATTATCAACATCCAAGAATTTGACTAGATAGATAGCTAGATACATAGATAGATAGACACATATGAAATGTTACGGCTCTGTCTTGATTAAATTCTCCTTTTCGGGTTTCTAAATTCAAAAACAATGAGCGCTGTTGATTTATGTTAAGTTAGGTGTCTGTTTCGTTCCAGGTTTTGTATTGCTAGTTTGTTTCAGTTACTTTTCTTTTTTTTTTGCTTATGCTGTTATATATATATATATATATATATATATATATATATATATATATATATTCAAGTATATTTGCTTGAATAATCTGGACATATTATGTCTATTTATTTTATTTTAATCATCTCAAATCCACTGATCAATTTCTTAGTGTTGTTACAAAACTGAGTAATAAAGACGCTGCAGTTTTGTTTATTTCTTTTCTCAAGTACTTACAATCTCATCCAAGATCATCTTCCTTGGCCAATTGCTAAGACAAAAGTTAATGTAATTGATAGTTGTGAGTTGTGATTTTTTTGTAAATGCATATGAAACGCGCTCCGTTAGAGTCAATTTACGTTAAGAATATGCAAGGGAGTTAACTTTGTTTACAATTTTTATTGTTAAAAATACTCAACAGCAATTCTTTTAAAAAAACAAATTTCAGCTTCCCAAAAACATGATTTTATAGACATTTTAAGGTATTGTTGCTAGAATCATAATTAATTATAATTAGTGTTTCGCTTTTTTTATGTAGATCGCTTCGAGAAGTTGAAGTTTTTGTCTTCTATTTTCATGGTGGAGTATATTTGTATTATCAATTAATATTACTCTAAAACTTGAATGTGGACAGAAATGTTATTTTAAATGTTGTGCAATAGAACTTGAATTCGACATGTGTAAAGTAAGCCAACTTGATAATGTTGTTGTTGTTGTGAAGCCAACATATATATTTACGTTTTTGTCAGAGATACAATCTTCCTAAGAACATTTAAATTGAAATACATTTCTGGTCTTTTTCAAAACACTAGTTGACGAAGAAGAGTTTTTGCGGATGATTATGTCAGTTGTATTAAATTTAGTATAGTATATAATTATTTTTATTTTTTTACTGGAATCAGTGTGAGATATATTAGTACTTATGTGTTCTTTTAGGATTTTTTCATCTTGTTTGTAGTTAGAGTGCATTTGCGGTATAGTAGGTTGATATATTTTGGGTTATTTGAGGAAGTATTATATTCCTTTTGATTTATGTTAATGTTAATATTCTGTAGTTTGAAAAGAAATCTTACCTCATGAACGTCCGTACGTAAAAAGAATATCGTGGGGAAGCCATATTGTTTTTATGCTGACAAATTAACGCAAAGTCACGGCGACCACGAGATTTGAGAAAATATAAATATGCAGTGTACGAAAGACGTGGGGGAAGAAGTTAGTCTACAAACAACCAGACAATATGACAAATACAACATCTAGACTTTATCACTCAGAATAAGCGTCTACTAAGGAATTTAAGCCAGTCTCCTGAATTTAAACTACATATTCTTAAAAGCCCGTCTAATTTCTTCATCAGCAATATAATTAGGAAAGTCAATATTAATGAGAGTTTGCTTAATGTTTTTTTTTTAATTTCGTGAATAAATTTTTTTTCGTGGAAGAGTAATCTTTTGTACGGTTTATTAAATTTTTAAATTAATCGCTGTTTTGTAATAGAACATTCACTTTTATAGTAGAGATTGCAAATGTTTATGCTAGTTAATTTTTATATGTGGAAGTAGTGAACATATTATTGGTGTCTATCAATATATCAAGAAAAGAAATTGTTTTGTTATTCTTAACTGCATATGTGAACTTAAGAACAGAGTTTTTTGAAAATTTGTTTGTAGTTTATGTATTTCGCCTATGTTTTAACTAAGGCAAGAATATCGTCTACATATCTGAGATAGATGTTTAGTGGTATAGATATTACCCCTGAAGATGATCTTAGATATGATTGAAAGTACCTAGGAAAAGAAAAGATGTAACAAAAATTACGGTGTCTTTCTTACACAGTGTTGTAACAGCACTAAGAAATTGATCCGAGAATTTGAGAGGATTACAATAAAAATAAATAAATATGTCTAGATTATTCAATCAAACATGCTTGAATGAAGATATGCTGCCTAAATACAAAAACAGACACACACACACACACACACACATATATATATATATATATATGCAGAGAGAGAGAGAGAGGAAGAGATCATGTCACTTGATTTGACACTGTCATAATTATAATGGCCTTGTGCCAGATTATGCTAAATTTTGTAAATATCTGTCTCTGAAAACGCTAGTGTCATGATATATAATATTTATCTATCTATATGTCTATCTCACTCTCTCTCTCTATATATATATATATATATAAAGAGAGATAGATAGATAGATAGATAGATAGATAATGGTAGGGGAGAGAGATAGATGAATCGTTTATAATTATATAAAATTGTCATTGTACGCATGACTACTCATATTTTGTAAATTCATATGCATATATATATATATATATATATATATATATATATACATACATTTGTGTCTGTAATTTAAATATAATTTGCTTTATTTACATATATATTACATGTTTATATTGCATAAGTAACGAAGCCTTTTGTTGTTTTCGTTTTTGTTTTTGTTGTTGCCTCGCGCATCCTGCACATTTGCATCTTCGTAAACATAGGCAGACATGCGCAGCTGCTGATGTTTGTGTGTGCATCTGTAGACGAAAGTTGAATGAGAAAAATGCTTGAAGAATATCGAAAGCTCATTAGAATCTTAAGAGTTGTAAAAAGAAGAAAGAAGTAAAAATCTCTCAGATTCCAGAGATTGGAAAGGTTCGTCGAAAGACATCTGAAGGCAAGAGGAGAATGAAAGGAAACTTGGTCAAGTAAGAACAAGATAAAAGAAAATGAATAAATGTAAGCAAAGAAGAAGTTGATAAATGGAAGAAAAGAATAAATTTGTGAGAAAGAGAGAAAGTGGAAATAAATGTTAGAAAGAGAGAGAGAGAGAGAGAGAGAGAGAGAGAGAGAGAAAGAAAGAAAAAAGAAAAGAGAAGGCACGTAGAAACAAACGTTAGAAGGAATAAACAGAGAAGAAAAACAAGAAAGAAAGGGCGAAAGAGAGAATGAAAGAAAAAGGACAGAAAAAGAGAAGGCAAGTGAAATAAAAGATTAAAATAAAGAAAGAAAGAAAGAAAGAATGAAAGAAAAGGGAATACAGAAACAAAAGTTAAAAGAAAGAAAGAAAGAATGAAAGAAAAGGGAATACAGAAACAAAAGTTAAAAGAAAGAAAGAAAGAATGAAAGAAAAGGGAATACAGAAACAAAAGTTAAAAGAAAGAACAAAAGGCAAGTGGAATAAAAGATTAAAAGAAAGAAAGAAAGAAAGGAAGAAAGAAAGATATAAAAAAGGAAGACGGAAAAAATGCAAAATGTATAAACAAAAGCGAAAAGAAAAAAGGAAGAAGTGAGAAATTGAGAGAAAGAAAAAGATGGAAGTAAGGAGAAGGAACCAACGAAAAATGATGACAAAGATAAATGTCAAAAAAAGGAAAGAATTAAGGATAGTGAAGGAAAATAAAAGTCGAATAAGTAAGAAAGTAAAAGAAAGAAAGATAGAACAGGAAATAAGGACAAATAGGAAATGGAGGGGGAGTAGTGAAGGACGAGCGGAGAGAAAGAAAGACGTTCGTATTGCAAAAAAAGAAGAATGAACAAAAAAGCAGGGAAAGAAAAAGATAAAGATGGTGAAAAGATTTTTAGAACGAAGTGAAAAACTGGAGAATAAGTCTGAAAATTCTATGACAGCGAAAGAGTATTGAAAAGAGAAAAAAAAGGCGAAATATAAAAATAAATGAAAAGAAAAAAGCCGATCATGAATGAAAAAAGAATAAAGATTGCAAAAGAAAACATACAAAAAAAGAGAGTGATAAAAATACGTAAAGGAGATTGAAGGAATAATAATAATAATAATAATAATAATAATAATATGGCGACTTAAGCAAAGTAAAATGGCAAAGGCAGAGAAGCTAATTTAAGATTGACAGGAGAATCGATGCCCGTAGCAAAGCGGAGCTCGTTTCCTACTGGGGCAAAGGATAGAAAAATCCTTCTGATGTTGATAACGTTACTTGTTCTAGATCCTGGGGCTTTACAGTGTATCTTCTGTTGTTGAAAGCGAGCGCGCACGCGCGCACACACACATACACACACACCTGAGCATGCGCAGTCGGTCATTCTTTGCTTAGCGCGTTGAAGAGAAAGGTAGAAAACTCAAAAACAAACTCACAAGAACTTGTACACAGATAATACACACAGGCGCCTTTAATCATATTTGTTGGTAAAAATACGTTCAAGTTCATTATTAATATTTACAGTGACATCCAAACACACACACACATACGCATGCTTTCGCACACTCTCTCTCTCTCTCTCTCTCACCCACACACACACACATATATATATATACATATATATGTACAGATAAAATTAATTTAAACTAATTTTATTAAATCCAACTATTCAGGTCTGTTTAATTTTGTATTTTTCCACTTTTCGAATAAGTTATTGCACACCCAGATGAAAATCTTGGATAAACTGTCCAAAGTTCATGAGTTTGTCTCGTTTTTGATCGAATAACTTCGATCCTCTCACTCATTACATTAAACCAATATTGTAGACCAGAGTTGATTAGCAACATTCTGTAATCTATGATATAATATCTACTTTGAGTGACTCTTGGTTCTTTTATAGGATGGATAATGGATATTATTAAAAAAAAAGCTAAAAATATTTTCATCATATGGATTTCAAATACACCCACACACAATCACACCCATACATACATACATACATATGTATATTATACATACATATGTATATTATATATATATATATATATATATATATATATATATATATATATATGATATCAATATGTGACTGGTAGGTATAATTCCAAGGAGGATATTAATCCAAAGAGAGCTCAATGTAAATTACAGAGAATAATAATAATAATAATAATAATAATAATAATAATAATAATAAACCAAGAAAATACTTAAAGATTCATTTCGGTTATTTTTTGTATATTGCAATGTTCATCTCTTCAGACAGAAAGTTCTTAGTAAAATCCGAGTTCTGAATCTAAAAAGTTCTGAAGAGAGTAATATAGAAGTATTCACGAAATATATTATAACCGAGATGTATCTGTAAGGATGTTTCATGGTTTATTATAGATAGATAGATAGATAGATAGATAGATAGATAGATAGATAGAAAGAAAATGGCGCCCAGCAAATTCTGGTCGTAATATTGTAGTTGTAAAAAACAACGACGAAAAAATGTATATATATTATTAGCATATATATATATATATATATATATATATATATATATTGATGGACGGTGGCCGTTAATAATTAAGTATAACTCAAGATTTCAACGTTAAGATAAAACTGTATTTAATTACAACCGCAAATAAATACTTCACAAGAACAAAGAAGTAAAAGTCAACCAAAGATTATTAACCATTTCAGTGAATACCTTGTTAGTAGCGTGGCTCGACTTAACGTCCGGTAAATCCTAAATCAAAACCCAAATCTTCGACGCACAATAAGTCACATTAATTCGACTGGATAGTTCCAGTCAATAGTCACTCTATAATCAACTACAGTCAGTAGCCTGACATCGTTATTTATACACCTGGTGGAAAACATATTCATAAGTCCAGAATGTCACGTTCAAACCTCGGTACCGGTATTTACTCATTTTCTTCCTATATGATA
>CAHIKZ030003142.1:3740000-3790000 GCA_903632075.3 Acanthosepion pharaonis | reverse complement strand
AGGCATTTATTTATGTGAATGGGGCTGGGTATATTTTTGCTAAATTTTGTGACTTCAGACATCATCATCAGGGAATCTAATGAAGATCTTCAGCAACTTACGATTTTTGAAATCACAGAGGATCCATCCCTTACACAGCAATTTCCCATTGCACTAAGAAAGATTATGTCAGAAACAGAAATTTTTGTGCTGAAATCTATGTTTCAGAAAAGTCTTGCCGCCTTTTATCTTTAAGCTTTTCACCCCAAGCAAGGCGGGAAGCCACTAGAACGCAAGGGGTTACAGAGAGTTGGAGCGAGAGCAAAGAAGAGTGATAGAGGAAAGGATGAAGGGGAGGATTGGAGATAGATCAAGACACCTAGAGACGTCGATTGACATTACATTTGAATAGTTGGAGATTATAGCTATCAGAGAAACAGGAAGAGGACAGGGAGTTCCACAGAAGAGAAGTGCGAGGCATGATGCTATTGGAGTAGAAGAGACGGCTACATTTAACAGTTTCGACAGTGAAATATACAAATGAATGAAATGGAACAAAATAAATAAAAACCGCCCGCACGTTTCAGATGTAAAATCGAGCCATGGATAAAAAAAAAAGGAATATGGGATCAGAATATTTTTTTAATATAAAGGATCAGCTCCAAAATTCTGAATGATTAGTACCTGGCAACTGATCTATCCTCTGACCTAACCCTGGTGGCCAATGAAGATTGACTGGCTTGTAAAATTCAATACGCCTAAAAATAAACCAGTAAGATTCCATTACAAAAGAACTTTTTACCTATAGATGGGTGTTCTCTGGCGAAAGCTCCTTGTCTTGAACGAATCAATCTCACCCTAGACCTCCAGTGGAACTCATATATACGATCTATTTCTAAAGATGCTCGTAAAAGGATCGGTTCATTGTATCGCTCCAGTGAGTATCTAACTCTTATCTTAACTGGAGTTGCCTAGTCCTCACTTGCCTGACAATAGAGATCAGAATTTTCTATGCGGCCCTGTGGGTGATGAACTATTGTTTTACTCTACATAACCTTTCCAACAGAGAAAATGTCGCAAGCCTCTAGCTATTTCCATAGCATGTGTTCTGTTCTTATCTCTCTCAATACCCCACCTCAATACCTCCCCAATATATTATGGCGGGGAGGTAATATACTAGACTTTCCCATTGACGTGTGCTCTCTTCAATTCAGTTCTTAAGGAAGTCGTTTCGATTATCAATGTTTTTTCTTTCTTTCTTTTTTAAGCATTTCACCCCAAACAAAGCGGGCGTGCCACTAGCATGCAACGGGTTACAGAAAGTGAGAGCAAGAATAAAGAGGGGTGTTTGAGGAAACGATAAAGAGAAGGACGGCGATCAAGATCAAGGCAACAGAAAATGTCGATTGACATTACATTTTAATATTTGAAGATTATAGCTATCAGGGAAGCAAGTAAGAGGAAGGGAAGTTCCACTGTTGGGAAGTGGGAGAGAAGAAGCTGTTGGAGTAGAAGTGACAGCTACATTTAACCCTTTCGACAGTGAAAGGGTGGTACCGAGATGCCAACCTGGTAGCACACTTAAATTCATGAAGTTGGGTACCAGTGAAAGTAGCTAAGTCAGAGCAGTTGCCATGAAAATATTTCTAGAAAAAAACAGAGGGAAAATACATCATGTCTGTGCGATAGTGACTCTAGACGAGATGACCGATCAGAATCTATCGCATTGCATATCTGTCTTTGGATATTGTCGAGGGACTCGAGACGAACAGCGGGAGCACCAGACCATATATGGCACCAGACCATATATGGCACCAGACCATATATGGCAGAAGTATTCAATGCAAGGACGAATGGTTGATTTGTAGATTTGAAGGATAGACTCAGACAAGAAAAACCTTCTGGCGCAACACAGAGAACCAAATTTCCTTGCGGTAGATGAAGCTATTGATTCAATGTAGTTGCCCTATCAGAAGTCAGTGGAAAACGTGAGACTAAGCAGGCGCAGCGAGACGCTCTCGTGCAGTTGGGCATCAGCCATACTGCAAATGAATGAGAAAGGCATTACTCCTGACAGTAACAATCCGAGATTTCGCAAGAAACAGTGACTTACAATTTTGATTAGGTGACATGAATTTTTTTCGTTTCGTGGTCAGTCTGGAATCTCTGCTGACATTTGGAATATCTCGTGAACCGTTTCCGCAGGGTTAATGAAACTTGCTAAAGAAATAGAAAGTACCGTAATGTGTTATCAGGAAATCTCCTGTACAGTTACGCAGTCCACAGCCAGACGTCACTGTTTACTGTGTGATCGTCGCATGTGTAATATTCGAATGAGTAGACAATATTAGGAAAAACGTGAGGAGACAGCAGATGACAGTCCCATAAATGGGCATTTGAAATTGCTTAGCAAAGAGGAAGGGACTTTGGAATAAATGCATAAAGGCCAACTGGAATATTTTGATTACCTACATATATATATATATATATATATATATATATATATATATATAGGTAAAAATGAAATTGTTAGAAAATTCTGTACAAAAACTTGTATAAGGAAATTAATATTTGAAAAAAAAAACACCTAATATTTATATGTAATATTTATAATCCATGTATTTTTACAGAGAAATATTAAAAAATTAATTGTCTTACTTACAAGTATGTTTTCAGAAAACTTTTTTGATTTTAATTGTTTTATTTTTTCTTACTTTAACCGGTTTCGCTTTTAGCTTTTCAAAAAGTTTGTGACTATATTTCCACGTGTTGACGCTTGTGTTTTGAACAAATGAAAAAAATCAAGGGGCGTAACTGGCTTTATATGTCGCTCATGGTAAATGTTTATATTTTTTTTTCTGTGATTCTTATGACACACACGCACACACAGAAATTTATTAATCATTTAACTGCAAGCAAGGCGATGATGCCACTAAGACGCAAGTTGTTAATTGGAGTGACAGACAATGAAAAAACTTTAGTGAAGAAGAAAAACAATAAAGGAACAGGATTCAGGAAGACAAAAGGTTGCGATTGACGTTGCTTACGAAACTAAGAAGATATGGAGCTTTCGAGAAAATCTGAACGGGTGAGTGAGCTTTAAAAGCAAATAGTAGCTTACTTGATTGCAAAGCTCTTCGAAGGTGAGCAGCCAAAGGACTCCGAATCAGACGGTGATTTCTCCGGAAAATGGGACGCGGGTTCGAATCCTGCCGGAAGGTACATTTTCTTTAAAAAGTTTTGTCGAGTATGCAGGTTCGTAGACGAAACAAATACTGTTTAAAATAAAACAGAGCGTCTACTCAAATACGGGTATCCACGAATAATCACGTTTGAAGTAATAAAAATAGGTCGGATTAAAAAATGAAATTAAGTGTATATATATATATATATATATATATATATATTTTTTATTTGTATGTATTTAGGCAGCAATCCATCTTTCATGCTTATTTCATTGAATACGACAAGGTGCTTTGATTTAGTTTTTATACAATTTCTCATGTGAATCTAATAATTTTTTTCAGATGAAAAATTATATAAAAACTGTCCGAATGTTCTTTTAATCCGAGCGCTTTCGGCTATACATTTAGCCATTTTCAAGGATGAAATATTTTAACTGTTAAATAAGAAATAGTTTATTGCATGTTTGTATTTATACAATGTTTTCATTTTTCAAAACTCGGTCATATATATGTATGCGTGTTTGCTGTGTATGTCTGTGTGCTATGTATATGTATGTGTTGTAATATGGTAGAAAATCATTCTGTTTTTAACTTTGTCCTCTATGGCGAAAGATAAAGTGTATAATGTCTGTTGTTTTCTATGTAGAAAAATACTTTCAAATAGTCTTGCTTGTCAGTGAAAGCTCTATAGTATATTATCCTTATGTACTAATATTTGTTTTACGTTAATAGTCGTATTTTGGTTGTTTGTGATGTGAAGATCGACATATACATGGGATGCATTAAATTTCGATAAGTGGCAAATTAACCTACGAGTTAGTCTGACAGTTGAAAAGCGTGACTAAGTTAACTGGAATTGTATAAAAATCGATACAACCTACAATATACACAATTCCTTTTACTACAGGGAAATTCATTTTAAAATGTGTTTAAAAGTTAAATACACACACATACACACAAACAAATACATACGTATACACACACATCATGCACACGTCATTGTCCAGAGGTACCTTTATTTTTTGCGCCGACTAACGGACTAATTTCTTTAAAAATTTACAGAATATCTCTTAAATATGGTTTCAAACCGTTCTACATATGGTATCACTTGTATATGGTGTCATTTGTATATTTAAATTAAAATTAAAACCACTTATTTAGAAATGAATGATTTTTTTTAACGTTATTTTAGAAAAAAATTGTAAAAATATTTCTAGTCTGTCATTGTCGCCCCACACACATACATCTCATTTAATTTAATTAAATTTCGTGAAATTGATTTTTGTTACTGGAAATATTTATAATGGGCAACAAAAAACATTTTTTAAGTTGTTTATATTTTCCAAATGATTTTGGAGAATTTTTCACCGCTGAATTCGAAAATGGCATCTGTTTCTCTCAATCAGTTCATGTTTTTGTGCTATGTTGAGTTTTGTGACATTATAGATTAAATTTTGTTAATATTTCTCATACGAAATAAGTTTTTAAAAGAAACAAAAATTTGTTTTCTAACACAATTTATTTATTAAATATTACAAAAATCGATTACAATAAGTTGAATAGTATGCATTCATAAATGTAAGTTCATGTAAATTGAGTCTTACGTCATCATTGTTCAAAATTCATGACTTGAAATTCCATTTATTCAAGCCCTTAGAATGATCAGCGGCAGAGGTGTCTCTCTTAAAAGTCCAGCAGTAATCAGCCATCATGACTGCATCCCAGCGCCCCTGATACCTGGTCTTTCATGTCCTGATGGAATCTCTCCCCACTGTTCGTCCTCATTGATCCCAGATTCTCAAGAAAACTGATCCATATGTGAGAATAAATAATGCGTTTTGATGCTCATGTTGAATCCGAGATTTTTGAAAATAGTCAGCATATTAATGACAAATTCTGTGGAGTTCCTAGCCTTGTTGTTGCCAAGAAAGTTCTTCACAACCAGAACAAAAGCCTTCCACGCTTCCAGTTCCACTTCGTACATTCAGTTTTCAAACTCAGGATCTCTGATGAGCTGACGGATTTGAGGACCATCAATGATGACAGCTCTCAACTTATACATCGTCAATCCTGGAAAAGCCTGGCACAAGTAAGTGAAGCAGCCACTATCTTTGTTCAGAGCTTTGATGCTGCTTAATCAAGCTGAGCTTGATGTGCAACGGTGGAAAAAATATCATGTCTCTGTCCATCAGAGGCTTATTGATGACGTTTGTTGCTCTGCAAGTATCCATTCTTCCCCAACAGGCCAGTCCTTTTTTGCTGAGCAGTGTCCCTAATATCCCACATGCACAGAAAGCCTGGCTACTTGGTGAACCTCGACTGCTGTTCCAACAAAAAGTTCAACATCAAGTCAATGTGAATAAAGTACTCATGCTGATCATAAAGAATTTTCTCCAATACGTACTTCACTGATTATATTTCTACTTCCGTGATCATTTGCTGCTGTCACTGAACAGTCTCCAATCTTTGGGTAAGTACTGTGACACTTTGATTTTGTGCAAAAGCTGTACAGTACACCAAGTCCTTCTCTTCAGAGAAAAAAATCGAGGTACTCTTGATGCTTGTTGCGGGAGAAGGTGATGTAAGCAATGTCAGGGAGCTGTTTTTTTTTTCTTCAATCTAGAATGCCAACAGTTTGGCAGAGGGACTTTGAGAAGCTGAGATTGTGAATGAGATCATTTAGTTTCTTTTGGGAAAAAGGATGTGGAACATCATTGTAAAAAAAAAAAAAAAAACACTTCTTTTTCATCTTCTTCTTGAACACTTGAAAAATCTTTCTCACTAATGTCAGGAAGTTCTCCAAAAACAGGTATTGGAATTTAATCCCAATGAGCTACAGGACGACGTGCTGATTGAAGATCAAGATACTTGAGGCGGGTCCGGTTCTTTCTATTGATCCCAATCTCATCAATAGCACAGAAGTAGCAGTCAGTGCTATAAATTTTTGGCTCCTCACAAGCCATGCGAATTCCAAATTTCAGACAACTCTTCTTGCTCTTAGTTCACCAATGCAGATACTCGGTACATGTCTTACATAGCATGTGTGGCACCAAAGCCTGAGCTTGGTCACCAAGCTGCTGAGTCGTTTCTTGATAGTATATGGAAGTGAATGAGGACTTGAATATCAGCAGTTAGGATGACATGACCCTTAGTAGAATCTGAGACACTCTGTTGTTGAGGTCAAACATCGTGATTTTTATACTGTTATTACTGGTAAATTGAATCCTAAATTATATAACTAGTTATTCCTAAATGGCCGTAAGAAATGACGTAGTATGTTTACTACTACGTCCGCGCAATACTTTGGCAGTAGACCTAAATTATAATGACTAATAAAACAACTTTTCTGATTTATATTCTATGGTTTTGTATTGTATAGTGTTGTTGGTGTGTCTTGAGATGATTTATATTTTGGAGGCGTTTTTTGATATTATCTATATTTGGCTGAAAACACCTCTGATGGGTTAAAATTATTAAGCTTATAATTAACATAATAATTAGTTTTATTGTGTGAAATATGTTGCATATTTAGATATTTTAATGAACATGACAACAGAAACAAATACGTGAAAAACAGCTTGTGGCCATTTCTCACAAAGCAGACCTGATTGAGCAAAACCAATGTAATTTCTGGATTCAGCACATCCAAATTGTCCTAAATCAGCTAAAAATATTTAGACAATAAATTTGGTTTCGACCAGTGTTATAAGGACAAGTCCACGCAGAATTTAAATCATCAAAACATTTTGGCTACAGAATATCTGCCTCGAATCGTAAAATGAAAAATGCAATAAAAATTCAGACATTTTATATTTGAAAAGCTTTTAATTGATTTTATGAATAAAATATTTATTTATTGTATTGTCTTAAGAAAATAAGAATTAAAAAAATTGTTTGCTTTTTAAAAAAAAAATGAGTTAGAATAATTTATAAATAATAATTTACAAAACTTTTAAAAATCTGTATTCATTTGTAACTACCAAGTGATATTGTTCTTAAATTAAAACTGTAGCTCACGAAAATTCTCCAATACGTACTTCACAACACCCAGTATTTTAAAAACAATTTTGAATTTTCTGTTTGTGTATTAACGTTTTGTAAATATTGACGCCCATATAGGATATTATCAGAAAAACGTCCTGTGTTTTATTGGTTGTTCCATTAACTGTAATCCCGTTTACAAAGCATTTTCCATTTTGACTGAATATAGAAACGTATAAATAGTTCCATAAATATTAATAAAAGTTTCAGAACAGAAATATAGATAATAATAATAATAATAATAATAATAATCCTCTATATGAATAAATGCAGCTAAATTCTCCCACGAATTCTGGGGCTTAAAACGACCCCAACTCTACTTTATAATAATTTTAATATTAGGAAATCAATATCTGCATTATATATTATCTACTTCTAGGCAATATTACTTTGCAGGTTTAACTAATTTGCATATTGATTTAAAAACTTATTTCACTAATTAACTGTCCTTCATTACTGTTCTTTTATTTGAGGATTGTATTGATTTTCATGTCTAAAAATAATTCTGTTTAGGAATATTGTCTTATATATTATAGCAAAGTGTTTGAAATTTGCATTTTACTTGGCCTTCAACAAGTTGGCATCTTTTTGTAAAACTCTCCTTAACTATAACAAGCCTGTCCCTGACACCCGACCAATTAATTTCTTCTGTCTTTACAGTTATATTTTGAACAAATATCTTAAACGTCCTCAACCCTTTCAACATTTCATAAACAGTGAACATTAATCCTATAGAAAAACAACTAATTTTTCCTAGAAAAATTACCAGGTTATTTTTCTAAGGTAAACATTTATCAGTTTATGTATCTAGCATCCATATTTAGCTGCCTTTTTACAGGAGTTACAGGACTTCACCTTATGCAATCTTGCTTTTCTCATGGTCCATTATATATTGCCTGTTCAAGAGTTGGAAATGGAAGGAATTTATTTATACTTACTCCAAATAAAAAAACAAAAATCTAGTTTATCCTGTTGCTTTACAGCAAGAATTATTTAAGATAAAACTTCATTTTGATTTCAATTTTTTCGCCATTATGTTTTTCATTCATGCAAATACATATAATTTATTTATGTTAACAACTGTTAAATGCTATCCATTTTGACCATGTTTCATTGGTTTAAAAACGGCTAAAATTCTAATGTTTAGCTATCTGAATAAATACAAATGTTTTCTTTCATGTTTACAAATAATTTATGAATGAAATGTTCATTTGAAATTTTTTTTTTCAAAGATTTCAAGTAGTGAATATATCTTAATTTGCAATGCAATAGCGAACGGGCGAAGCCTGGTAGTAAATAATAAAATAAATTAATAAATACAACCATTTTGACGTATCTTCCCTGTGCCTTTTCTATGAATATTTTGCCTGGTAATTGTTCTGATAAATTCTTCTCTTTGGGGATGTATGCTCATTGGCCTATTTTATTTCTTTCCTTTTTTAGTTTAATTCCCACCTTCCATCCTCCGTTTGGTAACAGGGATGTCAGTTCTCTGGTAGATGCGGGCGCTTTTCGTTTTTCAAGTGTTTATTTCGCATTTGTTTTTGTGTCTTGATGGGGGTATGTTTGCGTGAGTGTTTAGTCGAATGTTTGTTCTTAAATACCTAGCCCCGTATTAATTACGTCCAGTTAACTGATTTTTCTGCCAAAATTAAGGATTACTTTGGTTTGTGGGTATTACTAACACGACCTTGTAAAGTTTCTTGTATATAAATTGTAATCATTGTAAATATTCACTGGGTTTTAACTTTTAAATATTGTTATTTTTACCACCACCAGACTAATTGTACATACTGGAACTCGTTAGAACTCCATATAGACTTTGAGGAATTATTGTGGCTGTAGTAAGAATGCTAAGTAAAAATGTATTATTTTGGTGCATGGAATACTGTGGTATGTTTAGGTCACTAATTGTGGCTAGGTAGTTTTCAGCCTTCCTATCCCTCCCCTTGGCCTTATGCCACCTTTTTGTATTTTCAAAATAAATATCACTTTCCTCTATGTTACCTAGACTTTACGAATTTAAACGCAGTACTAGATTGATGGAAAGGTCTCATTATTTAATAATTGAAATGGCTATAGAGATTTTGAGTTATTATGATGGCTATAGTAAGAATGGTAAGTAAGAATGTGTTGTTTTGGTGTAAGGAATACTGTAGTATGTTTGGGTCAGTAATTGTGGTTAACTAAATTTAAGATAAGAATTGATTGAAGACCAGCATTCCCCTATCCCTCCTTTTGGCCTTGTGCAAAATAAATATTACTCTCTTCTATGTTACCTAGATTTTATGAATTTAAGCGCAGTACCGGATTGGGAACGGGATCTCATCTATTTAGAGTGGAATTGGTTAAATGTAACTGTGAGTTATATACTACCAGTTTCATTTGTAATGATATAACACCCTCCCCGGTCGTCCACGACTGCCCAAACAACGGCTGATCGAAGAAGATCGTTTCGATCTTAGACCTGCCTTATCCCACGTTAGGATTTAATTTTGATCATAAGGAGGCCAAGATCGAATCGTCGCAAGTATCTTCGTGCTAGGCTCGTCCAAGCAGAGCGAAGATGTATAGGAAAAAAATAACAGTCGAATGAACTGAACAAAAGTAAATACTGTTTTTATATCAATCCTTCGTACTATAATTTGTTATATCAAAGTTCACATGCAATTAATTATCAGCGCAACCCGCATCTAAATCGAAAGGTAAAATTTAGGTTGCTGTTATGGTAAAATTCGGCATAAGGCTGAAGTCGGAATTTTTCGTCCTCAGATAACCACGTGGACCTCTCCCCTGTTTCTGGTCTCGTCTCTGTCTTTCCTGCCTCTCTTCTGCGACTCATCTGCCAAATTCGCTTCGAGCATTCGTATGTATCGACATTCGCCCAAACTGACGAAATAAGAAAACATGATAATTCTGAGGAATTCTCTCCTTCCACACTCTCATATTATTACCTCTCACTAAATCTCCTCAGTGAGCGGGAGTGGTTTATCCACCCCCCTCCTGGTATTTTAACTCAACTTTCGACCAGGGGAATCAACTCCAAATTTGTTGTTTACGAAAAATGAAATTTTCGCTTTACAGCTTGCATTTGCAGTTGTGTGTCAATCAACATTGCCCCCTAACTATGTTTCACTTTTCCATTGTTCAAACTGCTCGACATACAATTCAAGTCGTTCATGTGCAAATTAAATCCTCAACTCTTCCGACGGGGTTTTTTTTTAATTTTTTTTTTGTTGTATTAACCCTTCTCATTCCAATGTCTCCCAGCACATAACACTTTCTATTGATAAGAAACTTTCTTAGGTTTTATTTTACCGCGGTAACAACAAATAGTAGCAGACATTTATGACTTGTGAAATTCTCTTCCGACTCCACGCTTTCCAGCCAACTTTGATTTCAAAAAATTTAAATGCAATGTCGATCGTCTTTTTGATTACTCTTCTTTTATTGTTCTCACTCCTGAATAAGGTTTCTCTTTATTTATTATTCTTTCTCACTCGGTATCACATTGCTTAGGGTGAAACAATTAACAAAAAATATTTAACAACAAATCAATAAAAACTAAATTATAATATATTAAGGATAACAAAATAATAGCAATGAACAAAATACTATATTTTTTATGAATAAGAGAGTTATCTATAATAATTTTAAAATCTTAGTAAAACATTTTTTTTTTAGAAACGAACAAAAGAGTACTGTACTGTTACGTGATATCTGTCCTCCTGTATGGCAGCGAATACTGGACAATCTTCTCACAGATGAAGAACAGACTTAAGCAACTTAAATGTGGTTCTACAAAAATTGTTGAGGATACCATGGAACAACGACGTGAGGTTTTAGAGAAAATGGAAAGAAAAAGAAAATTTATAATTAACATCAAGAAGAGGCAGCTGAAATTTCTCGTGATATTTTCTTCCTTTATAAGAGCGAGGTCAGGCCGTAAATGAAGTACTGTTGCCTTATATGGGCGGTAGGAGCTGTCCGGTCCTCACTTTCCAGTCTTGACAGAGTTCAAAAGCGTCTCCGAATCATTGTTAGGGAAGAATTATTTTCAACCCTCCAACCTCTCTCACTCTCTCTCTCTCTCTCTCTCATACATACAGGCGAGATCTCTCACTGCTCTATCGCTATTTCCATGATATGTGTTCAGATGAAGTACACGTCTTACTTCCACCTGTCCTAACCTTCACGGCTAATACCCACCGTCTCATCCTCTTCATATTCCTCTGGTGAAACCTAAGTTCCACTCAAACAGCTGCTTCCTATGATCTGCTGCCCCGGGGAACCAACACACAAGAGGCTGGTACCCCCGATCATTTCAATCTCAACCTGTTCAAGTCAAGAGTTAACGGTTATATTCCATACAAAAGCTTCTTTCTCTGTAACCCTAAATTTCGAATGGCCCTAAGGTCTTGTACCGGGTAAACAGCACTGTAAAGAAAAAAAACTGTCATTGCCATGCAAAGCAGCCCTAAAGCTAGCTGTTTCCAATGGTTTACATTGATCTCGCATCGCTTTCAGGTCTGTCTTCATGAATTCATTAAAGACCTACTCGCCGTCGATTCACGCACTTTAGTTCACCGTAGGGAGCGATTTTCGGCAATCGAGAGTCGTAAAAAGGATAGTCATGCTTGTCGTCCCGGTGTGATGGCTCTGGCAAGGACTTCGGTGTTAGGGACATTGTCTTTCCACCAGATATGCTGCATGTAGCGCAAATGGCGCCACTTCAAACTTGTTAAGAGTTTGATAACCCTTCACTATAGAGGTACAGATTCTAGAGTGTACATCAATGTGATGTCGTCCCCAGGTCGCAGCGCCAACTGTGACGTTCTATCCTGATCTACCACGGCGCCAGTTGTGACGTCCCCAAACAGCACCAATTGTGACGTCCTCGCCGCGGCGCCAGCTGTTCTGCTCCAAACGTGACGTCCGCCTGTCGCGTCAGTCGTGTTGTCTCGTCCTGTGACAACCAACTGCTTGGTATCGGTCGCGGCACCCAAATGTGACGTTCTAACCTTTTGGTGATTCGGGTGGGAATCTGGTTAGATTTGATATCAGCCACGTCGTTCCCAACTCGCTTCCAACGCCTGGTTACCAAGGTAACTGCATTGATCTCCAGTCTGCCTACCCACGTTGTGAATTGATCTTAGACAGACGAGATCAAACAGTGGTTGGGGCCGTAATGCAAATTGAGTTCAACGCGGGTGATACTACACAAATATGCATAAAAGAAAATAAAATGAAAACTCAAAAAGTTCAAAGTATCAAAGAAAAAGGTAACAAACTTTATGTCTAGTTGTTCGATACATAGGAATGCATCTATCTCCCGACCCGTTCTGTGGATTGTGACACGTCGTTTCCGCTAGGCAAGTTTTAACGCTTCAAGTTGTCTGCTCTCTAAGAAATTGGTGTTTCGGTGTGTCTTTGGACGAAAGTCGAAAAACTTATTTCGGTGGTCCGGTTCTAAGTCGCTCTTCAAAATAATTGTTCTTAGGTTGAAGAGGAGTCCGGAATTTGCGTGAATCTTGGTCAGCTATCTCGAGGCGGCTTCAACTGGAGACTGACTCTGGGAACTCAACTCTGGAAACTCGAGCCCGAACTGATTTCTGCCTGTTGGGGCCTCGCTTTTATTGACGCCGACCAAAACCGGGTTGGGTCTGTTGGCGTCGGGGGGTTCCTCGATAATTCTAAATACATATCCACCTCTTTTATTTCTGGTTAGGGATTTTCCACTCTTTTCCATTTTTGGGAACCTTTCCTCACTCCCACTTTCTCACCATACCTCTGAGGGTCGTGAACTTCCCTCCCCACTTCTTTGTAGCAGCTTCTCATACTTATACTCTGGATGGGCGTCGACAGCCTTCTTCGTGCGTCACGTGATCACAACTCGGCCAATGAGGTCTTGGTCAGGTATCTTTCCTCCTCCTTCGTGCGTTACGTGACCACCACTTGACCAATGATGTCTTAGTCGGGCGTGAACAATCCGTGGCTTTGTTTCGGGGAAAAAAAATATCTTGCTTAACTAAAAAAAAAATTATCTCTTCTCTTTCCCTTTTCTTCCTTTCAATCGCCGTTATCACCCTTCTAGTCGCAACGGACAATATGACAACTCTTGTTTTACACGTGGTGTTTGTCAGGTATTTTATCGCTAATTTATCAAGATGGGTGGTATTCTTAACATGGCTTCAAAAAAGAAATATCCCCAAAGTTTTCAGTCAGTCTGTCGCCTCCAAGGAAGAAAGAAAAACACTTCTGGGTCCCCATTCATTTTCCTTCGGTACATATTCCTGATAACATAATTTTATTATCGCAGGCCAAAGTTGTTTCGTCGAAAAAAAATTCGGTCAGCGCACTACTTGTGTGGCATTTAATTTTTCATATCTGTCCAAAATCCTTTTTAGTGGCCTGTTTCTCGTCACTCATCGAAATAGCATTTTCACTCGAATTTTTCCCTGGCCAGTGGTCCAGCCGTTCCCAGATAACACAGCCGTTATCAAAACACATCTGATTCCTTCTTTCTTTCCCTTTCTTTTTTACTCAGAAATTCCCTGTCATTGTAATGACACCCTTTTTCATTTGTTACTTATCAATATTTTCATTGTCTCTTAGCCGTGTGTGTGGTTGCTTATCACCTACGATTCGTCTCGCCTTTCTTTCTGCCTTCTTTTCTTTCTCTTCCTTTCTCTGCCTCGTAAATGGTGCCACATCAAGGTTGAGATGCAAACCGTTCGAGAGATCTTGGTGACAAGCTTGATACCTCATTGTTCATATTGTCGGTGTCTCGAGACACCAAAAGCGGCTCCGGTTGCCTGGATGCGTCTGTTGATTTCGTTGCTGCTCTATTGATCACGCTTCTGAGGTAAAAGAAAATTGTACACACACACACACACACACACACACACACATATATATATATATATATATATATATATATATAGATATAGAGAGAGAGAGAGACAGATATAGATATACATGCACACACACATATACACACACACATATATAATACCAACTGTTAAGAATAATTGCAAAATAAGAGAGGGATTATTCCACGATAAATCCAAAGAGAGGGATTATTCCAAGCTAAATCCAAAGAGAGGGATTATTCTAAGCGAAATCCAAAGAGAGGGATTATTCTAAGCTAAATCCAAAGAGAGGGATTATTCTAAGCTAAATCCAAAGAGAGGGATTATTCTAAGCTAAATCCAAAGAGAGGGATTATTCTAAGCTAAATCCAAAGAGAGGGATTATTCTAAGCTAAATCCAAAGAGAGGGATTATTCCAAGATAAATCCAAAGAGAGGGATTATTCCAAGATAAATCCAAAGACAGCTCAATGTAAGTAACATAATAAGTCAAGAAATGTGTGTGTGTGTGTGTGTGTGTGTGTGTGTGTGTGTGTGTGTGTAAATATTCTTAGAGTTTTTCTACTGCAGAAGAGACAAGATTAATAAAAATAAATAAAAAAAACCTATGCTTATCCGACGCATTTGGTCCTCTGAGAGACTTTTTCAATCCAATACGGATTTATTATTCTACACGTGTTTATATACAGAGGCGGGGATGTCATTGGTTTATCAAGGCTTATAAAATCCGGATTTGTTTCTCGTTGTCGAAGCTGTGCCAGTCCTTTCTGCATTCTGTTGAGGTTTCTTCTAGACTCGATGAATTACTTAATTATATATATATATATATATATATATATATATATATATATATAAATCTGCCAGATGATCTCAAAAATGACCTCCAATCAGTTGATAACTGGGGCAGAAATAGATTGTAAATTTTAAGGCCTCCAAAACGAAAGTGATATATTTTAGTCATCCTAATTATTTCCCTTTCATCAGTATGGCTAACCTCGAGGAGAGCACCTCATTACGCCTTTTGGGGTTCACGATTTCCGCTGACATGAAGTGGAAACATTATGTTCAAACAATCGCTAGCGAACTTGATTCACTGTGTCGGGCCAGACAATTCTTCTTGACAGAATCCCTCTTGCATGTTTATAAATCTATCATTCATCAGCGTATTGAATATTTTTGCCATATGTGATCTGATGCTCCTATATAGCTCAAGATTCTCGACAAAATCAAAAGAATTTGTAATGTTATAGATATTGACCTGGCATCTCGACTTCAGTTACTTTCCCACCTACTTCACCGTGTCTTTTGTATAATTTTGTTCTAATGAACATTCATCATTGAGTCACAGGCGCATGAATTTAAGCTTACTACTAGAGGTCTCAAATTTTTACTGTTGAAATAGCTAAATGTGCCGTAAGTTCTATTTTTAGAGTTTCTTCTCTCGCACTTCTCGCCTGTGTAATTCTCTTCCATTTTCTTGCAAACCTGCTACCTACGATCCTGAAAAGTTTAAATGCAACGTCAATCACCATCTTCTGTCTTTTTCAAACCTGTTCTTTTATTGACCTTTCTCCTCATTAACCTCTCCTCTCATTCTCAGTAACTCTTTGCGTCTTAATGGAATTATCCCATTACATGGGATTGAAATGATTAAATATATATATGTCAGTAAGTCCATAGCTTAATTATAAAAAATGATGTTGATTTCACAATAGTTCTCGATTATGGAGAAAGATTATGTGACGCCAACTGGAAAGCACCCGTCTTTCTGAAAAAAAACAAAAACAGCATTCGTATATTTGACTCTTTCCCTGGCTTGAATACGAAACCCTAGTTCTGGCGGGAAATAACGTAACTAACACTGGAGCTCTGTTACTGTGGGCTTATTCCAGGACGAGGCAAGGCTAATCAAACATCGATAGAATGACAGATATATCGATAAACTGGTAGATTTGACTGAACAGGCTAACAGATAACTTGAATAGTTTGCAAAGATGTAACAGCTAACAATTTTATCCTTCAGTCGTAGACCCATGAAAGTGATATTCTCTAAAAATTATCTTAGCCCAGTAAGCAGAATAATATATTGTTTCTTTTTTAATCATGGCTCAGCTGATTACTGCATTGCAAAGTAATATGAATAAACACTCGGATGTTCAAAGACCTTCAACATTTGGGGTGTATTGTGATTGGAACCCTTAAAAGGACGTTGCGGTGGAGTCGGTTGCAGGTTAGGTTGGCGTTCTTGGATCCATTCGCCTTTGGGTTGTCATTAAGAACTCCATTTGTCATTGGCCACCCGTGCACCGGCAAGCCTACAAGTGCGCATCATTTACACTATTATCGCTCTACCCGTGGGTAGGTGTGCATGTATCGTGTACACAAGAAAGCTGATGATTAAGCAGAGGGTTTTAATGGATGCGCAGGTTTCAGCAGGGAATGGGGGGGACAGAAAGGCAATCAAAATAATTGACAGGCATAGAAAGCTGCTATAAACAGATAAGAATTGAGATACTGTCAAAGATAGATAGATAGATAGATAGATAAGAATAGAGATATAGTCAAAATCGATAGATAGATAGATAGATAGATAGATCAGAATAGAGATACAGTCAAAGATAGATAGATAGATAGATAGATAGATAGATAGATAGATAGATAGATTAGAATAGAGATATAGTCAAAATAGATAGATAGATAGATCAGAATAGAGATAAAGTCATAGATAGATAGATAGATAGATAGATAGATAGATAGATAGATAGATAGATAAGAATAGAGATATAGTCAAAATAGATAGATAGATCAGAATAGAGATAGAGTCAAAGATAGATAGATAGATAGATAGATAGATAGATAGATAGATAGATAGATCAGAATAGAGATAGAGTCAAAGATAGATAGATAGATAGATAGAGAGAGAGAGAGAGAGAGAGAGAGAGAGAGAGAGAGAATAGATACAATCATAGATAGATGGATACAAAAAAACTTGGATAGACAGATAAATATATAAAAATAGAGATAGGAAAAGACTTAGAAAATACAGATACGAAAAGACTTACATAGATAAGTATACAGATACGAAAACACACACACACATATATATATAATACGATACAAATATAAAATATAAGTTTAAGGAATACTATATTTATAGGTAAAAGAGCTTAATATCAGGGATAGAGTGTATGTAAATATAAAAGTGGACATTAAAGTCAACACCCAGAGGCGACACTCTGTTTCATGCTAAACGCAATCGTCAGGCCATGACGATTGCATTTAGCACAAAATCCAAATATATATATATATATATATATATATATATATATATATATATATTATTACTATGAATATTAAAATTTTTTTTTTTTTAAATTGTTATGCAGATTTAATATTACGTCTAATGTTAGTAATATATTGATTGAATATTCGTAGTGAATGGTATTTGTCTGATTCGTACTGTTAATGTCTCTCAGCTGTGTCTCTGTTTGCGGACAGAGCGCATCTGAGAATATATTGATTATTGCCCGGTCTCGAGGAACAAATGCCTGAGGCAGTACATCCTCATGGCACTAAAGACAGGGGATCGGTAGCAATACTGATGCCAGCGCAATCGACGGTTACTGGGGTTGGGAAAATTTTGGACCAAGCCCTTGTATACGCGCGACAATGGCCCACATGTAACCGACCTTGTGTCACATCACGTCACCGTGGACACTGAGTTTTAAACTGTTCTTAACGCGGTGTAGCCTGATATATAGGAAGGGTAAGGAAATGTGTTCTTTCATTTCGGATGTAAATTCTATTGTATGTTCGACTTTGTTCAGTTGATTTACTAGGTCAAGTAAATCAGTATCAGGAAGATATATATGTAAAACATCATCAATATAACGACAGTTTGGGTAAAAAAATTTATCATCCTACCTACTAATTATATCACATCTACAATCGGAAAGAATCTATCTGAACTCAACATAAAAGTCGTTACAACAGTAGAATCCCTGACAACCGAACTAAGAAGGTCTTCCGGATATGAAGAATTGGTTACGAAGTCCCGGATATGAGTGGTTATATTTAGATTAAAATAAAAGAACTGAAATCAGGTATAACATTTATTTTCAGTGTTTTATAGTAAACAAAATAAGCTAATGATGATTGAAATATGAAGGAAGTGATTTTAAGGGAAAAGAAACAAATTATGTAATGTTAATGAAAATTCATTAAATTAAGTATGCCACGTATGCAAAACAAATAATGTAACGAGGAGTTTTTTAATCGTTGTTGCATGATGACTATTTCTCTTTTCATGTCATTCTCAACTTTTTCCAGATTTCGATTTGCTTATGGTCTTGAAATTTTGTAAAAGAAAGACACTTTTTAACTCTGCGTGCGTTATTGCAATCATAGCTGAATGCTGGCTTCCTTTCCATAAAACTGACAGTGCTTTCAATAGCTTTTTCAATTTCAGTCTAGGTTTCATCACAATCATGCATCTCGTCGCTAACTTGTTGCAGATGTGTTTCATTGTCATCTTTTCCTCTTATTCCCGTCATCTTTTGCACCAAAACAAGCCATTGGGGTGAAATACGCATAAGCAATTATCCAAAGTAAATTTCCTGAAAAACAGAAATTTCAGATCAGTTACATTTAACCCAAATAGTTCAAAATCATGTCCGGATATGCGGGATTACGGATATGAGAGATTCTACTGTACTGCATCCAAAACAATAAAAGACTTAATCTTTGATCTCTTAAACGGTGGGAATCATCTTTCTTCCACTGAATGGGCGACATGTTTGGGTCTAAAGGACTAAATTGCAACTCTATGGTCCATGTGGTTACTGTTTACTAAGATTTATGATATTGCATATTTTCCTGCAGTATTTACCTGCAAATGAAGCTGGAAGGACAAGCTAAAGAGATGACGACATATATACTTCTTGAAAGAGAAAATAGGCAAAAAATATAGCATAAAAATAAGAAAGTAACAAAAATCCAAGACAAATTGTATTTTTTTACCTTATAGAACACACTCTAAATGATTTACTTAAAGCGAGCTAATCTGCATATGATTATCGAGTCTCAGTGGTGATGAAGGTGATTTCGGCCATGTTGATAAGTGAATCATTATCAGTTGGGTGTCTTACTGAAAATTAGAAAAAAAAGAGAAAGATAAAAGGCGTGTTTTTAACATTTCGTTTGGGCAACAAGAGTTTGTGGTGTGTTGCTTAGTGCACCAGGCTTTTTTTCGTAGGCGAATAGAAGTTTTCATTTTTTAATGTATTTATTTTTTTTAATAAAGTCTTGGCGTATTGATTTCATTTCCCCCAGTGAATCGAAAGAGTGTGTGTGTAGCAATATTGATGGCATCTTGGAGATAAATAGGCCCTAATGATGACGACCGTATAACCGCGACATGTACAGCCGCCTTGGTAAATATTTCGACTGGGAAAGAAAGAAAAAAATCACTGAAAGACGTAAAAAAATAGTTCGTCCCAGAAGATATCTATGAATGCTTTTGTTAAAATTTGACATTAATTTTTGCTTCTGGTTTTTGCCCTATATTTTTTTACTTTTTTTTCTTTCTAATTTAAATTCATTATTTTTCTTTTTTTTTTTTTAAATGTGGTATTTATTTGATTTTCTTTTTATATATTTTTTTCTTTTCTTAAAATGTATTCAAATATACTTTTATCTGTCCTTTCCGCAATTACACACTAACACAAACATATACTTACATACATACATTCGTATATATTTTGTGTTTACTTAGGCAGCAAAAGTTCTTTAAGGCAAATGTTATTAGTGAAGAACAGATATTTTGTGCCGATCGATTTTATTAATGGACTTTTCCAAGTTACGAATAATACTTCTCAAATAAGGAGGAGATTCCGTTATAAACTGTCAAAAGATAATTTCGGAAGAAATATGGTCATGCAACAAAAACAAACATGTATAAATAAAATCAATTATAATTTAAGAGAGAAAATCCTCAAATGTATATAAAAAAATAAACAAACATACACACACACGTTACACCTCGCCTACGTCACAACACTCTTTGCCTATGTCGCAACACTCTTTGCCTATGTCACAACACTCTTTGCCTACGTCACTACACTTACCAGTTCTACATTTTTCTTTACCGACCCTGAGGATGACTTAAGTCAAAAGCTTGGACCATGTTTCTTGTAATTTTCTTCCGAAATTTCTGAAAGTCTCTAACGGAATTTACTCCTCGTCTGAGAAGGAGTCTACATAATCTAGAAAAGTCGATCATGAAAATAAATCGATTCAAAATGTTTGTTGTTTTTAAAACTTGTCTTAAGAACATTTTCTGACTAAATACACAGAATATATATGTATATATATATATATATATATATATATATATATATATATATATGATTCGATTTTCCTCTTAACGAACTGTGTTCCTAATCAAACCGGACTCGTAAATAATTACATCGGCTACACAACCACATGCTTATCCAGACGTCTTACGTTACACCTATCTGATCACAGCTCCATTAGAACCCATTTAAACACACACACAAATTTACCCGACTCCATTAGGAACATACTAGTAGAAAACACAAACATATTAACTGTATCCACCTGCAAAAAAGACTAACAATAATGGAAGCTTTAATAATAAAAAAGAAAAAGCCAACTCTTAACAATATTAAATACGAACAAAACCACAATGTGCTAACCGCATTCGGAAATTAAAAACATCCCTACCACACACTAAGTCATACACAGAACGCACACACTCATTTCAGCTGAAAAATCGAATCAACTTTGATAATGGCTAAAGGTATAGCCGAAAGCGCTTTGAAATATAAAACATTTAAATAGTTCTTAAACAACCTTCGTCCAGAAAAGAAACCTCTTCTTCGAACACTTCGTAGTACTTTGTCGTTTTTAATGAAACATACATACATATATATATATATATATAAATATATATATATTAAATGTCGATATTTCTGAGATGAGGTATTATGTACATTATTTACATTATTCGTACTATTGTCCTCATCTTTGTCGCCATATTTATTACAACGTTTCGGCCGTTGTACGCTCCGGCCTTCTTCAGGTGGTTGGAATGTCGAACTGAACCCTTTATTTCGTTCACTGGGGAAGACTGCTCTAGTTCCACGTGCCATGTCTAATGGATGTCAGTCATCAGTTATCTCGTGTTAATTTCCCTCTGAAAGTTCTCCAGTTCGCCTTTATCCACTGTGCCATGTGGCCTTGAGGATAAAGGCGTTAATTAGATCCTGTGACAGGATCCAAACAGTGTGAGTTCAATAACCGTTTAAGGCAGTGGAGAACGATAGAGCTAATATATCCAGTTGTATGGATATGAGTTTTTGACCCTGGGTTTTATATTTTACGATCATCCGACAAACACTTGTCTGATATTCGCAAAAGCGTCTGATGATCGCGAAAGCGTGAAACCTAGGGTCACAAACTGATATACATACAACTGAATATGTGTGTGTGTATTTGTGCACATACATTCAGGTGCAGGCGTATAGAAACAAGCATACAGACATACACAATAAGAAGAAAACAATTAACCGAAAACTAATAATTATTATTGAACATAAAAATAACGAAAATGAAAAAATCGGCAAAAAATTTCTAATAGTTACTGACCAGTGCACCGAAACATTATAAAAGTTTCGTCTACGAAACCCTGAAGTCAGGCTGTTGAATCAAGTAGCTGACAGATTATATATATATATATATATATATATATAAACATTTGTGTGGATTAGATGTGGCACAACGGCGAAGGCATAGAGCACCCAGTGAGGATCGAGCTCACTATTCTGTCGTAATTGATATAGCGAAACAAGCTTGCTAAAAAAAAAAGTAAAAAGTATAGAACCAATAAGACCAATTTCTTCGATTTTGTTGCTCAATAAAAACATTTGGATTTAAGATCAAAAGATGAATATGAGACAAGGGTTCAGAATTTTCCGCTTTTATTTCCTGGTATTTACATTTACATGTTTTAAACAACTTATGACATACCACCTTTTGTTTGAACCCACCCAATTTTCAAGTGATCAAAACTATTGGAACACGTGATTGACAACTGTTTTTGTTGCCTTTTAGATTGAATATTAAAATATTAAATAGCACTAAATGACTACTCTTGGTTTTTACCTTTCGGTTTCAACTGTAAAGATTGCATTTCATGTAAAAAAGGATAAACCAACATGAAGACGAGATGGGAGAAGAGTAAGCCATTTTGAAACCGAGAAAAGAAGGAAAATCGAGCAGTGCCATTGGACAAATATTGGGCATAGCCAACACAACAATTTGGAATGTCCTGAAAAGAAAAGAAAACTGCTGGTGTACTGAACAGCAGACATAGAAAAAAAATCAGTCAGTGACATCACCAACAACCTCCAGAATGTAGAAGGTTCCACAATCCATTGTTTGAAGAAGACTTCGAGAACAGAAATATGGAGGCCATACCAAAAGATGCAAACCATTGATCAGCAGTAAGAAGATGCAAGGACCAGAAGGCCAGATTGGAATTTGCAAGAAAGCACAGAGATGAGTAACAAAAGTTCTGCAAGAAAGTTTTATGAACAATGAGGCCAGGATTAATCTCTACCAAAGTGATAGAGAAGCCAAAGTGGGGAGATAGATAGATAGATAGATATAACATACTGAGATAGTGTTGTGTATGATACACCTAATTTACATAAGTGGAGTACCGACCATATAAATATGGGTTGGTACCGGAAGACGACGGAAGATTAAGAGATCGAATCCAGAGACTCTGCCCGACTGCGACTTAGTCAACCCATTCTGCAGGAACAGTCTTCCCAAGAATATACCAAAACTACCTGTAAATATTGTGTACCTTTTTTCATTGTTTCAATACATTTTGTTACGTACATTTTGTGTTGTATTATTATTATTCCATGCTTATTCAAGCTTCAACAGATAGATAGATAGATAGATAGATAGATAGATAGATAGATAGATAATGAACAGACTGAGATAGATAGATAGATAGATAGATAGATAGATAGATAGATAGATAATGTGAACATGAACTGACTGAGATAGATAGATAGATAGATAGATAGATAGATAGATAGATAGATAGATATGAATAGACTAAGATAGATAGATAGATAGATAGATAGATAGATAGATAGATAGAACATACTGAGATAGATATATTAAACCAGGATCGATACATAAATATCAGCTGATTGATATAGCTTAATTGTTACACATACACATAGTGATATATATATATATATATATATATATATATATGTGTGTGTGTGTGTGTGTGTGTGTGTGTGTGTGTGTGTGTGTGTGTGTGTCTGTGTCTGTGTGTGTGTGTCTAGAGAGAGAAAAAGTTATCCTTCATTTGTTCTGCTGGCTAGTAACAGCAAAAATAGTGTGGGTCTGTTTCACACTGTCACTGCTATCTTCATAATTCGGCGTCATCTACAACAGAAGCTGGTCTACTGTTTAAAAATCAAATTGTGAAAGTCTTTGACCACCGAGTGACGTACTTACTCTTTACCATTACACTGTCAGTGTCTGGGCTTTAGACTGTTGTCTTTTTCAAACGGAACGAATTCTACTAATCCACTTAGAAGCCCCGCTTCTGGGCAGAGATGTATTTTGGTAGATACAAAAATAAATAAAATAAAATAAAATAAACATAAAAATAAACCCTTTCTCATCATGCAAAAATAATGTCAAAATAAACATGAAACAAAAGACCTTCGTTAGCTGACCTCGACCGCAGGATTTGAAAACGTCGCTCTCTCTCCTTTATCACATGCATTTGCTGGGATCGGACGTAGGTGTGTGACTCCGTTATCGGGAGATCAAATCAAAATTGAAAATAAAGAAAAATGATTATAGGCTTTTACCGTGACGTTGCCTAAACTACAGCGCCCATCTCCTCTATTAACAGGAGTCAAAGTAGAACCTGACTTCACATTTTGAATCCATGTTGTAATCAAAAAGACCTGCCTTTTCTATCTGTGTTTGTAGACTATGGACACTCTGTGGGTCAGAGAATTACTATAAACCCGCCACAAGACAATTTCGGAGGCTGTGATAAGTTTCAATAAGTGTCCAGTGTAAGTAAGTATCATGCCAGGGGAATGCACACTGATCCCTTTTTTATTCAGAGTTGGTTGGGAGAGATCGTCACTTATCCATCACATTGAATACAATCTTTGCCTTCACGAGAAAATACAAATAATCACCTTTCAAAAAAATTAGGGAATATAATTTCAAAAAAGGATCATAGCTCTTTTCGAAATGCACGAAAACGCATTCCTACTACGTTACCTGCAATTACATCAAGAATTAAAAGACGAAGCATCAGATAACCTATAACCTTGATCTAATAAACATAATTTTATATATAAATAAACCAAAGAAAGTATAAAATAAATAATTAAATAAAATAGACTAGTAAACAGAAAAATAGGAATAACATAAACTCCAGATTGCGACTTTAAACATTCTAAAACATTAACCCTAAACAAAATACTGAAAGAAGAGGTTTTCTTCTTCCCCCACTACCCATAAACTCCGACTAGTTTATATATAGAGAGCCCACACAAAGAGGAGTAATTCATGGTCTAATGTTTGTTTAAAGTGTGAAACTGATTTTCAGCAAGCAATGTTGATTTCTGTTTCTCTAGAGAAATGTTTTTTTTAAATAAATATTTGATTTTATATGAAGAATTTCACCGAAAAAAATGATTTTGGTATAAGACCGATTATGGGCACTCGGTGAGGATTGAACTCAGTGCGCTATAGTAATGTTTGGTAAGACTAAATGATAATAATAATCCCTTACTATAATAATAATAATAATAACCCCTTACTATAAAAGTAATTTACATTAACCAGAAAAAAAGGCTTACACAGAAGCGTCTATCTTTTTAAATTTGGATTTTTAATATAACTATAACAACAAAAACATTTCGATTTCATTTTTGCCTTGAAAAAGTCGGAAGACGAAACGCGTCGGCAAAATGTAAGATTTTTTCCAAATGTCATTTGATGCCAATCTGTCTTGTCCACACCTGGGAATTTAACTAAGACTAAATTACTAAATTTACACTAATCTGAAACATAGTCTTGGTAACAAGCTATCCAGTACGGATTGAACTTATCCCGCTTGTAAATGACCAATGTCAGACAACGGTAGGCACCCCAGGAAGATATATTAAAAAGAGTGAAAGAAAAAAAAAAAAAAACACTGAATTCTATTTCTAAATAACGTCAAATTTCGAAAATATAGGCAAGAATTAATATTTTTTACGGCCATACATTTCTGTTGGCGATGTTTCTGGCCGTCCAATCAATTTTAACTCAGCCTGATATCATTTCAATGGCTACATTCTCATAGCCGCCACTACAATACCTTTGCTAGAAGTGCCCGCGAAAATACTTGCGTAGTTAGAAAGATATAGGTGCATTAAATGATATATTTCTGCTTTACCCACAGATTACGAAAACCTGTGCGTCTATTTTCATAGAGAGATGTTTGTTTGAAAGTATAACCTATTTACAATGAATAAAAAGACCTTGTTTAGCTAAAAAGATTTGAAGAAGTGTCTAACTGGCAGACAATCAACTCAGAAAGATAGCCTTTGGCTAATAATAATAATAATAATAATAATAAGAAGAAGAAGAAGAAGAAGAAGAAGAAAAAGAAATAATGAATATCTAACCCGCTTTTCCGAACATATCAAAATTACCGACTCCTAAAAGCATGGTCAGAGGCAAATAGATGAATAAATTGTGTTAAAATAAATAAAAAGAAAAAAGAAAAGAAATCTTTCATATTTATTCACCATTGACTTGAAACGCTATTTTTTCTCTATTCCATATTTCAATGGAAATCATAAACACTTCAAAAATCTCGCGAGATTAGGAATGTTTTTCTTTTTTCGTTAAAAATACAATAATAATAAAAAAAAAAAAACGGTGAAAAAAGAGAGAGATCTTCAAATCAAAACAGATACAAAAAACATCGAGAAAAAATTAACAAAAAAAGGTAAAAAACAAGAGATATTAATCATATGTAAAGAATTCTGAGTCACAGTTCAACTGGTGATGAAATTGTGACCTTTTCTCGTTTTGGGAGAAAACCTTTTTCTATGCTTCTAGTTAACCTACCCGACATCGCCCGGGTTTATATTTAAAAGAATAAAATAAAATAAACAAATATGCCTTTAATTAATTTAATATTCATGACAAAATCCACCACTGCAGAGTACCCAGTGAGGATCAAACACAGTAATGGTCAATAAGACTGTCTTACAGAAATTTCAGAATAGAAGCTGAAAGGCAGAATTTTTTGTAAATCGTTTTTCAGTATTACCACTTTACGGTAATGTTAATTATTTGTTACCGTTTTTTTTGTTAATTTTCTTTACCGAGTCCGTTTTTATCACTTTAATTACATTTTGTACCACTACAGAAATATTTTAAGGACACAATATCGAAAAAATTGCAAAGAAGCGCTAAAATGATCAATATCTGTGTTATTATTAACGTATAAACTTATACTTCTTTTATGTGTCATGCCCCTTCAGGATGTGGCTCGCCACAACTTCCAAATATTTTTTTAGCAATGATTGTGTTTCCACTATACATCCCACTCTCTTTTCTGCCATTAATTTAGTTCGATACACGATACATTGGAGTCGATACACTTTTCATTATTATTATTTGTTTTCTACGGTTTTTATACAATTGGTTATCAATCCAACGCTTTGGCTTGATGCATTCTTTATTATTACTTGTCATATAGGAAGATAATGAGTAACTACCGTCACCGACTTATGAATGCATTTTTCGTGTGTATAAATAACGGTGTCAGGCTACTGACTGCGGTGATTATTAAGTGACTATTGAGTGAACCTATCCAGTCGAATTAGTGTGAATTATTTTGTGTCGATGATTTGGGTTTGGATTTATGATTTACCGGACATTAAGTTGAACCGCGTTACTAACAAGGTATCCACTGAAATGGTTAATTATCTTTAGTTGACATTTACTTCTTTGTTTTTGTTAAGTATTTATTTGTGGTTGTAATTAAATATTCTCTTATCTTAACATACTTAATTATTATCGGCCACCGTACGTCACAAAATTACTGTTATTTTTCCACAAGTTATACTCCAACCCCTTATTGTTGGTTTATTAACCCAAAGCTTTGGACCGAAACAATTTTCATCATTGCTATTATAATTAATTTCAAAGAATTTTCTCTATCCTGAAAATGACGTCTAAATAAAAAATCCCGTTTGTGTCGAGAGACATTTTCAAACTTACAGCACCTTGTCTTCCCAAGCGCTCATCCATTTAGGTAATGACCAGACTAGACGTTCCTAAACTTCGATTATCGTACGTGAACCAATGTTACAACGTGATGTGGCCGTAAGCCTCCTGCTGAACGAATATTTCTCTATCTGATACCCGGGATTAAACTCACGACAACTCAGTGACAGTAACCCATGTATAACTTACTCCTATTTCCATAACGCCACATACTCAGACAGTTTGATTGTGAGTTCAATCTCTGGCTCAGGTAGGGTTCATCAGAAACGAGTAATAGCGGGTATCACGAAGACAAACGACACAATAATCGAAATATATTCCTTGTCAGTCTAATAATGAACCCCTGATGATGTGCAAAGTGTACTTTGTCGAAGTATTTTATCTATAAAACAAGTGTTCGAAATAATGAAAGTATATTAAGGAAATTGTTATTTCACGAAATCCACATGTCCCTTTTCAGAACATTGTCGATTACAGCTCTCCACACTTTCCTTTTTTTGTTACACTCAATAATACTTGTCCCTTTCTTTTTCTTTCTGCTACGCCATACATTTGCTGAAATTTATCAAATAGGTTACTCATTACATTCCTGTTTCTCTTTACCTTAATATGCCTTGTGAGTGTTAAATTCACCAAGCATTATTTCCACATTATATGTCCTCAAAAATTTAACTGTTTTTGATTTTTAACAAGAGTTTCTTTGGAGTTTCTATTCTTTATAATACTTCCTCATTTGTCACATGTTCTGACCCTGTTATTTTTAATATTCGTCGGGCTGGCGCACTTCAATTTTTTAGTTAATTTGTTTATAAAATTGTGCAAAGTATTCACTGCCGCCTAGTGGTGGGGGGAGGAGAGTAGAAACCACACAAAAATACAGAACTCGTTTCTTCGTTTTCAATGTTATTTTTCGACTTTTGCTCACACGAACACCACATGTACACACACCCAAAGACACTTACACACACTAGGATTTAGACCTACTAAAATGCACGCGCACTCACAAAAATTCTCTCTCTCTCTCTCTCTCTCTCTCACACACACACAGACATACATATATACACTCACACATACACACACGAGCAAACATGAACTCAGAATTTATTTTATATTTACTAAACTTCTTTTCTTTTTTATGTGCTGAATCTCTTCGGGACGTAAGAGATCATGGCTCTTCACAACTTCCTGTTCCTTTGAACTTTTAATAAACTTTGTCTGTCTGTTATTTCTCCTAAACCCTGTTCCGTTATTGATTTACACAAGCTTACTAAGCATGTTATACGTTACTTTCCACTGACCCCATTGCCCTCTATCTGTCCTGTGAGTATCAAATTTTCCAAGCATTCTTTTCTCATTATGTACCATAGAAACCTCTTTTCCTGGTGTTATGTATTAGTTTCCTTTTTATTTCCATTTTCTCCAAAACTTCGTCGTTACTCACATGATCTGTCCACGGTATCCTCAGCATCCTTCTGTAGAACCACATTTCTGTTGCTTCAAATCTCTTCTTCATCCAGCACTCACTACTATGCAGAAGGACAGATATCATTTAGCAGTTTATTACTCTTTTCCTTGATTTTAGCAAAGTTTTTTTTTTGTCTCTTAATACTCTGTTTAGCCTTTGGAATGCATCATTGGTCATCCCGATATGCCTTCGGATCTCAATGTCACACTTTCCATCCTTTGTTAAAACAGTTCCCAATTATTTAAATTTGTATACTGGTTAGACTTTAGTATCTCTTATTTGCAATTTGCATTTTGGGCGCATCTTTTTGCTAACAACCATGCATTCCGTCCTAAACCCTGTTCCGCCATCCATTTATTCAAGCTCATTAAGTATAACATACGATGTTTTCCTCTGTCTCTCTTGCCCTCAATCCTCTCTGTGAGTATCAGATTCCCCAAGCCTTCCTTCCTCATTATGTGCCCAGAAACCTAAATTATCTCTTCTTGATATTAAGTATAAGTTTCGTTTTTGTTTCTATTTTCTTAAATTTCGTCGTTACTCACATGTTCGGTACATAGTATCCTTAGCATCCTTCTGTAGAACCACATTTCTGTTGCTTCAAGTTTCTTCTTCCTCTTTGAGGATATTGTCCAGCACTCACTGCCATACAGTAGGACATATATCACGTAACAGTTTAGTATTCTTTTCCTTGTTTTATAAAGTTTTTCCTGTCTCTTAATACTCTGCTTAGCTTTTGGAATGTATCTTTGGTCACCCGAATACACCTTCGAATTTCAGTGTCATACTTTCCGTCCTCTGTTAAAACCCGACCCAGGAATGTAAATTTCCGCACTTTTGGTACCACCATTTTTCAATTCGCATTCTGAGTTCATCCATTTGCAAACAACCAGGCATTCTGTCTTCTTGTACTTGATGTTTAATCCTTTCTTCTCGCTTCCCTTCAGTATCTTCTTACTTCAAAAAAAATCTTTATTAAAAAAAAAAAGGTTGTACAATAGTCACTACGCTAAAAAATAATTACTTTTTTTTCAAAATTATTTAAAAATATTTTTTTCACATCACTATATAGATTAAGTATTCCTGATTACGAATATCTAAAAAGAAAAATTATTAAATTTTATAAAAGTTAATAGAGGGGTTCATTTTGCTATGTAAATTCATTTACAATTGATTTTGCTATGTAAATTCATTTACAATTGATGCACCTACGGAAGACTAAACAAATAGGAAGACGCAATTTTGCCGGTCCCGGTGAAATAAATGAACATGCTTTTAAAATCATTTTACCGACTTCGGTAAAATAAACCCCCAGGCTATATTGCCGGTAAATATATTTTTTATTATTAGGAAGGCAGGTAATGTTAAAAATAACAACACACAGATTTAACAAAGAAGTTTATTTATTTTTACCATCAAAAGTTAAATTTAATATTATCATCAATTGTTGAAACACAAGTTAAAAACATTTACTTATCATCAATTATTAAAAGAAATATAGACGTCTCTGAATAAGGACTTCAGCATCGTAGTCTTTGCAAATCCCAAACTTGCTCTTGAGCATGGTTCTCTTGCCAATAGACTTCAGGTGCACGCACCGAAGATAACAGTTACAGACCATAGAATCCATGTTCTTTAAGTCCTGCCAACACAGCTCACAAAACCACTGCAATGACGATTCCGTATATAATATATTATTAGTTCTAAAACACAATTCATATTTATTGGCAACATAGCTTTGGTTTCTATTTTAGTGGAACCGGCAACATAATCTCGATGTCTGTTTTACCGGGACTGGCAACGTAGCCTGGATGTCTGTTTTACCGGGACCGACAACACAGACTAGATGTCTGTTTTACCGGGACCGACAACACAGACTAGATGTCTGTTTACCGGGACCGGCTACATAGCCTGGATGTCTGTTTTACCGGGACCAGCAACATAGCCTGGATGTCTGTTTTACCGGGATCGGCAACATAACCCGGATGTCGGTTTTACCAGGACCGACAACATAGTCTGGATGTCTGTTTTACCGGGACCGGCAACATAGCCTGGATGTCTGTTTTACCGGGACCGGCAACATAGCCTGGATGTCTGTTTTACCGGGACCGGAAACATAGCCTGGATGTCTGTTTTACCGGGGCCGGCAACATAGCCTGAATGTCTGTTTTACCGGGACTGATAAAATAACCTATTTGAAACAAATGTGCTCATACGATATGCAGGGTGAGTGAAAAGTAACTCCCTATTTTATGTGTGATGGACTCTCCCGTCTTGTAAATATAATAGTTAGACGGGAGAGTCCATTATACATAAAATTGGGAGTTACTTTTCAATCACCTTGAATTTTCTTAAAATGTAATTTTTTTCTTAATTCGTAATCTGGAGTGTTTAATCAATAGTTATCTAGAAAAATGAATCCAAATTGAAAATTACAATTTTTCCAAATTTTGTTATAGTTTAAGAAATCACGCCTTATCGGTAAATTTGTTTTGGTTTCCGTAGGCAGATCAATTTACAAAGAATTAACTTTTATATAATTTAAGAAAAAAAACGATTGATATTCTTGGTCTGATGGGATTGATCTGTAGTGATATGAAAATTAAAATGGATATAAATTGATTGGATGAATTGGAAGTCGAGCAGAATTTTTTTTTTTTAATTCTTCATGTTTCTTTTAGCGCTGTCGTTCATTTACGAATTAACGAAACATTGATATAACTAATGTCAGAGCTGATTAGATCGATACATTTTGCAAATTATTCTACATTTAAACATAAAACTATCATTTTAAAATTTATTTAGCCATTAACAGCTTGTTTCACGCAATGCGATTTCTCAAAATGGGCGTTTGTTTCCATTGAACGCTCCCGATCTCTATAGTTCTTTTTGGCGTTTTTCAAGCAGAATATGTCAGCGTGCCGACAATTCGAAATAATTTATTTCCTTTTGTTTGTTAATCCATTTACATTTATGAATTCTAAGGATTTTCGTTTCTCCTCAATCCATAGATTGAATTTTTTTTCCTCTGGTTCTCTTAATCTTTTTTATTATTATCATCATCATCATCATCATCAAAAATGTTTTGATTTGAGGTCATGAATTAACATGTTGTCTCATCTTCAGTGACATTGTATACTGATTCGATAATAATAATGTCCTCTGCGAGTTTGTGGATTTGATGCAAATCTTCCTTGACTGTAAACTTTTCCATAGGGAATGTCTGATCTTTTTGCCTTGTTCTTTGAATGTCTCGATTCAGCGTAGTGACTATGGTTCTTGGATGACCTCTGAACTTTTTGAAGTCATTTTTTTAAAGTAATACTCCATGGCTTTGTTAGCTTGGTATTCTGGAGACATTCACAAAATAAGAATTTTCCATCTTGCTTTCAAAATGAACAGAGACAAATATATGCAACGCCTTAAATAAGTAGTTACTACGTAGCAGTAACTGGAGCAGCCATTACCTATTCCGCCATTATTAGATTATATCTAATTATACTATTCGTATTTTACTTTTCATTTATATCCGATTTTGGAAATCCCACAGCGTGAAACACTGTTAATGGGTCAGTCAGTTATGTGCCATGCTTAGGCGATCATGTATCTTTCGATACATGATTGACGAGGCAGATTTTTTCTCGCAGTAAGCTGCCATTTCTGTCTGCAGTAGACCAGTTGCCATCCAAGATGTCAGTTGTCTATCCTGCTATTTACCCATAGAAGAGGATTCATACCTTTCCCGAGTGTATTAGTACGTAAGTGAATGTAATGGATTCGACTGATTTTAATGGCTAAATAATCAAAAATGTTACTTTTTGTGTTTATTAAAATCATTTTTAGAAGTATTTAATATGAAGCACTTTTATACATGCATACATACACACACACACACACACATATATATATATATATATATATATATATATATAAAGGGAATATACAAATCATATGTATTGGGTGTATTTAGACAATAATTTTTCGTTCATGCGAGTTTCCGAAAATCTAGCGAAAGTTCCGTTTTGATTATTTTATTTTCTTTACTCATCCTTTCAACATTTCTAATAATTTTATGATTTCGGATGGCATTGGAATATGAAATTTCCCATATCTGAATACTTTTATTTACACCATTTTTGTTTATGTTAGTCGCTTTGATGAGTAGCTTCCACATGAGATTCTTTGCCGACAAGGTAACAACTGTGAAAGTTTGACTGGGAAGATTTCAGTCTGTTGTTATATTTAACAGAATGCACATATAATGTGACTATTTATTTTGCTTCTTACAGAATTCTGTAAACGAAAACGATTTTCTGGGAGACTGTAAAAGTAAGTAGAGTAGTTCTTTGCTGGGAAAGATGTGAATAGGAAATTATGAAAATGTCTAGAAAAGGGTAGAAAATAGAAGTGGAAAATCGTAAATTTCGCTATCAATTAAGTATTTATATTTATTTCAGTATTAGACTGAAATAAAAAGAATAACTTATCTTTCATTTCAGAAACTGAACAAGCAATTCTCTCTATCCATGATCATCTATACATTTTTCCTTTATGTTTAACTTAAGACTTTTACTTCCATAAATTTGGATTTTCTTTCTTTCTTTCTTTCTTTCTCAATCCACTTCACTTTCTTTTATATTTTTATTCCTTGCCACTCTTTTAGTCTTTTTATTCGTTCTCCCTTTATTTTGTTGTTTTCTGTTTCTTCACTTTTTTCTGGTCTGAAGAAGAAAGAGAAGAAGAAGAAGAATGGGGAAGTGGAGATTTTGAAAAAGATGTAATAGGAGAATATTAGGGAGGAGATTAAGAAAAAGGGTAAGAAGAAGAAAATTGAAGAAGTGATAGAGTATTTAAAGAAAAATAAAAGAGGCGGAGGGGTAGAGGAGAATTAGGAGTAGGAGAAGAGAAAAAGAAGAGGAAGAGAAGTGGAAAAAGGGGCTGAGAAATTCGAAGAAAGAAAAAGGAGGAGGGAGATAATAGGGAGTAGGAGAATAGTAAGGAAGAGGAGTAGTTGAAGAAAAGATGAAAAATTGAAAGAAGTAAAAGAAGAAAAAGAGGAGGAGGAAAAGAGAAAGAGTTATAGGAGGGGAATAAGAAGTTGATAGAGAGATTAGGACGAAAAGAAGAAGAAGAAGAAGAAGAAGAAAAGAAGAAGAGGTGCTGGTGGGGTGGTGCAAACGACACTTGCAGAAGCCAATAAACTTGATTCCAAAATGGCGGCTCTGCCAGCCAGATTTCAATTGCTTCGTCGATCGTAGTACTGGCTTCAACTCGGGTAGCTGCATATAAAAAGTGTGGGATAGAAGGAGGTTAATGATGATTATGCGGAGGAGGCGGCAGTTGCATTAGGGGATATAACGGATGAAATAAAGGGTGGTAGCAGATGGGGTAGGGAGTCCTCGCCAAGCGGGTCTCTTTTGGTCGGAACGTCCTGATAACATCTTTCGATGCCGCAGATAAGAGACAAGAAAAAATAAATAAATAATGATGCAAATTAAAAGAAAAATCGCCCCCCCTCTCAAAAAACAAACAAACAAAAATCCAGAAAAAAAAAACAGCGGGGCCCTTAAAATCTAAAGACATGACGGCAGTTGTGGGCCGCTTATTAGAGGCTTGGGTAATCGGAGAGTAAGTAGAGACAGAGAGAAAAAAAAAAACGGGGTGGGGGGATCTGATGTAAGGAAGAAAAAGAGTAAGTATAAACGAAACGCCGCATCGAGGCTCCAGGGTATCCTGGAGATTAAACCCCTCTTTTTACTTAACTATGTAGATTTAACATTTCAAGGATTGTTTTTTTTTTGTTTTTTTTTTACTCTTCAACCACTATTTTTAACTACCTATTTGTACGTCTCTCTCCACCTCTCTCTCTCTCTCTCTCTCTTTCTCTCTATCTCTTTTTTGTCCCAACGAAAAAAGAAACACTGCAGACGACACGCATGATAAAAAAGACAATTTGCAATCTCGGCGACAATGATGCTTGTTGGCCGACATATTTTCCCGTGGCAGAGAAAGAAAAAGAGATTGCTCGTGTCTTGAGTTTGAATCAAACGAAAATTAAAAGGTTCTGAGATAATCATTGAGAAGAACGAGAGTAAAGAAAGGCGGAGATATATAATGGATCTCGACTAAAGACGCGGGTAGAAAATAAACAAGTGAGATTTAAGAAAAGAGAGAAAAAGAAAGGAAAATAGAGAGAAAAGTGTTCATATAGATGGAGCCTAAATCTTGGTTAAAATAGTTATATATTTCACGCTGGTGTCATAAGTTCCAGTAAAAGACTAGAATATTGATAACTGATCTTCAAAGAACCATTTCTTTCCTAAAGCTGAAAGAATGGCGTAACATAATCTTCGTCATATTTTCCAAATTTAACATTGTGATATACAAAACAAAAATTAGACTATATCAATAATCAAGAAAGACCTGTGAAAATTTCACGTTTTTCCTATTTGAATTTTCTGATGAATCTTAATCAATTAATGATTGTATAAGATCATGACGAGTTCTATGACAATAGAATATCAATAGAAATTATCTTATGACATCGTTAAATATTTGAGCTTAACAACTTGAATAAAATATTGCAATAAGAATCATAAATATGAATGTAGGCCATTATTTTAAGAAGTGGGTACAAATGAAAAAATTTGAAATTGTCAACTTTTTCATTTCACGGAAAGAGCCGCTAAACACTTTCATCTTCCCTCCTTTCTTTCTTTCTTTTTTTCTTTCTTTCTTTCGATCATTCACTCAATTTTTCACTGAAACCAAGTAGTGTATATCTTTCTGTTTCTTCTACGCCATCAAAATGGAATAATCCATTATTTATGAGGTATTTTCAGGAGACGTTAAACTCTTTCTTTCTAGCCAAATCTCCGTCTTACAAACATTTCTTTTAATAATATTTTTAAAATAATTCAATGGACGATGTTATTTTATTTATGGTAATTGAATTTTGGGCGATTGCCTTACTCAGTTTTTGTCGTTCGATACTGTGCGTCTGAAGAATGGCACTTTTATCGTGGTTGCCTTCGCATCATTTCATCTCTCAATTTGTGTCTCTGTCTGCGAAAATATTATAGAGATCTGCCCTCGGCAGTATCCCCTCATTTCACTAAAGAGGAGGGATCGGTAGTAATACAGATGCCAGCATAACCAACAGTTGCAGGGACTGGACTATTTTGGTACCTGGCCCGGGTGCACGCGCTCGGGCTCCCCGAAATTAAACTGACCTTGTTTTGCATCCTGCCAGCTTGGGGCGGCAAGACAATAGAATCGTTTCTCGTTATCTTTTTTTTTGCTAAGATCAAAGTGTAGTATCTGTTTTTATCAGCTTAATCTGATTCTCTCTCTCTCTCTCTCTCTCTCTCTCTCTCTCCACTTCTATCTTATCTTCTTTTTGTCTTTCTGTCTTTCATTTTCTCACTGAAACGAAATAGTAGCTTTTCCGCTTTTCTCCACGCAATCGAAACGGAATAATCCATTACTAATTAAATACTGGCAGAGCGTAACGGTCGTGCGAGCTAACGTAGGGAGAGACAAGCAAAATAATAAAAGGCTGGTGGTTGGAAAGTAATGACGTTTTCCCAGAATGGCTATTATTCATTGCATTCCTATACACTGAACAAAAGTTATAGCGGAACTCTTTCGGTTGATTGGTTGATTATGCTTTGCGGCATATCAACACCTCCATGGGTTATTTAATGCTGTAATGCAAATTTTATAGCTTCATCTACAGATGAAATATATTGTTGGTCATTTTACTATAAAAAGGTATTGCTAGTATTTTTACTATAAAAATGTATTTTTATATTTTCATACTGGATTTTTTTTTTCTGGTCGGAGATTTCCCTATTTACCTATATCGGCAACCCTAACAGGTGCAAAGACCCCGGGTCAGGATGAACTTCGGAACAACAGAAAGGTGATTCCACGCGCCTCAAAGCATCCAAGCTTCTGATTAGAGACCTTGCTGATGGGATATTCTTTCCGAATTCATACATTAAACAATGGCGAATAGGTTGATTTTTAAACTTATAATCCAGTATGGAATTAAATTCTTAAAGACCCAACAAACTACACACTGTTGGGTCGAAGAAATTATAAATAAATTTTAGATGAAGTTTCGTACCATCCAACTTCGACTGGTTGACGCATATTCGCATAGCCGTGACCTACGTAATTACCTTCCCAACCCGCTCCTAATAATGAAAAGAGAAAACATGATAAATGGAGAGCTAGAGACAGTATTGGCTCTGGGGTACTTAGGTATTTCCTTCCCAATGTTGATATAATATAAAACATGTTAAAGGAAAAGCTAGAGACATTATCGGTTCTGGGGTACTTACGTATTTCCTCCTCAATGTTGCTATAGTATAAAACACTTATTTTGAATGATTATTTTCAAAGGAGATAGCCAGGTTGATTCTACATTAAATGCTGGCGCATCTCGATCATCATACACTATTTACATTATTCGGACTATTGTTCTCATCTTTGTCGCCATATTTATTACAACTGTTTGGCTGTTGTACGCTTCGGTCTTCTTCAGGTGGTTGGAATGTCGAACTGAATCCTTTATTTCACTCACTGGGGCAGGCTGTTCTAGTTCCACGTGCCATGTTTGATGGATGTCAGTTATCAGTTATTTCCTGTTAATTCCCCTCTCCAATTTCCCCACCGCCTTAACCAGGTATTGAATTCACACTCTTTGGATCCTGTCACTGGATCTAACTAACGCCTTTATCCACTGTGCCATGTGTCCTTCAGCCGTTAGTTAGATCAGAAAATCGACTTTTTCATTTAAAAAAAAAGAAGCTAAAAATGTTTAAACATATAGTTGATGACTTGAAATATTCATTTTCACGGTGGAGTGGCCATTTTTAAATGTAAATAAATGAATGACAAAAGTGCCCAACAAACCGAATTGTTAAAGTTTGCAATAAACAATAACAAAAAAAAAACAAAAAAAAAAAACAGGGAAAAAATAATATAAAGCAAGAAAATACTGTACGCTGGGAAATTAACAGTAATAAGGCAAAGCAGCAATAAAACGACAAGTTAACAACCTAAGTATTGACCGACACAAACTAAGAATTGGCTTTGACACACAAAAGAAAGTTTGGACAAGCAAAAATAGCGTTCTGGCTTCAAGGTAAGACAGACCGGGACTGAGTCAGATGAAATCGAGAACCAGCCTATTTTATTGGCTAGGAAAGAATTCCAGCATGCATTTGTACTCTTCTGTCTATAAAATGAACAAGAGACTTTTTTGAATCATTTATTGTAAGGAGCTTGACTGGTGATTTTTCTGTGTGACAATGCACTAATTATTGGTTGCATTTGTTTTTGATTCAAAAAATTTCCTTATTACAAATTTATATGGGGATTGAATAGCGATGGTCAAATTCAAAATATGTAATAGAACTTTCCAACAAACAGAAATGGCAAAGTGTGCAATATACAAGAAAAAGAAAAGAATAGGGTGAAAAGATAATATAAAGCAATCAAAAATTTTATTCAAGGCAAATTAATAGTAATAAGGCAAAGCAACAGTAATATAGCAAAAAGTTCACAAACTATGAATTGAGGTTGACGCACAAGAGCAAGTTCGGATAAGCGAACGTAACGTTCTGGCTTTAAGAAAATGCAGATCGGGATTGAGTCAGATTAAACCGAGAACTGGTCTATTTTATTGGCTAGAAAAAAAGCTCAGTATGCATTTGTATTCTTCTGTCTATAAAATGAGGAGGGGAAAGTATTTTGCAGTCATTCCCAGTAAAGATTGGAGCCAAGAGTTTGCAATAATAAATTACAAAATATCTACTCGTCTTAGTTCATATATCTGGTAGGCTAATTTACACACAGACGCTATAAAGTGGGCATATAGAGGGCTTTCCAACGGTCACCCAGGTACAGGGTGTTCTAAAAGTCACATATGTACTTTTCATAACTTTGTTTTTTTTGTTGTTGTTTTATTCTTTTTTTTTTCTTTTTTTATTTTTCAGAAGTTAGATTAATAAATGGTGCTTTTCTAAGCTTAGATGTGGTAAGAGGCCGGAAGTATGAGACACCCAGTGAAGGCTGAACACACTATTCAGTCGTAATTGATCTAGCACAACAAACTTCCTAACCATTACGCCACGTCGAAGTACTCGTAAGTTAGATTAATATAATGAAGTTAGTCATCTACTTATCTTATTATTTAATCGAATTTCTGAAAGAAAAAGAAAAAATAAACGTATAAAAAATACCTTGGAAACATTTGTAACACACACTCTCTTCCCTTCTTCCCTCCCTCCCTTTCTCTCTCTTTCTCTCTCTCTTTATATATGGCTCATGATCAAACATAGACATTCATTGCCTGTTATATTTAACAATATAGGTTTAACAATATTTAACAATATATGTTTAAATAATTATATGCTGATCCAATATACTATATATATGTGTGTGTGTGTGTCTGTGTATGTGTGTTTGCGTGTGTGTCTGTTATTTCACCTCAAGCAAGGTAAGCTACTAAAAGACTAAAACGCAAGGACGTTACTGAGTATTACTGTCCTTTTGCAGCAAGACCGTTTTCAAGTTTTTCATCACTTTCATTACGAACTTTATCTTTTTCTTAACGTTCTCTCCGCCCACCACCACGCAAGGCGATAAAGTCTTTAAGACACAAGGGGGGGGTACTGAGAGTGAAATAATCCGAGAAAAAACATTATTAAAGAGAGAGAGAGAGAGAGAGAGAAATAAAAGAACGAGAATTAAGAAGACAAAAAATGACGCATGTCATTTAAATTTTTGAACAGCAAAGTTGACTTTGAAGCAAAAAAGTGGAAGAGTATTCCACAGGGGAGGAGTTCGGGAGAATAAACTGTCAGCATAGAACTTACGGTTAGATCTGTTCATTTCAAATGTCAAATAATGAGACCTCGCCATCAATCTAGTGCTGCGCTTAAATTCGTAAAGTCTAGGTACCATGAAATTACTTAAAGAAAGTACATATATATATATATATAAAAGAAAGAGGTTGTAGCGGTTCCAACGAGAGAAAAGTATGTATATTAAAAAGAAGAGAAGAGAGGTGCCGCAAACGTTTTTGGTTGTAATGTGGATTTATTTAGAAAAAATATTATGCTTTTTTTTTACATAATTTTACGACACGTGTTTCTGGTCTCGCGACCGTCTTCAGGTAAAAAGCAGAGATTTCCATATTATTAAAAATAATTAATTTTTCCTTATGTTCAATGTTAAATATTCTCGATATGGGACATTTTCTGTTTGTGTGTTGGTAATCCGAATTTCTTTCTATATATATATATATATATATATATATATATATATATATATATATATATATAAACAAAAAGATTTTATCACAGAATTTATTCATGGCTTTGAAAATAGCGGAACGGATTCGTTTAAAGGGAGGTTTTCGTCCAACAGTTTTTCAGAAAGTTTCGTTGGAACAACAATAATTATATATATATATATATATATATATATATATATATATATATATATATATATATATATATATTTCATGAAATAATATAGACAAGTGTTGTCTATTTATTTTATGTAAATTTTTTTCATAACGTCTGATAAGCTTAATAACATTATCTTTAAACGAAGAAAGAAAATCACAACATTGATACATATTTTTTAATCCAATCTAAACTTTAGGCTTACATAAGCCATTATAATGATAATGTTATTAAGCTTATCAGACGTTATGAAAAGAATTTACATAAAATAAATACACCAAACTTGTCTATATTATTTAATGAAACATGTATGAATGAAAAAATACTTCCTAAATACAGACAATATATATATATATATATATATATATTGATTTTTTCCAAGCGTAGCTAAGATGTGGCACAAGGCCGAAAGTAGGGCGCCCAATCGAACTCACTACTCAGTGGTAACTGTTCTAGCGTGACTACCTTGCTAACCTCTACACCGCCTCAAAGGTGTCCATATATATATATATATATATATATATATATATATATATATATATATATATATATATATATATATATGTGTGTGTGTGTGTGTGTGTGTGCGTGTGCGTATAGATGTATAGAATTAATGGAGGATAAAATATACTTTATATATTTGTCATGTTTTTTTTTGCAGGCATGAATAAACGTAATTAAATTATTTGAAAATAACAAACGTTTCAATAGCTCCAGCAGACTTCGTCATTGTCTGATACTGATTAATGTTTTCAATTGGGCAAGTTTTAAATTCCAGCGGACGCTAATGACCTCAGTACAAGAATCACCAGTCATTTGGCTGCGGACTCAGATTTTTATTGCCTCTTTCTCATTGTTTTTCCTCACATAGGTCTGTCCCTCACTTCGGTCAAATGGCGTCAAGGTGGAAGGGGAGGGGAAACCCTCTTTCATTATGTCATATTAGAGTGTTAAAATGTGTGTGTGTGTGTGTGTGTGTGTGTGTGTGTATGTATGAATAATAATAATAATAATAATAATAATTTTGTATAATATAATGATTATACATGGATATTTACTATCAATATATATATATATGTGTGTGTGTGTGTGCGCGTGTGTGTGTGTGTGAAAATATATAGAAAATAGAAAAGAACTGGTTAGGTAAATAATCCAAAGTTCCTTAGTATTTTAGTTATTATTTTTTTAAAATAGTGCTCGATACAAATGTAGAGCATAAATATAATTATCTATTTAAAAATATGATTCCAACTCGCGACATAAGAGGTCTCACGTTTCAAAACAAGTGCCGAAAAAAAATTTCGCATGAAGATGGAACAGAGCTTACTTTAACTCAATTTAATTCAAATAATTATATTTAAGTTTTCGGCTCTTGTTTTGAAACATGAGACCTCTTATGTCGCGAGTTGGAATCATATTTTTAAATAAATAATTATATATATATATATATATATATATCCGTCGCCTCTCTCTGTCTTTTCTACAAATACTTTCATGGTAATTGCTCCGATGAGCTGCTTTCACTGGTTCCCAGACTCCATGAATTCAAGCGCCCTACGAGGCTGGCATTCCGCTCCCACCCTTACACTGTAGAAACTTTTAAATGTAGCCGTCTCTTCTACTCCAATAGCTTCATACCTCGCACCTCTCGCCTGTGGAACACCCTTCCCAATTACTGTTTCCCTGAGAGCTATAATCTCCAACTATTCAAATGTAATGTCAATCGATACCTCCAGTTACCTTGATCTACCCACTATGTGTCGCCTCATCCTTTCTTCTATCTCTACTATCTGCTCTTGCTCCAAATCTTCTGCAACCTCCTGCATCCTAGTGACTTCACGCCTTGCTCGAGGCGTAATGCTTAAAAAATATATATATATGTATGGAGAGAGAGAGAGAGAGAGAGAGTGAGTGAGTGAGTGAGTGAGCGAGAAAGGGCGAAGGGTGATAACTGGTTGCTCATAAACAGTTGCCTTGCGCAGATGAAACTTGACAGCCCAGGAAGGCAGTCCATCTAGGGCAGGGGTGTTCAACATATTTTTCTTGGAGGGTCAATTTCAAAAATTTAAGTGATAAAGAGAGCCAGTCATCTCCAGATATATGACTTTTTTAGACAGAACATATATTTTTAGCTTCAAAGAATGATTGTAACAACACATTTTATGGATACATTTTAATAATTTTATTAAATAAACAAGCATGAGAATGCACAATTTGATTAATGTGACACACTGCGCAACTTTTCAATATCAGCTCTTGCAGATGTCGTGGCAAAACATAGCTGACTCGCCAAATTATCACCAGTTAACTGACTTCGACATTTGGTTTTTGTAAGCTTTTCATCCTTGAAATAAAAACTGTTCACAGCAGTATGTGCTTCCAAAAACAAGGATCCTTTTAATGGCATTTTGTATGAAATCTGTATATTTTCCATCAACATACTTTGAGTAAAATGTCACCAAATCATTCTCATTGTTTGCTCTCTTCAAATCTATATCTGACTCTAAATTAATAAGCTCCATTTTTTGGCAGTCATCTCTGACTTCAGCTATCGTTTCAAATGATCGAACAGTTTTAACCCATTTTAAGATTTTCTGAATCCCACAAACCCGTTGGCGAATTCTTAACTCAGTTTTTGAATATATGAAATGTATTTTATACAAGCGAGGTCAGGGATTACAGCTTTCTCGCCTTCAGACCGGGAATATGGGCACATGCTGCTTTATTCAATTGTAATTGAAAAGAACCACTTTTTCAAGTGAACAAATAAAGGGTGTTCCAAACGGAGAAAAATGGCGTGATTTGGACACGTTGCAAGGCACGACAGCCTGTGCAAGACCACCATGCAAGGCACAGTTGAAATTGAACGCAGGTGAGTACACCAACTGGTTGGACAATATTTTAAAAATTGACAGGTATAACAGTAGCAGAATTGTTGATGGCTGCCGTTAATAGACCATTGTAGAAAAGAGTTAGTGTGGCGTGTGCATTCGTATCTGCCCTTGGATTACAAAAGTCAACGGGATGATGATGGTGAGGATGACTCGATTGGTGGCTAGGTCTCAACCTGTTACTGCTGAAATTGCTATTCCAATATCTTGGACCGATTTTATATGTGAATTAATTTGAGCGTCTATCTTTTTTCTTTTGCATTCAGATTTGGCTGACATTTGAGCGATATTATTTTTCACACATAATTGCCATGACTTAAATAACATGATCCAATAGAGAAATAAATACATCATCACCAATAACATTGATTTATTTATTGCTGACTTTGATTCGTCTTAATGAAACATCCTTATATAAAATCCGTCTTAATGAAACACTCTTTATGTTCAAATAACTTGTTCACGAACTAACCTTCACACTTAACATCCAAATGAGATAGGTTGTGAAATATTACCCAGAAAACAAAGCCATCCTTTAAATAGGCAACATCCTGTTGACTGCGTTCCATGAATTTTTTTTTATCTCATCCCGAAGATTCCAGAATCTCTTCAAAGTGGCAATTCTACTGAGCCAACGCACAGCAGTGAAATACACATCAGTACAATCAGCGTCAGTTTCCTCTAAGAAAACTTTAAACTGGCGATGATTCAATCCCCGTGAACGAATATAATTCACACATTGGACTACATTTTTCATAACTTCAGCAAAGCCCAATAGTTTTGCGTACAGGTTTCCCTGATGGGTAATGCAGTGATTCACTACACCATCAAAAGAACGAAGAGCATCCAGAAATCTTTTAGGGAATTCATTCCTTTTGCCAGTCAAATGATGATTACCCGTCAGTTGTAAGTCCACACAATTTTGAAGAATTCAACTGAAACTTCTCCATCAACCTAATCTCATTATCATTAATATTTTTTCAGTAGTTGTTGACGACATACTTGCCATATCCAGAAATTCCTCAACGATTTCAAAGTTGTCCATCATACCTCTAAATACACACGACCAATTGAGCTGTGTTGCTCACATTAATACTCTCGTCTAATGCTAAACTGAATGCTGCACAGCTACTTATCAAATCTTTTAAGGTTTCTTCAATATTGTCTGATATATCAGTAATCCTACGAGCCACAGTAAAGCGAGAGAGGTTGGTTAGGTTAGTTTTGTTTTACGGCATATCAATCTCATTGGGTTATTTAATGCTGACAAGATCTTTATTGCTTGTAATATTTTTTTCAAAAAATATATTGCTTATAATTTGTTCTTCAAGAATTCATTGCTGGTATGTATTCTTGGTATTAAAACCTATTTTGACACTTTCATAGTGTTTTAACCCCAGTTTGGTAATCAACTATTTTCCCATAGCTGGAACCCTAACGGGTGCGACCACTCCGAGTCAGAATGGAATTGGGAACATCAGCAAATAAGAGTTTGTTCCACGCTTCTCAAAACCTGATTAGAGGCCACGCTGTTGGATGTAGTTTAACGTCTTACTTATGACGCTGATGAAGTCTATCGTCTTACCCAGGACGCGGATGCAGTTTACCGTCTTGCCCAGGACGCAAAGAGAGCGAGGTTGATTTGCTGCACTAAAGGTCTCTTTTCGGGATATGTATACTCTGTAAGTATTTCCATGCAATTTTTCAAATAATCTCTGTCATTGAAAGCCTTTCCATTTTCGGCAATCAATTCACATACTTTGAAAATCAATTTTGTAACGAGTTCCGAGTCTCTCTTAAAATCAGTGAATACTCCTTGTTTCTTGTAAATAGATGTTTTCATTAGTTCACTTTCGTCAAATGTGTGATTTGCCATGATTGCATCGTATTGTGCAGAATGTTTCCTCATATAGTCGGTTGGTTTGTTTTGTTTTGTTTTACGGCATCTCAACCTCAGTGGGTTTTTTAATGCCCTCAATATTCTTATTGTTTGTAATATATTTTTTTCAAAAATGTATTCCTCCAAATATTTTTTCCTTCAAAAATGGTAATAAATTTTCTTCAAAAATTTATTGCTGGTAATATTTTTTTACAAAAATGTATTGCTGGTATTAAAAACTATTTATATGCTCTCATAGTAGTTGAGCCCAGTTTAGGGGTTAGTTGCCAATAGCAGAGACGCTAACATCACGGTCAGGGTGGACCTGAAAACACCAGCAATTAAGAGGTGATTCCTCGCTCCCCCAAACCTCCTGATCAGAGTCCTTGATGTTGGGCGTAGTTTATTGTCTTACCCAGGACGCGGATACAGGTTATCGTCATACCCAGGAGGTGGATGTAGTTTATCGTCTTACCCCGGACGCGGATGTAGTTTATCGTCTTACCCCGGACGCGGATGTAGTTTATCGTCTTACCCAGGAGGTGGATGTAGTTTATCGTCTTACCCCGAACGCGGATGTAGTTTATCGTCTTACCTCGGACGCGGATGTAGTTTATCGTCTTACCCAGGAGGTGGATGTAGTTTATCGTCTTACCCCGGACGCGGATGTAGTTTATCGTCATACCCAGGACGCGGATGTAGTTTATCGGCTTACCCAGGACGCGGATGTAGTTTATCGTCTTACCCAGGACGGCACATAGTGGCATTTAATGTTCTACTCCTTCATCGCTACTATTGTGTGTTAACAGATAAAGCAGACAATGCATTCGTTACGTTGCACAACAAAGTATTTGTGAATCCATTCCTTGTTAAAAATTCTTCCCTCATCATTATTCGTTTCTTAGTAGCAGACATTTTTAACTATAAAAAAATTAAATTCTTAGGTTCTGATATGGTAAGTAATTAATAAGTGAATTGGTACATACAATACCCATTTTAAATTTACAAACAGGGAATCTTTGTAATTGGCCCAATGATATGATACCTGATTTGATATGAGAGCTATTTGACCAATATTTTTTCAGTCACCATCAACCACATGTTATTACAATTAATAGCTTCTATTCACTTATTACCTCGCCTTAAGGGTTGATGAAAACTGGGCTACCAATACAAAATAGTGTACCATTCAAGACAGGTATCGTATCCCTACTACTGAAATCGACGGAGAAACAATACACACCAGTTGGTACTATCACCCACACAAACAATAATGAAATATATTACCGTATTTTATTTCTGTACTAATAGGGCAAAGAAGACAGCGACGATGAAATAAAGGATGAAGGTTTCCACGAAAAGGCTCGAACTCGAGACCTTGTGCTTGACACCACTCCACTGTATGGTCACTACTGCCCCCCACGTGATCATTTTCAATACCATCATGCATCAGGTCATTAATCGATTTTTGACTTATACTTTATCAAATAGCACATAAAGTACAAAACTGTAATTGTCGTTCAATGTGACCACGGATATAAAATTTTTCTCTCAAGAAATCATACAAACTCTAAAAATTATGTCCACAATAAACATGTGCACTTGAACCGATGACGTCCATCACATATTGAACAATTCCACACTCGTTAAACTTTGCCGAATGTTAGAAAAGTTTGGAAATCATGTACTCGCGTAAGCGTAACAATAGACCGTGGCGGGCCACACTAATAGGCTTCGCGGGCAACCTGTTGCACTCCCTATAAGAAGGAAAGCCCCGATTTTAAAACTCCGGTATCTAACTGTCATATCCAAGCACGGAAAAGGCTATGGAAGTAATTCCAGAGTTGAGCCCCGGAGGCAGTTGCATGTCAACACTGAAAATTTTCCGACAACTCCTGCAGCCAAACCTACTTTAAATATTATGTCCTACATTCTTTTGCCTCTTGTTGGTACGTCCCAAAAGGAACAGCATACGTATTTTTATACAAGCCAAGGGCAGTATACCAGTTCTACAACATATTTTATATATTAATATATACAATAATATGTAAACCACATTAATAGAAATAAACTGTTCATAATTAAGTCATTAGTATTTATGCTTAAAAATTTCCCTGAAAACTACAATCATCAAAAATTTAAATGAGATGTCAATCGCCATCTTCCTGTTCTTTCCTTAATCAAAATCAAAATCAGTCTTTCTCTTACTTTCACTCCCTGTAAACCCCCAGTGCACTAGTAGCATTCCTTCGTGCTCGGGGAGAAATTATTAAATAAATATATAATCAATATTTTAAGGATATAAGTTTGTTTTTTTTATTATTCTATAGTCTACTCACTCAAATGACTTGATTATATCGATGAAGACTTGCGTAGAACCGGGCACATGTGGAGAAGAACTGATAACAGTCTTCTTCAGATAAGAATTCAAAGTTAGACTGGATGCCAACCAAGGCAAGTGTATCTCGTCTTCTATGCTACTTAAACCATAGCTGGAGGAAAATAGATTTATACCTTTTCCCAAACGAACTCAGCCAGCCTATTTCGCTTCTAGTGCTTCTAACTGAAACACTATACACACGTCTACCCTCCCTCCACCTCTTTTCGTTTTTTTTCTATCTACCTATATATGCACATTTTTTTTTTTTTTGTATAAAGTTATTATAGTAATAAATAGCACAACGCATATAATCTATGTTGGCTACTTTTATTGTCCTCCTTAGGGAATTGGACCGAATAATTGTCAGTGACGGAGAGGGTGTAGCGAGTTAGAGAAATTCCCCAATCCTAGCATTGCAGAACCCTACTCTACAAGATTCTTAATGAAATATTTTGGTGAAAGCAATTACTTTTTTTTAAAGAGGGACTCGCGTCTTCTTGATAATTGCTGACTCTTCACTTCACATGCGAATGAAAAAGTAGTGCCTCATTTTTTTTCCATTTTGTGTTGTTGTCGCGGGACGTGTGATCAAATATATCGTATTTCTGAAATGCCATATATTTCCTGCAACTTGTGTGGCTGTTTTTTTTCTTTTTTGTTTCTTTAATACGTTCTTACACCTTTAATCTCACAGTAATCCCCGACTAACTTGAAGGTGCTTTACCAGATTAATGGGAATACAGAATCGATTCCTGTCGAGAGGCACATTTTCTTTAATAAGACTTTCGGTCTCTAGACCGGTAGATTTTAATTTCACGGTTTAAAAAAGAGGATACTGTAAAAACTATGGACGGTGTATGTGGGTAACGAGGAAGTTTTGCCGAAAATAAAAACAAAAAGAACAATCAATTATGTGCAAAATCGGAAAGAGATAGCTGAAATTTCTGGAACACATAAAGAAGAAAGATGGCTTGGAAAATGTGATACTCACTGGACATATTGGAGAAAAGAGGGATAGATGGAAACAGATAGTAACTTACCTAATGGACTCGTATAAATGGATGGTCGAACAGGGAGAGGAAATAATACTTACAAAAACAAATATTGATAAAAGCTAGAGAAAATAGGAAGATATGGAGAGCCATGACCGCCCACATCCTTAAGAGACACAGCTTATAGAAATAAAAGTACATCCACTACATGGCAGGTTTAAAGAAGCGTATAATACTCGTGTATAAGTCGACTTCATGTATTGTGCGACTCATGACATTTTTTGGCAGGAATTTCAACCCCCACCCAATACATGGGTATTGTGCAACGGTCCACCGAAAATTCATGGGTTTTATACTGTACAAAAATAGTACCTGTGTATAGTGCGACCCACTATTTTGGATGTAAAAACGTTACCATAAAACAGTTGTATTATCCTCGAGCATATATAGTAATAAAAAATGACGTTTTACCTACTGCTCGGCGTCTAGGAACAATAGTTCAATTTGAGCTGGCTCAATAATAACTGTAGTGAGGCACCCGGTGAGGAACACAGTCACAACAGCAGTCATGGTCTGAGAGACGAGGCCTATTGAAAATTTTACGATGCGGTTATCCTAAAAAAAAACCCACGTGGCCGATGTGTTGGAAGTGATTTCGGCTCCAGACCGAGGAAGTAATTATTGTGGGTCTCCATTCTGTAGTAATTATTGTGTGTGTCTCCATTCTTGCAATTCCTGTTCCGTTTCTTGTTCTATTCAAAAGATTGGTGAACAGATAAAGGAACAAAGAAATCATTCGCTGTGTTCTTTTGGTTTAAGTGAAATTGCAAATGTGTGTTTATTCACAACAACAGAAATCACTTACTCTCCTTTTTTTGTCGATTTCATTTGCCTTTTGTCTTTTTAAAGTTTCTTTCATCAAATCTTTCTTTATTTATTTAAGTATTCCTTTTCTTTCTTTCTTTCCACTTTTAACTTACCTCCTCTCCTTCTTTTCTCTTTTAATTTACCTTCCTTTCTTCTTTATTCCTTTCTTCGGATTTTTGTTTCTTTTCTCCTGTCTTTTTTCTTTCTTTCTTTCTTTCTTTCTTTCTTTCTTTTCCATTCTTTTCTTTCTTTCTTTCTTTCTTTACGTTCCACTTCTAACTTTTCTCATTTTCCTTCTTCCTTATCACTTTTAAGTTAGCTCATTTCTTTCTTTCCTCTTTTAATTTTCCTTCTTTTCTCCTGATTTTTCTTCTTTCCTTTTATTCTGTGTTCTTTCCTTCTTTCTTTCTTTTTTGTTTCTTTAAATTCCTCTTCTAATTTTCCCCGTTTTTTCTTTCTTTCTTTCTTTCTTTCTTTCTTTCTTTCTTTCTTTCTTTCTTTCACTTCTCTTACCATCTCTATTTTACTGTCTTTGCTTTCTTTTAATCTGTCTTCTCTTACCTTCTTTTACAATCTTTTCTTTTTCTTTCTTTCTTTGT
>CAHIKZ030003142.1:3635000-3735000 GCA_903632075.3 Acanthosepion pharaonis | reverse complement strand
GAAAGAAACAAAGAGAGGGAGGAAAGAAAGGAAAAATAAAGTAAAATAGATAGGGAAACACAAAGAAATAAAAGAAAAAAGGAGAGAAAAAAGAGAGATAACACAGAGACAAAGAAAGAAAAGCAAAAGTAACAAGAAAGAGAAGAAAAGAAAGAAAGAAAATAACAAAGAAAGTGAAAGTGAAAGTTAAAGAGAGACAGCACGAAATAAATGGAAATAAATGAGAGAAAATAAGAGAAAGAATGGAGGAAGAAAAAGAAAGAAACGAACAAAGAAAATGAAGGATGTCGAAACACACAAAAAACAAAGAGGAAAAAGAAAGAAAAAAAGAAGGAAAGAAATTAGAAGGTAATGACAGACACGAAAAAAAAAGAGAGAAAAAGGGAGAAGAAAGAAAGCGAAAAATAGAGAGAGACAAAAAGAAAGAGCGAAGGGGAAAGAGTGAGAAAAAAGAAAGAAAATAAATGAGAGAAAGAGCGAGAGAAATAGAAAGAAAGAAAGAAAGAAAGAAAGAAAGAAAGAAAGAAAAAAAGAAAGAAAGAAGCAAACGAAGAATGGGAAATAAAGAAAAAACAAAATAACGAAGAAAGTAAAAGTGACAAAGAGACAGAAAGAACCAAAGAGAATAAGTGAGAAAGAATGTAAGAGAAAAAGAGTTTTAAAAAAAGCAATAAAGAAAAGAGGGAAAAAAAAGAAAGTGAAGGATGTTGAAACACAAATAAACATAGAAAGGGGGAAAAGAAATAAAGAAAAAGAATAAAAGAAAGAAAGAAAGCAAATAAGAAAGAACTACTCCGTAATTTAAACTGATGGCTTGAAAGGGAAGAGTGTTGTGACGTCATCTAGTGCTGCGAGCCAATCGTTTCCATTATCTCTCAGCTCATTCAATCCACCACCTCTCTCGATTTTCGACTGCCTGTTATCCGAAATTGCCGGATAAACGAGCAGGTTTTGTACACTTTATATATTTAAATATAATGATTCGATTTCTGCCGGGGAAATTGCTTTTCGGTGTCTCGATTACATTTTCATCTTTTCATTTTCTCCCAACATTATTTTTATGCCTTTCTTGATAACGTTTCTACCCCAAAGCAATCGCATTATGATGCACATTATATCTATCGAGAGTAGTAATCTATCTATCTAAGCTTGTTCTTTCTTTCTTTCTTTCTTTCTTTCTTCCCACTTTTTTCACATCTATCCCGCCATCTCAACTGGTTCTATCTATCTATCTATCTATCTATCTATCTATCTATCTATCTATCTATCTATCTATCTATCTAAAACTCTTTCTTTCTTTCATTCGTTCGTTCGTTCTTTTTTCGCAGTCTGTTCTATCTATCTATCTATCTATCTATCTATCTATCTATCTATCTATCTATCTTATGCAGCTTGTTCCCTCTCTCCATCTTTCTCTCTCTCTCTCTCTTTTCTCTCTCTCTCTCTCTCTCTGCATCTATCTATCTATGCCTTTTATTTATTTATTTATTTATTTCTATCTCAGTCTTCTCACATCTATCCATCTCAGTTTGTTCTCTCCCACCTCCCCTCTCCCTCTCCCTCTGTCACTCGATATATGTATATAAGCCTGTTCTTTCTTTCTTTCTTTCTTTCTTTCTTTCTTTCTTTCCCAGTCTTTTCACATCTATCTATCTATCTCATCCATTCTCTCTCTCTCTCTCTCTCTCTCTCTCTCTCTATATATATATATATATATATATATATATATATATATATATGTGTGTGTGTGTGTGTGTGTGTGTGTGTGTGTGTGTGTGTGTGTGTCTAAGCCGCGTTTTCATTCTTTCCTTTAGTTGGACATATAGCTGAATTTTGACCTGAAAATTGCTCTGTATAATGTACGATTTATAATATCCTTGAAAGGAACGAACTAATACTGAAAAAGCAATATTTTTTTTGCGTAAAATAAATTAGGCTCTGGATTTATTGATGTTGATGATCGTTATTTTTAATGCTTTACGATAAATAAACTTGATTTAGATTCCAATATATTCTTACCAAAGTATCGCAGAATTTCAATTCTCTCTTTAGAATGGATGCGCATTCCACTGAGCGAACATTTCTTACATAATTTAAATTTTATTCGTATTCAAGTGTGTAGGTTGGCTTGTTACTTTATAGAAAATCTTCCTACACAGATTTACGTATACTGATGAATGATTAACAAATAAGAAATCTTTATAAATTTGACATGTTTCACTGACTTTATTGCTAGCTTCATCATCACTTTTGGTTTGGTTTGTTTTACGGCATATCAACCTCAATGAGTTATTTAATGCCGACAAGATTTTTATTGCTGGGAATATTTTTTTCCAAAAATGTATTGCTGCTACCAATGTCTTGCCCATAATCTTTTTTTTTTTTTAAATTCATTGCTGGTAATAATTTTTTACAAAAATATATTGCTGGTATTAAAACTTATTTTTACACTTTCCCAGTTTGAGGGCTAATTATTTTCCTATAGCTGGGACCCTAACAGGTGCTACCACCCCGGGTCAGGGTAGACCTAAGAACACCATTAATTAAAAGGTGGTTCCACGCTCCCCAAAACCTCCTGATCAAAGGGCTTGCTGTTGTACGTAGTTTATCGTCTTACCCAGGACACGGATGTAGTTTATCGTCTTACCCAGGACGCGGATGCAGTTTATCGTCTTACCCAGGACGCGGATGCAGTTTATCGTCTTACCCAGAACGCATACTGTTTTAAGGAAATGATGCAACATATTGAGAATGTTTCAGTAATTTGAATTCTATACTGTCCGTTTTCACTGGTCGGATAGATATGATGTGTTCATTGTTTGGATTTAGTCTTTGTTTATGTGTGTATACCTCCTAATATATGTGTGCCTCTAATTACTGGGAATTGATTGATTTGTTTGTTTTTACGGCTTATCAACCTTTTACAAATCATTTAAAGCCAGAAAAAATTTTTAAGATTGTAAGAATTTTTTGGAGATAATAGTGATTTGTTAATACAAGTCCTACTAATTAACCCATAGCGAAGGGGAGAAGAAGTGGATTCATACTTTACCCGACTGGAATTTGAACTCGGCTCTCTGGTTTCCAATTCTGAGCCGTTACCCATTACATAACCCGCACATCCATCTAGGTACTAACCAGGCTCGACGTTGCTTAACTTCAGTGATCGTATAAATACCGTTGTTTCAAAGTAATATGAAAAATAAAGAAATGAAAAATATATGCATATGGGTGTCTGCAAAGTTTAATCTTTGTGCCTGCAAAAGAACGGTGTATGAATAGGATGGTTCTTCCCTTGACACCACTATTACTGTATACACTTTTGACTCCCTCGACAATTTTCATTTACAAGATTATGAAAAATATGTGAACCAAGTACAATGCGATATTTATTATTTATAAAGGTTTGAAAATAAATCTTTTTATTAAAAAATTCATAAAAATTTGAAAAATTACAAAAATGTGTAAACCAACTACAATGCAATTCTTTTTAATCAATTCACCCCAAGCAAGGCGATAATGCCACTAAGACGTAATGGGCAACTGGAAGTGAGAAGAGAACGAGAAGACTTTAGAAGGAACTGGCAACCCAATCCTAAACAGGGAGCAAGACCGGGCATATGTATGAAGCGGAACATTTATTAGTTACCGTTTTATAAATAACTACAGAATTAGATGGTCAAGTGGTTAGAACGTCTGCTTTCTAAACATGAGACCCGGGTTTGAATGGTCACCATAGTCGATTTGTAACAAATCGATCCCGGCGTTCGGCACGTTTGAAAAATACCTGAAAACCATAGACCGTATGAGAGAAATTGGGTTGATGTCATTGGTTGTGCTAGCAAGAAATCACAAGTCATCGTGACCGAGAATTTGAGCGTCTTTTTTATCAGGATGCTGATCACGCTCTTTTTTTTCTTTATATATATATATATATATATATATATATATATATATATATATAGGTCAGTGGTGCATTGTGGGTAATCCATTCTGGCGGTTATTTTGGCGGGTGTGGCTTGTTTATTTATTTGGGTTAATAATACTTTATATATATATATATATATATATATATATATATATATGCGGATTGGACGAATGACAGGTTTTGTTTCCTCCCACCATTTCCCTAATTGGATGATTGACGCAATATATTCTTAAATATCTTTGTACAATGTATGTGACAAGTTTAGTCAAAATCATTTGGATGAATCACGAGTGAAAAGGTATCACATAGGCAGTCATCGTTTGTTATATATATACATACATATATATATATATATATATATATATATATATATATATATATATATTCAAACAGTTTTGGTTAAATAATTTTGCTATTTATGCAGGTTTTCACTATATGAGTTGACTCAATTATCAAGTTAAATGACTGTTAAGCAATCAACTTATTGTTGGTTACAATTGAGTGAAGTTTGTATTAGATTGCTTGAAAATTGAGGGAGTTTTTTTTAAATTTTTGTTGAAATCGATTTGTGCTAAAATCGACTTTCGCTAAGAGCCTATCTCTTACATAGTACAATGTATATGCCAAGTTTGGTTAAAATCGGTTGGATGGATCTCGAGTGAAAAGGTATTACACAGACACACATCCTCCTTCTCTTTTCTATACAGAGATGATCTAACAAATCATCTAACAAATCTTATTCATTGAGTAGCCTTTTTTTTGCAATCATTTACAATTTTTTTACACAGTTTTTACTTATCGAATACAGTTAAAATGGTATATTTTGTTTTTGGTTTAGTTTGGTTTGGTTTACGGAATATCAACCTCAATGGGTTATTTAATGCCGAAATTTTTTTTATTGTTGGTAATATTTTGTTTTGTCAAAAATCTATTTCTGGTAATAATTTTTTCCTTCAAAAATGCATTGCTGGTAATAATTTTATCCAAAAATGTATTGCTGGTAATATTTTTTACAAAAACGTATTGTTGATAGTTTTTTTTTTTTCTTCAAAAATTTATTTCTGATAATAATTATTTTTTACAAAGTATTTCTGTTATTAAAACCTATTTTTACACTTTAATAGTATTTTTACCCCAGTTTCGGGGTTAACTATTTGCCCATACCTGGGACCCTAACAGGTGCTACCACTACGGGTCAGGGTGGACCTGGGAACAACATCAATTAAGAGGTGGTTCCACGCTCCTCAAAACCTCCTGATCAGAGGCCTTGCTGCTGGACGTAGTTTATCGTCTTACCCAGGACGCGGATGTAGTTTAACGTCTTACCCAGGACGCCCCATTTGGTGGGGTGGGGATTTTACCCCTCTGCAGCCCCGGTTGACAGGGCGATTTGCTTGTGGCGATTCATAATTAGAATTCTACTTTGAATATATTTTCCATTCAATGTATCTAATACAAATGGCTTTATTTGGATTTACTCTTGAAACAGTAAAATTTTGAAGTCAGTTTTTAAGCAAAACCCTTCGGAAATTAGGTATTTCTATACATTTTTCAGATAATCTTAAAAACAAAATGCCCACAAATTGGTAAACGCTATGAATTTAATTTTTGATATCAATAATTATCACATTAAACTTGATCTTGCGCACTGAGTTGATTTTCTTTAAAAAGAAGGGACGAATCAATCCCGCCTTATTGCAGCAGTAGGAATTTACAGCACAGATCAGATTAAATATAACTGCAGATGTGTTAAGATGGCCATATGTTTCTAACTAGATATCATCGTACAAGTATCATGTCGTTCTGCAAGTGGATCCGTTTTGTTTAATGCCATATCAACCACTTATGGGTCATACAATGCCAGAACCAGAAGGTTTTATTATGACCATTAGCATAACTTATAACACAACCATCGACGGCTTCCAAAATGTTTTGTCTCTCAAATTTCAAGGAGGAAACATCAAGACTGGAGTTAAAAATATGATATGATTTTCAAGCACTTCCTCAATAAGTGCCACACGCTACGATCGTCTCCCCAGCTAATATTATTTACCTAAAAAAGTACGTCACAAAGGACTTTTGGAAGTGTTAGACAAGCTTTATCCTGGTAACAAACAGCCTGCATACGGATAAAAAATGAATTCAGTAAAACAAACAGAGTGTGGCGTAAGACATGTCTATAGCTTCTTACCAGACTTATTCAACTATTACAATGAAGTAAAATTTTGAAGAAAGTTTTTAAGCAAAACCCTGAGGAAATGACGTATTTTTGTTTATTTTTCAGACGATCTTTAAAATTAATTACATAAAAAAATAATTACATCTATGAGTTTGGTTTGGTTTATTTTGTTTAACGGCATATGAACCTCAATGGGTTATTTAATGCCGACAACCTTTTTAGGAGAGATTCGTATGAATAGAGTATGTATTCTTTGGTTTAGATTGGTTTGGTTTATTTTGTTTAACGGCATATCAACCTCAATTGTTTATTTAATGCTGACAAAAATTTTTTTATTGCTGGTAATATTTTGTTTTGTCAAAAATAAGGTTCTGGCAATATATTTCCTTCAAAATTGTATTGCTGGGAATAATTTTTTTCAAAAAAAGTATTGCTGGTAATAGTTAACTATTTGCCCATAGCTGGGACCCTAACAGGTGCTATCACCCCGGGTCAGGGTGGACCTGGGAACACCAGCAATTAAGAGGGGGTTCCACGCTCCTCAAAACCTCCTGATCAGAGGCCTTGCTGTTGGACGTAGTTTAACGTCTTACCTAGGACGCTGATGTAGTTTAACGTCGTACCCAGGACCTATTACATCTATGAATTTAATTTTTGGTGTCAGATTTTGCAGTGGATGCAATTTTGCTTTTCTAAAAACGTGAAAAATGAAACTGCCTCACTCTACATAAACCCTGATATATTTTACGTAAGAACCACAAGCAGACAGCATTTTAAATCGCTTGGCACTCTCAAACGACCCCAGCTAGCACACGTAAAATGGCGCATCGCCAGACTCAATGGCGTAAACAAAGCATTTTCTTCTTCTAAACGTTCAGTCGTATTCCTTCTTTACTACCCAAATATCCATATATTTTCATTTAATTTTGAATAATTAACGTTATTTAATTATCTCGAATGAATTATCTTGATTTTATTCTGCCTTTCCTAATTTAAAAAAAATCAGTCATTCGACCTCTGAATAAATTTTTCTTTCATGGTGAGCCTAAATGACTTTATGGCGGTGGTGGGCGAAATAATGACGGCATCGACTAAAAGTCTTTGATCCTGGGGAAAAAGGCGAAAGGCATGAAATTAAATAGACTGGTGGCTCGCTCTAATGAGATCATTTATTTTTAATAACAATTCTTTGTTTTTTGTTCACCTGAAAGAGGGCGGTTGGAGTAATGGTTAGCGGCTCGGATTGAGGAATCAGAGGACCGAGTTCGAATTCCAGTCGAGTTCATTGCATTCACTTACGGGCTAATACCCATGAATCCATCTCTTCTCCCCACTCCAGCAGAAAAGATTTGCCCCTATAGCCTTGGGTGGTAACCAGTCTCGGAGAAGGAAACTCTCAATTCAAAATACCAGCTGCCTTGTAGGTCCTACCTCTTTAGGCAAAGGCCTGAAGAAGTTAATTTCAAAAACAAATCCACCCCTGGCAGAAGGGCCGGGATAACCTTAACATCCCGGTGCAAAAGAGACTGGCTCTATTCTGCTTTGAATATTAGATGGAGGGAAGTGATGATAACAGCCGTACAAGATGCACGAACTGAATACCTTTCTCGATAGTATTTGCACTGAAAACATTATTACCGCCAAAATAAAATGAAATTACATAGAAAATATTTAGAATTTGGCATTAAATAATCCATATGCCGCTACACGAAAACAACCAATCAAGTATTGAATTCTTAGGAATAACTTTATTTACGTTTCGGATACAAAACAAAAATGAGCAGATTTGGGCCTTCGAAATCTGCATGGATGTATGTGGTTGTCTGAAATTTATTTAAATTTCAGCCGTACTTGCTCGTCATTTTTCATTCCACTTTTTTCCATCCCAGTGTGTCTGTAAAACAAATAAAAATAAATAATGTCAAGGTGATGACTGGCAATGGAAATGTGTGCAGGAAATTGTGGATTCATGCCTTTAATTTTGTTTAAAATAATAACCAAAGCCAACATAAAATAATTGAAAAAATTAAATTGCCATTTTTATTTTCAAACAAACCAAAAAATCCCATCAATATTTTCTAATGCCAAAATACAGTCTATCATAAAATTGTATTCTTTTCCGGATTTAACTATGTCCGAACGTTTGTATATTTAAAGCGCTTTTCGGCTGAACAGCTAGCTGTTTTCAGGGATTCATTTATGAATATGACAAACACGACGGAAATTTGAACTTGGGTCTCTGATTCCGCGCCGCTATTCATTACACCACCCGCATATCCACCGTTTAAAGCATGCAATTCAAAAATTATCAAGAACTGAGTGTTTGAATTTTTCATTAAACATGGAATGCTAAACAATGCTGCCGCTAATCTTATTTTCTTATTAGAAATCTAAGTTTAAAATTTAAATAAAAATTAAATTAATTTTATTCTCGTCCCCAAATAACTGGTTTTACAATAAAAACAACAACAAAAGTTGTTGATCAGACAATAATTACACTGCTCAACAACAAAAAATGAAATGGTGTCGCGATACCAAACATATTTTAGCTAATTTGAGAGCGTGGAATCTGAAAATGACATTACTTTTTCTTAGTTAGATACGGTTTTTGCTGTACAGAAATGTCTCATTTTGAAAAAAAAAAAACAAAGCATTTTTTTCATTTATTTTTCTGTATATATGATATTAACCGAGGACAATATTTCTCAAAATAAAATCGTAGAAACCACTAAATTTGTATTAAAACCAACAAATATTGGTCTGCTTATTGAGAAATACTATTTTTGCAATAACCCTAAGTCTTTAAAAATAACACAATTGAATATACCAAGACCAACAAGTATTTTCATCAAGTCATTTAATAAACTAACAGCAGAAATAAAACCTTCTTGAACATAAGAACTATCATAAAAAATCTTTCTTGATTGTCATGTTCAATGTTATTTAAGTCCCTTTTGATACTCCAACAGTATCATGTACAATGGAAGAGGCGTATTCAATTGGGATGTCATTAGATGGAGTTTTTTTTTTTCAACTGTGAAAAGAAAATGCTTTCAATGTGTTTGGCTTCCTTCCGTAGAGAAGAGATAAAATTGATGGAATAAATTTATGAATTTCAAACAAGATTTTAGAGTTTCATTTTTCTAATGTCACCTTAACTATCAGGTTTACTAAAGTGTATTACTGATAAAGTTTATCAGTTAATTTGAATTTGGGCGATAAATTGGAAAAACCTCTATTTTTGAATTTTTGATTCAAAGAGACTTTTTTCTTATAAAAAATAGTTTATCTCAGGTGGCTGGCATAAATTGCTCGGCCTACATGAAAATTGATGGGTTTTTACGACCTTTATTAACTAAATTTTGCGACCACCCAAGATCGTAAAGTGATGTTTTTTCCAAAAATGTGTAATTTCAGAACAGCAAAAACGATAGCTAATCATGAAAAACTAAGATCATTTTCGGAATCAGCACCATCAAATTAGCTAAAAAATGAGTTTTGTTTCTTAACATCAAAAATCCTGTTGACCGGTTTTATATATCATAAAACAGTTCGAATTGAACCCCCCCCAAAAAAAAAAACAAAAAAAAACACACTAAGTGTCTTAAGCAAATACCCTGTCAGGAGAGATGAGTCATCCCTAAAAGAAGACTAAGAAATGTCAAGGTCACTCATTTCACTTGCCCGTAATAAAACCTTGCAAAACACGCTAAGGGTAAAACCGAATAACGTTTTTAACTTCTTACCTGTCTGGAAACCTTCGTGACGTCCCATTAAAGGTAAATCTGCTACAAGCGAATACTATAAATCATTTACGGAGCTGTGGTTTTGGGGAGACGGGGCGATATCTGCGCACTGGGGTGTCAGTAAAGCAAATCTACAACTTAAGATTTGGGAGTCTTAAGCCGACTGAAGAAGAGAACGGTTCAGCTGGAGTTTAAAAGATTATGTCAGGACGTACACGGCAAGGGATTATTAATAATCTTGGTTGAGTCAAGTGGAAAATCACGTTTGTCATCAGTGTCCTCGCGATGTATACAAGTGAATGAATTATCACAGTAAATCCCACCCCGCATCTTCTATTCGACTAACTTTATTAAGTAACGAGATAGGGCGCAGTGGTTACTAACTTGGATGGAAGGTTCTTAGAGAGAATTTTTCTAACGGAAATTTTCTTGTTTTTATTTGTTTTTCTGTTTACAATGTAGTTCAATGTGTATAAAGCCCAAGAACCACTCAGGGTAGAGGTTACTGAGTAGGAGACATAGTTTATGGGAACATGTGGGGAAGATAATGGATGACCCTAGATTTGTTTAACCGTAATATCTATACCTGCTGATTAAACATTAATAATTGCATTCGACTGTATTAGTATTAAAAGTTACTAGTCAATACCAATGCGCATGTTACTGTACTAGTGTTGTTGGGAGTATAAGCATACATATATATATATATATATATATATATATATATATATATATATATATATATGTGTGTGTGTGTGTGTGTGTGTGTGTGTGTGTGTGTGTGTGTGTGTGTGCATGTTTCATTAAAAACGACAGACAAGGTACTACTATTAAGCTTTTTATTTAATTTTTCTTATGTTCTAACAAGAGCTTTCTTTTCTGGACGAAGGGTGTGTAAGAACTGTCCAAATGTTTTATATTTCCGAGCGCTTTCGGCTATACCTTTAGCCATTATCAAGGATGATTTGATTTTTCAGCTTAAATGAGTGTGTGCGTTATGTGTATGTCTTAGTGTGTGGTAGGGATGTTTTTAATTTCCGAATATGGTTATCCAGACGTCTTACGTTACACCTATCTGATCACAGCACCATTAGAACCCATTTAAACACACACACAAATTTACCCGACTCCATTAGGAACATACTAGTAGAAAACACAAATATATTAACTGCATCCACCTGCAAAAAAAATAAAAATAAAAATAATGGAAGCCTTAAGAATAAAAAAGAAAAAGCCAACTCTTAACAATATTAACTACGAACAAAGCCAGAATGTACTAACCGTATTCGGAAATTAAAGACATCCCTACCACACACTAATACATACACATAACGCACACACTCAATTAAACTGAAAAATCGAATCATGCTTGATAATGGCTAAAGGTATAGCCGAAAGCGCTCGGAAATATAAAACAATTGGACAGTTTTTACACACTTTTGTCCAGAAAGGAAAGCTCTTGTTAGAACACAAGAAAAATTAAATAAAAAGCTTAACCATAGTACCTTGTCTGTCGTTTTTAATGAAACATGCATATATATATAACAGAAAAAATATATAATCCGGTGTTCTTATTGATATTTTTTTATTTTTATTTTTACAAAATTGTGCTCAATGTAAAATTTCAGAGCATAAATATTATAAATTAACTGATTTAAAATATGGTTTTTTCGCTATACAGTAATTTCCATGTTTCAAAACCTGAAGCTAAAAACTTCAAATTTAATTATATAATTAAATTAAAAGCATTAGTTCTGTTTCATCTTCAAGCGAATTTTGGAATAATTCATTTTTAAATTTACCGAGTTTTAAATGCACATATAAATCCATAATTTCCTGTTTCCAAGGATACAGAGAAATTCAATCATTCAGACACGGACCGTAGTGTGGTCATTTTTATTAACTATTGTTGTATCAATTATGAGTTACGTTCGAAAAAACAAAGTTTAGGGAGGGTAGGGGGTATTTTTCAACGAATTCTGACATCCGTTAAACGCATGTCGTCTGTTTTTGTTTGTTTGTTGTTGTTTTTTTTTAACGACAAAAAGTGGGGAAAAAATATTCGCACACATATAATTTTTTTAATTTATTGTATTTCCGACTTATGAATAAACATCCATTTCATATAATTCACTGTACACAGATGCATAATAACTAAATATGCAGAGAAAACAACAATTTGATATGATAGAAATAAATCCCATTTATCCATTTTAATGGGTGAAAAAGTATTCGTATAATACAAAAAAAGAATACATAATCTTCATTTAATACTTTGTAGAATAGCTATTATTCAATTCTAGAGCAACCAACCTCTTCTTGTAGTTCTCAATTAATGATTTGCAAATTTTAGTTGGTATTTTGTTCCATTCTTTTTGGCATATGGTTTTCAGATCCGGGATGTTGGTTGATGCTCAATTGGATTTGAATTTTCAAATAACGCCACAGATTCTCGATTAGATTTAAACATGGGGACTGACTGGGTCATTTCAGGATATTTACATTATTTTCAGCAAGCCATTTCTTCGTAGATTTTGCAGTTGGAAGATCTAATCAGGAGGAAGTTCAATATTTTTAACCGAAATCATTAAATTTACTTCCAAAATATTTTGATATGCTGCGGCATTCATTCTACCATCGATTACTGATAAGTTATCTGTACCTTTTGCAGAAAATCATCCCCAAGCCATGATGCTGCTACCATCAAATTTTACTGTTGGAACTGTGTTCTTTTGTTTGAAGGCATCGCCATCTTTCCTCCATACATAATTTCTAGAATTACATCCAAACAACGTAATTTTGCTTTAATTTGTCTATAATACTCTTTCCCAAGACATTTTTCCTTATCCTTATATTCACGAACGAATTTCAACCTGGCATCTCTCTGTCTTTTCAATAGCAACGGAGTTTTGTGAGGGGTGCGTGATCTTTCTATGAATTTCATTGACCGTTTAGTGACACAGATTCTTGATGAAAGCAAATTATCCTGCAACTCTTGACGAGTAACCATTGAATTTTGTTTAATTTGATGCATTAATTTCCTTGAAGATCTTAAAGAAATCTAATGTGGAGTATTTGTTCTTCTTTGGTTTTCAACAGTTTTGAGTTTCTTATAGCGTCTAATGAATGAACTGATGGTAGTAAATGGAATATTCAGGTTTTCTGAGATTTTCTGTAGCTTTCAACTTTGTTTCAGAGCTTAACAATCAGATCTTTTTGCGAATTTATCAATTCTTTAACTATTGCCATGATGATAACCTTCTTGCACGAATATCAATTACAGAATGTTCTGCTTGTATATTTCAGGCTAAAAATGACGACTGATGACATTACTGAAACATTCTAGGATATTTCACTTGAATAATCTAGAGAATTAAAGCAATTTAAAAGTTTTAAAATATGAAATTTGCATTGTACGAATATTTTTTTCATCCATTAAAATGCATAAATGAGATTTATTTGTATTAAATCAATTTTTTTGTTTTCTATACATATTTACTTATTATGCATCCGTGTACAGTTAATTATATAAAAATTATGTTTATCCATTAGTTAGAAATACAATCAAGTAAAAATCTGTGTGTGTACGAATAGTTGTTCCCTCCATTGTATATATATATATATATATACAAATATAGGTAACTATACTCGTTTCGAAAAACCCTCGAATTTTTGATTTGCCAATAATCAAATCAATCTGGAGGGAAAAAAAGGTTTTAAAAAAAGAAAGAGCTAGAAACATGAAAGTCTGTCGAAAAAATCGCACAGATGCAGGTCTGAGGCCCAAAGAAAAAAACCCGACACGAGTAAACAACTAACTAACAAAATATCTCAATACAACCGTAGAGCAGACCTAGATAAATCTAGCTTTCCCTGACGATCCACTTAGGTGAAACCTGGGTAGGTTTGTCTGGCTCACTAGGTTTATATATATATATATATATGTGTGTGTGTGTGTGTGTGTGTGTGTGTGTGTGTGTGCAGATATGTAGGAAAATAGGAAAGAACACGTTAGGTAAATAATCCGGAGGAGTTCTTCAGTATTTTTGTTTTTATTTCTAAAAAACAGTGCTCCATACAGAAGTAGAGCTTAAATTAAAATTATTAAAAAAAAATATGATTCCCTCGCTACATAAGAATTCTCATTTTCAAAAACGAGAGCCGAAAATCTCAACCTAATTATTGAAATGAAATTGAGTTAAATATCAAGCCCTGTTTCATCCTCAAGCAAAAATTTAGGAATAACCAATCTTGAAATTTATGCATCTTTATAAGCATGTTCATTCGCAAAATTAATTAACGGCTGGGGTGACCATTTTGGTAAGGGGTCTAAGAGATAATTTTTATTCACATATCAGTCACCTTTGGAAAGAGGTCAAGCTGAGATATGGTGAGGGTATCCATTTCAAAGTAAGATTACTTTTGGCTCCATAATATGTCGTTAAGTGTCTAGAGAATTTTGTTTTATTTTATTTATTTATTTATCCTTTTATTTATTTATTTATTTATTTTATTACTTTTTCTAAAGGGCAGTTTTGTAATTAAACGCGTCGCACTGAACTACAATTGTTTTTTTTGACGACTACATAAAGCTTTTTTCTATCTTGTGAGTGGGTTAAGCTTTTAAAGCTTTTATTAGACTATGAAATTTAATTTTTTTAAATTTTTTTATGCTATTTATTTAATGCGAAAATTCGTTGATGTCGGCAGAAAACCGTTAACTCATGTATATCGTTTAATAAATTTTCATTATTTAGAAACTTATTAATGTGTAGTTTTTCATGTCGGCATAAAGGACATGGGGAGTGTTTTAACAGAGAACAGAATGTGTGATACTGAAATTCGAAGGCGCATAAAGAAAGCTGCCTTCCAAAAGCTAAGCAAAGTATTAAGAATAAGAACGATTTCTTTAGAAACAAAGTATAGTTTATTGAAGTGTTATGCAATATCAATCCTCCTATATGAGAGCGAATGCTGAACAATCTCATCACAGATGAAGAAGAACCTTAAAGCAACAGAAATGGGGTTCTACAGGGGACATATATATATATATATATATATATATATATATATATATGAGAACTCTTATGTAAGAAGGAATCGTATTTTTTTAAAATAATTAATTATATATATATATATATATATATATATATATATATATATATATATATATATATATATAGAACAGTATTGAGTAACAGTAACCGATTAAAGGCGTCACAAAACCTTTTTTCCAATTTGTCATACAATTATTTCAATACGTATCTTCACACTTTAATGCACGCTCGACCATAATATTCAAACATAAAAGAAAAATTCCATAATGGATAATATTCACATTTTAATGAACGCTAAAGCATGACTGTCAGCCATAGAATTTAAACGCCAAAGAAAAATTCAGTAATGGGTAACGACACAGTTTTTAACTTATCAGTTGCACCCAGATGATGATCTCAGAAAGAGATGGAAAGTACTTGAGAAATAAAAGTGATTCTCACTGTTACAGTGCTTTTCTTGCCTTATTCAATTGTAATATACGGAAAAATATTCGTGATTATGAAAGGATTATGATCAAAATAAGCAGACATAATGTTGGTAATTTATTCAATCAGACATGCCTAAAAGAGAATTTGCTGAATAAATGCACACACACATAGAGAGAGAGAGAGAGAGAGAGAGAAAAGAAAAAAACCAGAAAGAATATATATATATATATATATATATATATATATATAGAGAGAGAGAGAGAGAGAGAGACAGAGAGAGAGAGAGAGAGAGAAAGAAAGACTTGTTGACTAGGTAAAAATTGTTACATCTGTAAAAACAGGATGAATAGTCACATGAAAAGTGCCCTCTAGATTGAATGAAATTTTCCCAGCCAATCTGTTAACAAAGAAACTTATGTGGGTGCTTGTCAACAACGGAACTGGTATAAATAAAATGGCGCAAATGATTCGCCGAAAACATCAAACATTTTTGTAAAGGGAAAATGATGTTAACCGAAAGAGATAGAAAGTTGTGGAGAGTCATTGTCGCCTAAGTCCTGTACTTAGAAGAAGAATATCCTTCCTAAGTTTATGTAAATAGATAAAGAAACATATATCCTTTGTAGCTCTTAGTAAATTAGGATCTTTTGCTATCATTCCTAAACCCTGTCTTACCAACCATTTACACAAGTTCGTTAGGCTGATTAAGCGTTGCTTTCCTCTGTCCTTTTTTGATTACGATATGCTCAGTGAGTGTCAAAATTTCTAAGCCCGCTTTTCTCATTTTGTTTCTTACAAATTTCAATTTTCTCCTGTTAGGTATAAAGGTCCGTTTTGTTTCCATTTTCTCTAAAACTTTGTTCAGTCCATGGTATTCTCAGCATCCTTCTGTAGAACAACATTTCTGTTACTTCAATTCTCTTCTTCATCTGTGAAGGTCATTAACTGTCATATATGAGGACTGATATTATGTCAAAGTTCAGTACTCTTTGTTTATAATGAAATTTTCCTGTTTCTTAACACTTTGCTTAGCTTTTGGAAGGTAACCATTCACTCTTGCAATGAATACTGTTGCCATATATGGTCTGGTGCTCCCGCTGTTTATACTGAGGTCCTCGACAAAATCCAGAGACGGATATGCAATGTGATTTATCCTGATCTGGCATCTCGTCTACAGTCACTTTCTCACAGACGTGCTGTGGCTTCCCTCTGTCTTTTCTACAGGTACATTCATGGCAACTGCTCCGACGAGCTACATTCGCTGGTTCCCAAAGTGCAGGAATTTAAGCGTGCTACTAGGTTGTCATCACGGTCCAACTCTTTCACTGTCGAAACGGCTAAATGTAGCCATCACTTCGAATTCAGCAACTTCTTATCTCGCACCTCCTGTCAGTGGAACTCCTTTCCTATCACTTGCTTCCCTGATAGCTATAATCTTCAAATATTCAAATGTAATGTCAATCGACATCTTCTGGTGCCTTGACCTTGACCCCTGCCCTTCTCTTTATCATTCTCCCAAACACTCCCCTTTACTCTTATTCTCACTCTCTGTAAGCCCTTGCGCGCTAGTGGCATTCCCGTCTTGGGGGGATTTGCTATCCCAATGCACCTTCTGAATCCGGTTTCGCACTTCCGGCATCTATTAAAATGTTTTCCCCGATATTTAAATTTAGGTACTTAGTTGATTTTGACATCTCTATTTTGTAATTTATACGTTAGGTTTTTCCTTTTGCTGACAACCATACATTCTGTCTTGTTACAAGAGAAGTATAATTAAAGAGTTAAATTTATTAGTTAGGTAGAAACTCAAGAAAGCTATCAGCAGATTAAGTTATACTCTACAAATCGATAGCGTTAACTTTTGGAAAACTTTAAAAATTTGAAAGAAGCACAAGTCTTGTCAGAGGAACATTTAAATAAAATTTAGAATACAAAGGAACCAAATAGAAAGTTGCGGACCAAAAAATATTTAAGATTATTAATAAATATTCATAAAAATAAAGGACATCCCTCTCTTAACTAAAAAGAACCATTTATCAATCCATCAAAAAGACATTGTGCAAGACACAATCGAAGTACTAGACTGTTGAGCTTGGTAGATATAACCATCCCCTATGGTAACAGTTTTTGTTTTCTCACTTGTGAAATTCTCTTCCAGTTCTATGCTTTCCAACCAATTTTAATCTGCAAAAATTTAAATGCAATGTCATTCGCTATCTACTGTCCTCCTGATAACTGACCGTCCGCACCTGTCAGGGTCCCAGCTAACTCCCACCATAAGGATTCAAAACACTATGGAAGTATAAAAATAGGTTTTTATAACAGCAATACTTAAAAAAAAAAAAAAAAATAAAAAAAAAAAAAAAATTGATATTAGCAATAATATTTTTTGAAGAAAAAATATTATCAGCAATATATTTTTGGAAAAATATTCAAAGCTTTACTTTTTTAGAAAAATAATCGTAGCTATATTTTTTTGAAAAAAATATTACCTGCAATAGATTTTTAAAGGAAAAATATTAACAGAAGTACATTTTGGAAAAATTTTTTTACCAGCAATACATTTATGAAAAAAAGTATTATCAGCAATAAAAATGTTGTCGGCATTAAATAAACTACTGAGGTTGATATGCTGTAAACCAAACCAAACCAAACCAAACCAAACCAAACCAAACCAAACCAAACCAAACCAAATTTGAACTTTTTCGTAGTAAGAGGGGGGCCTGGGTAGAGACTGAAAATAAAAGAAACTACACTGGAGGTACTTACATTTTATCTAAAAAAAACGGCAAAAATAACTCATTTTAAGGAGTTTTTTGTAAAGAAATGCTGTTTTTTCTCTATCTTTTGACCTGTAGTGTACGTAGATAGGATTTTTAGTATCTGTCTATATTTCTGATATGAGGTACACTATTTACATTATTCGGACTATAGTCCTCATCTTTGTTGCCATATTTGTCACAACGTTTGTACGCTCCGGCCTTCTTCAGGTGGTTGGAATGTCGAACTGAACCCTTTATTTCGCTCACTGGGGTAGACTGTTCTAGTTCCACCTGCCATGTCTAATGGATGTCAGTTAGATGTAATAGGATTGTAAATGTAGAATTTTTAATACCAACATTCAGTTTTCTTCTTATTCATTGCCTCCATTGCTTCCAGCTATCGTTGTTGATAAGTGAAACATAAAATTAGAAATCCAACTCTTTACATTAGTCGTGGACATAATACATTCAGTAAAAACGATACACCATATTTTTGTGTGCATATACCATAATTCCCCATGTATAATACGCCTTCATACATAATACGCACCCCTAAAATTGTGCTGAAAGTGTTTGAAAATGTTTCTACTCACGCATAATACGCACCCCTTGTTTGATAATCAAACCCTATAAATTGTACCTCTCCAAATTCATTACGGCCAGCGTTTGCTGCTCTTATTAAAAAAAAAGGTTTTAAACATAGAATAATATAATTCTAATTTAGTTTTATGACAATTCTTATTGTATTTTACATTTGTAAGTATTGTTAGGAACATATGATTGCATTTGACATCGTTATGGGGTCGCAATCGCCGAATGTTTGTGTCAAATTGTCGTATGTTTGTAGTGAGTAGTCAATTCGTAACTGAAGTCGATCCATTAAACGACATTTTTTTAAAGATCTTTTTGTAGCTGTGCATAATACGCACCCCTAATTTTGCTTATTATTTTTAGGAAAAAAAATGCGTACTATACATGGGTAATTATGGTGCATCTTTTTGTTATACATATTTGTGCAATGATATGCTGAAAATTTATCGGTTCAACCCACTTCCCAAAATCAATGTTTTTGGTCATTTTGGGAAACGGGTCGAGCCGAGATTTATTCAGCACCATCTATGTACACGAACATACGCAGAAACAGTTACGTGCGGGTTCTAATTCGTGCTGGACGAGTGCGCAGTATTTATACATTGTATTTGTAAGTATGTGTAGTGATTTTCTAAGCCCGGCTTAGATGTGGCACAAAGCCGAAAGTATGTGGCACCCAGTGAGGATCGAACTCACTACTCAGTCGTAATTGATCTAGAAAGACAAGCGTTCTAACCATTACACCACATCGAGGTGCCCCAATAGTGATTTTCTAAGCCCGGTTTAGATGTGGCACAAGGCCGAAAATATGGGATACCCAGTGAGGATCGAACTCACGACTCAGTTGTAATTGTTTTAGCGAGACAAGCTTGCTAACCATTACACCAACTCGAGGTGCCCATAAGTAGAGTGATTTTCCAAGCATAGCTTAGATGTGGCACAAGGCCGAAAATATGGGACACCCAGTGAGGATCGAACTCACGACTCAGTTGTAATTGTTTTAGCGAGACAGGCTTGCTAACAATTACACCACCTCGAGGTGCCCTATGTATGTGTGTGTGTGTTTACGTGTTGAGGATTTGTATTTATCTTTTTTGTGTGTGAAATAAACTAATTATAAAATTTAATTACTCTTTATTTTTACTTAAATCCGTTTTTTTTTTAATCCGTGTGGATAATACAGATAAGTTGTTTTTCTTTCCTGAAATTCCGCCTCATTCTAAAAGGTCTAATGTCAAAGCCGGTCAAAGCCGAATTAATACTTTTACCCCTCTTCAAAAACACTATTCTGAAGCCTTTCTCAAATATCCCTAAATCTCACTGGGGGGAGAAAATCGTGATCAACTGAAAAAATTTCTTGAGACAAATCAGCACGACTTGATTTTGGTTTTGATCCGTTCAGTCACATACATACGTTTTAAGAGGATCAAGGCATTAAACTCTCTTTACCAAAGTTGGATTAACATGGATCAGTGATTTTGACAGAGGAGCTAATTTTTTTTTTTTTTTTAATTTATTAGCCGGTTAAACTGAGCGTGGCCGATTTTGTCTAGCTGAAATGAAATCTGGTTGAAAGCGTTCATATGAAGAAAAAAAGTGGGCTGGGGATGCAGAACGTGTACGATGTGCAGGTAGCGTAACGGTTATCAGCGCGGAAATTGGAACATATCTCTTCTACAGGGTAGACCGGTTTCTCCAGCCTCGGATGGCAGCTAAGCTATTCCGAAATCAAAACCTGTGACAAAGGCAGCAGAAAGGGCTGACGGACACATCACGTTGAAATACCGGTTCCAGCACGAAGATAAGCAACGTCGACGCTGGTCAGTACCTAGATGAGTGACCGTTTGGGATACCAGGTGCAGCAGGTTTGGATGTGCGGATGGTGGAATGGATAGTGGATCGGAATTGTTAATTTGAGAGCAGAGTTCGAGTTCCCGTTGTTCGTTATATTCACTTACGCGCAAATACCCTTGTGAAAGTTATGAATTTTCTCCACCAGCTGTGTGTTAATTAGTAAGATTTGTATCACTAAGCCATTATGATCTCAAAGAAAAATTCTTACAATCTAAAAAAAATATTTTCTGGTTTTAAATAATCTGCAAAGTGTTAATAAGCCGTTGAAAACGAACCAGTCAGTCAAACAAGCAACAGGAAACCTTTTCATTGTATTTTCCATAGCATTTTTTCAGATATTAAATGGCGGAAGCTGTGGGAAGTTGTAATGAAGTAGGTGTGCTTGTAAAGACGTGACTTGTAGCTTCATTAATTAATATTTTATTTTAGTTAACTCCTGGCTTTACTAATCCTACACAACATCCGCTGAATCCTTACACTTCATTCTTATCTTATCACTTTTTTTGAAAAGCACATAATAGCTTGGATACTGACGATGTATTAAGATCTTCAGTTAATGAGTATTATAATCTTCACACTAGAAACATCTGGTGGCCATCATTGGCAAAATATTAATTCTCTTTGTATTCTTGGCGATCTCATTGGTGATCTCTTAAATCGTTTATTATACATATCAGAAAAACATAAAAACATATTTGAAATATAAATATATATATATATTTTTCTTAAGTATTTACTATCATTAGAATCTTTTACATACGAATTATTAAATATATATATTTTTAACTTATCATATAGTAATTTTTAAATTTATTCTTTCAGTAATGTTTTCCATGATGAAAAAAATATACAATTTTGGATTCCTGACCGAAGGCACTTTTTTCTTTATAAAGCCTTTTTGACGTAGGCCGGTTTTTATTTATTTCAGTGTTTAAGCCCGAATTGGTAATAAAAATATGTCGTATTAATTGATTCCCTCAAAGTTCTTTGTTTACGCTAGGATACGAAATTGAGTAGAGATTTATATATATTGAAGTGGAATTTAAACTCAACCATTCCATGCCGAAGCGCTAACCTTTACTACATCCATCCATCCAATGGTAGAAAAAAAAAAATACAGTGTAACCCGGATATAAGAGACCCGGATATAAGAGAAACCCGGATATAAGAGAGATTTTCTCTGGTCCCAAATTAGAGCCTGTGTTAATGTATATAAAATAGACCCAACCCGGATATAAGAGAGATTTTCTCTGGTCCCAAATTAGAGCCTGTGTTAATGTATATAGATTAGACCAAACCCGGATATAAGAGAAACACGGATATAAGAGACTTCTTCTCCGGTCCCGACAACTCTCTTTTATCCGGGTTACACTGTATATAATAATATTAGGGGGGTCAGTTTGTTACTTAGTAACAATAAAAAATCGATCCCCCACTTTATGTCCAGTAGTATCTAATGTTTATCTACGTCGTTAAAATGATACATTTTGTTTAGTCCTTATTTTTAAGTTTTCCTAATATGAATATTTGAATATACGTCTCTAATTATTATATGGGTGTGAGGTAATTAATGAGCAATCAATTTATTACTTATAGTAAAAAAAAACCGGTCCTTCAATTTATGACCAAAAGATTCTATTATTAATATCAGTTTGCATGCGTCTTTAAAAAAGCCAGCATGTTTTGCTAAATTTTTAATATTATTTGAATATCATATTTCATTGATTCATTGATATTTTACGGATTATCAACCCATCGCTGTTTATTTAAAGTCAGAAAATATTTTTATATTATAAGAAATTTTTAAACAGAAATAATTTAGTGAAACAATTCTTACTAATTAACCCATAGCTGGGGAGAAGAAGAAGTGGATTCATATCTTTCTCAAGGGCATTTGCGCCTAAGTGAATAAAACGAACACGTACTGGAATTGGAACTCGGAGAGCCAATTCCGAGCTATTACACCACCCGCACATCCAAGCTTACAGTACCTGGTATTCTTAAGCGGCCACCCATCTAGGTACTGACCAGGCTCGAGGTTGCTTAAACTCGGTGACCGTACTGGAATCAATGTTTCAACATGATATGGCCGTAAGCCAGAATATCGCATGGCTTTAATTAAATATTTATTACAATTATATTAATATTTACAAATACTTACGGGATTAGTTTATTAGTGGATAACAATAGTGGACTAATCACCCGATTTACTCATGCTGTTAATAATAAAGTCATATTTTGGTAAATACTTATTATTATTATTATTAGGTTGTACAAAAAATAATGTTCGATTTTAGAATCAATTTTTATTCTTACATTAATGTATTTAAATAGTGTTTAAATTAGTCAAAACAGGAATCCTGAACATCTATACATTTCTACCATCGCGTTGCTAGGTTATTTATACCTTTACGATACGATGGTTTGGACGATAAAAAATCTTCCTGCATCTTCTTTGCAATCAAATGTTTTTAGCTTTACAAATTTACAAATTTCCTTAAAAAAAAGTGGTAATTGGTGAGAGAGAGATCAGGAGACTATGGTGGATGTGGTAAAGTTTCTGTTGTAACCTAGGGAAGGTTACTGAATAGAATAATCAAACGAAGATTGGTAATGAACGATAATACTTAGGACAAGAACAACACATATAAGATTCACCAGAGGCGCGTAGAAGAAGTAGTCAACTGCTAGAAGTGAGTCAAGTGAATTCCACAATGAATCCCCAACTGCAGTATATCTAGCAGCCGACTCATGCGGTCAGATGTGGCACAAGGCCGAATTTAATGTGGAGTATCCGAGCCCGTAGGCTCGTCCAAAAATTCCCCGTAGACCCAGTATAAAATGTGGTCGGGTAGCTGTTTCCCGAGCCGAGACTCTGCCCTTCGACATAGCCTTGTCTGAGGATCCTCTCTGTCCGGAAGCTGAGAGTTTGCCCAGCACAGCTGGAGACGAATCTTCAACAGCAGGATATCTACCAAGCGCCCTACATGGTCAGATGTGGCACAAGATGGAATTTAATGTGGGTTATCCGAGCCCATAGGCTCGGCCAAAAATTCCTCGTAGACCCCGTATAAATCGGACTCGGGTAGCTGTTTCCCAAGACGGGACTCTGCCCTTCAACATAGACTCGTCTGAGAAACCTCTCTGTCCGGAGGCAGACCAACATACATTATTTACTACTGTATTTATGTGAATGGGAACATACCCATTATCGTCCGTAGGTATGCTGCAACAGTTTCGTAACACAAGTTGGGGAGCTAATGCAATGTTATCCTAGCGATAAGTGGTTGAATATTTTCATGAAGCGGAATTGGACCAGTTCCATTTTCATGAAGCGGAATTGGACCAGTTCCCATCGCATTTTGCTTTACAGAATGTACGTTTTATCCTGTTGCCGGCAGTAAACGTCGGTTGTGATGCTCTGATTAGATTCCAGAAAACTGTAATGGATAACACCAATGGCGGGCCACCAGGGTTTCACCATAATCGTCTGTTGGTGCAATTCCGGTTTTTGAAATTATTTGGGTCCTTCATCATGATCGAGCCATTGAGCTGATCGTTTACGGTTGTCTTAGATGATCCATTCCTTATCACAAGTCACTATTCGAATTTTGCAGATCTAGCATCGAACACACTTCAAAACATCCAAGTCTCTGATTTTACTGAGCTTATCTTCACCATGCCATTGTTTTCCGAGATGGTCCTATATTTTTTCAATGGTGACACCTATTATCTGAGATATTTCTCTATGACCTTGACGTGCCTTTTGTTCGACTAGTGTTTTCAGATGTTGTTTGTCAATTGCGGATGGACATCCTCTGCCACATTGATCTTTAAGACTCGTATCCGCACTGCGGAACTTTAGAATCCAGCGCCGTGCTGTCTGATCACAAGTGGATCCTTTACCTTAATATTCACTCTATTCTATTGGTAGCAGTTTGAGAAGCATTACGCCCAAACTTGAAAGAAGTAAAGGTATCTTTTCTTTTACATCTTTGGGATGACCGGTATATAATGTTTTAAGTTAACTTCAGAGGATATTTATATGAAATTATCAAATAGGACAATTTTATCAGAGGAATTGGAGAGCCGAGTTCGAATTCCAGTCGAATCCATTACAGTCACTTAGGTGCTAACACCCTTGAGAAAGCTATGAATCCTCGTCTCTTCCCAGCTATGGGTAAATAGCAGGACAGACCGGGTTCTATAGAGTTGGATGGCAACTGGTCTACCACAGAAAGAACTGACAAGCTACTGCTGGAAAAATCTGCCTCGTCAGTTATGTATTGAAAGATACATGATCGCCTAAGCTTGTATCACGCATGGCACATAACTGACTGAATATATTTTTGTACAACTAAAATGTACGGCAGAAATACCACCCCCCAAATAAACATCCCCGAAATACCTCCCACATGATCGTAAGAGATTAGATAGATGAAGACACTACTGCCACTAATGTCTTACCATTGTGTGGAAGGTATTTATGCCGCACTCTATATTATAAGATATTAGAACACAAAATGTCTATTTTAAAATCGTACATTATTTTACAAATAACCTAATAAGCGGTTTTTAAATAGGTTTTTAAATATTTTTTACAATTATTATATTAAGTTGTAGTAATTTAAAGTCATGCAAGCACAATATTTTAAATAACTGTGAAGTGCTATTTAACAGGTGATGTAAAAAGTGACACCGAAATCTGAAAGTGAATTGGAATAACGAGATATAGCTTCTAAAAACTAAACAATTAAAAAACAGCAAAATTTTATTAGAAACAAAGAAAAGAGTGTTCAGCTACTATATAACATCAATTTTGCTATATGCTATATAAGTTTTGTTAGATTAGAGATTTTAGATGTTGATTGTTAATTGCTGATGGACATACTATGCCACCTTGGTCTTCAAGACTCGTATCCCCATTGTGGAACTTTTGAAAGCCAGCACCGTATTCTCTGATCACAAGGGAATCTCTCACCTCATGCTTTGTTAATGTTGACAGCTGTTTGAGAATCATTATGACCAATCTTGAATTCATGCAAAAAAAAATGTAAACTGATGTGTATATTCAAGATGACATTCCAACCACCTGAAGATGGCCGGGACGTACAACGGCCGAAACGTTGTAATAAATATGGCGACAAAGATGAGGACAATAGTCCGAATAGTGTAAATAGTGTACATAATGCCTCATCTCAGAAATATAGACAGATACTAAAGTCAAACAAGTACAATAATCTATATAACTGTGAAGTGTTATTTCACAGGTGACGTAAAACGTGACACCGAAATCTGAAAGCGAATTGGAATAACGAAATATACAAAACTTAACAAAGTATTAAGAAATAGTAAAATTTTATTAGAAACAAAGAAAAGAGTGTTCAGCTACTATATAACATCAATTCTTCTACATGGCTGTGAATGCTAAAGAATTTCGTCATAGATGAAGATGAAATCTGAGGCAAATATGTGGGCAACGCGGTTGTTTTGAATAAAAATAGGAACGAAATAGACACATACACAATATCAGAAAGCGAGAAAATTTCTATGAAAAATAATCTGGAAAGAAAGCTTGTAAAATTTGACATTCACATTACTTAATGAAGACAAGGGAAGAAACAGCGAGAAATGTACCTGATGAACTTGTGCAAACAGATAGCAGAACAAGGGGTGGGAGATATAGTAAAATAAAAAGCATTGCTAAGAACTAACTACAAGAGATAGGAAGTCGTGTAGAGCCATAATTGCTCACGTCCTGAAGAGGAAGCGTTATGAGAAGGATCAGTTTATTACTCAATAACAAAAAGAAATCACACACCTTAGAAACTTGAGTTTACGCTTGCAGTAAAAAATGTTAGCAGATATGATATATCTATTTTGTTACGGCGTTAATTAATAGTATTTGATTTTCACATGGGAATTTTAAGTAAGGTTTTTTTTAGTAATTATGGTTGCAGCCTACTCTTTGAAGGATTCGGCTTTCGTAAACATTTTGGAAAAATCTGCTGTTGCCATCACAAAGACAATGTCACCTGGTGTCGCCAGTGCATAGGAGATAAATTTAATACAATAAAAGTAATGGCAATGTTTATTTCATTTTGTTCCCTTTTTCTTTTCTTTCTTCTTCTTCTTCTTCTTCTTCTTCTTCTTCTTCTTCTTCTTCTTCTTCTTCTTCTTAACGCTTAGAGAAAAGCGCGATTTACGAAAAGAAAACGAAAGAAAAGACACAGTGTTTGACAATGTGCAACAATGTTTCGGTTGTATTTCTGACTTCTTCAGGTTGTGTATACAAGTATAAAAATATAAAAATCTGAAAAAAATTACAGTTTTGTACAATGACTTATAGTCATTTGTAGATTTTTTTTTTTTATATTTTATACTTTTTGCAAAAACAAAATTATAATCTTTTGTAGATTATTCGAAATATTTTTATATTTGCATGCAATTTTTAAACCTAACCTGAAGAAGACAGACATACTGTCGAAATATTGTTGACCATGTCTGTCATCTTATTCGGTAACCATCTCGGTATTTTGAACAAAAACACTTTATTCAATCTCGGAGGATAGATTGTTCTCGTTCCGTTGGCCGTGATTAGATGATATTTCATGTCCGTTAATACTTAACAGTTTTATGCATCTTGACCGTTTCTTCCTGTAAAACACTCTATGTGACTCCTCGGCACTACCATACTCAGAGATTGAACTCACAACTGCAAGGAAAAGAGATAGATGTTTTAATGGATTAAAGTGTTAGTTAAAATACATCTGGTTCCCTGGCATTTTGTGTTCAATCTCTGCGCATTGCAGCGCTGAAGAATCTCAAACACAGGTTCAGGAGAAGCAGTACCAAGTTGAATAAAACTGAATATTAGCTGATATTGGTTATCTCCCCTAAACATGGAAAACGGAGAACTATCTACCCACGTGGATTGAATAAAGTGTTCGGTTCCGAATTCTGAAGAAACCCAGAGCGGATAACGGTCGAAACGTTGTAATTAAAACAACCAAGATTTAGTATATCGATCCGAATAGCAAGAAATATATTAACAATGATAATCCATAAAATTCTGGTATAAATTCATTTTTTGGTTTCCCTGCGGTCTGCTCCGAAAAGAGAAATTTTTCGGCCTTTTTTCGACTCGACCTTGTCTTCTAACCGTGATTGAGTTGTCCCTAGAATTCCAAAGCCTCAGATGAATTTTAAAATTCCCTATGACAGCTTTAGTTTTTTTTTGCGTATACTACCTATTTGCATTTTTTAAATCTAAACCTTTTGCAAAATTAGCGATGTATCACCATTCCTTTCCGGTCATGTATTTTTTGGAGCTTCTTATAACCCCTTAGAACCGCCCAGAAATATACCAGAAACGAAATAAAAGAAAAACCAAAAAAACTGTAGATACAAGAATGGATCGACACTGTTCACATTACGAAATGGCTGGCGTTTTCAGTAATACTGAGGAAGGTTCTGGGAATTTGCTGTTACTTGATCTCCGTTAGACATCTGCCATAGGCATTCAAATGAATTAAATATTATAATTACTTTTTATTCATTTTAATCCAGTTACACTGAACCCTGATATAACAACCAGGATATTCTTATTATTGTAAGTCTGTGTATTTAACAAAAATATCTTAAGCATATGTAACCTTCTCTAATCGGCAACTCAAGGTCAGCCTGTCAGTTTACGTGTGCCGATGACCAGTTCGACAGCGTGCCACCGCCTGTTTCGGTTTCAAATTCACACTAATGCGTCTGTTAATCTCCCGAAGGTATTTATTTATTTACTAGTGCACCACTTGCGATTCGTTAGCAACTAATCGATAATGAATCAATATCTGATCGATACTTCTTATGTCAACAATGTCACGTTCACACCAACGCGTCAGAGGTAAAGGGCACGTCTCAAAACGATCGCGCCATTGCATCTGAGGTTTTATTCCTTTAAAAATGGGCGTTATTTTAGGAATACATACCCAATTATAGGTATATAAGTGTAGTCTAATCATTGGCGTTGTGGCCTTTGAGGTTTGTTTTGCTAGGAACAGTGAGCAGATAACAGAAAGTTTTGAGATTGTTTTTTTTTCTGATGTATTTCGGAAAAAAAAGGTAATTGGTGAAATTATACTGTTGTGGAATCTATGCTAAGATGTATCAGAAGGTGATTTTTATGAAGACCAAGAATGTTCGTGATCGTAATATATTTATCCACAACAAATAAATGAAACAAAAATATAAAGACAATTCAACTTCAAGAAATTACTGAAAACAATGTAATTAGAGATTTCAACAATAACGTGAATTTATATATACATATATATATATATATATATATATATATATATATATATATATGTGTGTGTGTGTGTGTGTGTGTGTGTGACTTACACAAAGTGATAATATGTTGCTTGTTAAATGTGGCAAGTGAGATAAGGTTACAAAGATTGTCCATGCAGAAATTTACTGAGTAATAGTTGAAAGTTTAAGTTTGTTTCTGGAATTAAAATAGTTTATCTTCAAGGAAAATTGTCAATTGTGTAAGTTCAAGTGATAGTGTGTATGTACGTGACAACTGTTTGTGTTGATTTAAGTTATGAAGAGTTGTTCGCGTTTAACTGATAGGCTAAAGTTGATTGAATGTACAATTACTGTTTTGTAGTGATAATGTCACGTCACTTTTTAGTAAATTGTAAGTTAAGTTTCTTCACGCGGCAATACTTGTGCGAGTTGTGTTGAGTTATTGAGAGGTTGGTAGTGGTTATTGAGTCAGTGTGTTAGCACGCGTGGGGTCTGCTGGTATCTCTCGAAACTCAGTGTCTGACTAACATGAATTAAATCGAGCGAATCTTTTTATAGATTTTCGAGTTTCCAAATAGGCTCCAGAAACCTGCGCGGGAAAAAGGTTTGTCTCAACTTTGCTACACTTTAGTGTCCTTTTAACCAATGGGTGATTGAGTTTGGAAAAGTAAAGTGATGATTGGTTAAAGGTTTATTTGGGGAAGAGTGCATCTTCCCATAGGGGGTGACGGGCAAATGTGAAGGATTCTATAATATTACTGTAGAAATTATCACAAAATATTGCGACTCGTAGGTGACAACTCTGGAAAAAAAAAACAGTGGATTTGAGGTAGGAGGTTATATATAGAAGTAGGTTTTAAAGTTTTCATTATACAAATCAATTCATCTCTTGTTTTTTTTTATGTGATGTGACCCTTCAGCACGTAGGCAATCATGGTTCTCCACATCTTCCTGTCCCTTCTAGCCCTTAATAATTTTGACATTTTGTTATTTCTCCCAAAGCCTGTTCTACAATCCATTTACTCAAGTCCATCAAGTGTGACACGCACTTCTGTTCTCTGTCCCTCTTTCTGTCAATCTGTCCTGTGAGTGTCAGGTTTTTCAAGCCCTCTTTTCTCATTTATGTATTCCAGAAATGACAACTGCCTCTTCCTGATGTTAAGTATAAGTTTCCTTTCTGTTTCCATTTTCTCTAAAATCTTGTCGTTGTTAACAAGTTCTATCCGGGGTATCTTAACCTACTTTGAGAACAACACATTTCTGTTGCTTCACGTCTTTTCTTCATCTTTGAGGAGATTGTCCAGCATTCAATGTTATAAAGGAGGACAGATCTCAGGTAATAAATCAATTAGTACATTTAAAAGGAAATTTTAGCTCATATTTGAAATTAAAGTGTTGTTTTTTAAGGTTATTCTTAGATTTTTGTCTTCTTCCTTTTTATTTATATTCGGACTATTATCTTCATCTTTTTTTCAGATGTTATCACAATGTTCTGTCTTCCAGCAATAATTCGCTCGTAAATAATAACTCTTTATCACAAATTCTTCCTTATTAGTTAATCTAAATGTCATCAATATAGTGTAGCCTTTTGATTTTTGGTATTCATTTTCTAAGGCTGACATGGGAAATTCAGAGAGTGTTGGGACGATTGTTGAGCCCATGATGATGCCATCGTTTTCTGTGTATACGTTTCCTAAATGGTCTTAGAAGGAAATGTTGATTACTTTTATTTAGAGAAATTATCCTACCCACAAAATGACTCCAAAACAACAGGAATTATGTATAATTATTAGTCACCTTGTAGGTGACAACAAACTTGTTCCCTCAAATTGGTAAACATCGAAAAAATTGTTTAGGTCTTCCGTTAACAATGGAGACACGAAATTTTACAAGCAAGATTCAATGGTGCATTGAATCTTGCTTGTAAAATTTCGTGTCTCCATTCACGGACTAATATTTTCTGCTGGTATGAAGAGGAAAGATTATATTGAATCTATTGCTAGGTCAGGCTATATGACGGTTCCATATAGGATACTGGTTCGATTCCTGTCGGAGGACGACTATTTTCTATGAAAATTTCTCGGACATTCAGGCCGGTAAATGTTGATTAATACTGTTTATTATAAACATGGCATTTACTTAAATATTTGTATCTATAAAAAGAATGTATAAACATAAAAATGTATTATAATATATTTTTTCTTATTCGATCACACACACACACACACACACATACACATATATATCACACACATACATACATACACACACATACACATAGACACACACACACATATATATATATATATATATATATATATATATATATATATATATATATATATATATATATATATATTGTGTGTGCTATACGTTTATGCAGGTGGGGTGGGGTCCAAAGACTTTTTTTTTTAATTTCGTGACTAGGATATTACCCGGGTGAATGAAATGCCAGTCTCCAAAAAGTAGTTGCTTTTTAGTTTTGCTTCGCAAGTTTATTTTAAAATAAATGAAAATGACGCTGAATTATTTTGATTTTATTTATTTATTTTTTTATCTATTTTCAAATCTATGTATATATTTGTATATACACGGCGTATGCATATATAAACATACAAATTGATATGTCCATACATACATGTTTACATATTCAATATATATATATATATATATATATATATATATATATATATATATAATATAACACACAGACACAGACACACATATATTTATATATATATATATATATATATATGTAAATATATATAAATGATTTTAAATCTAATAAGTAATATTTTAATAATTCCGGCGCTTTTTTTTTTTTTTTTGTATATGTTCACCTGTAGTCGCTGCATTATATATATATATATATATATATATATATATATATATATATATATATATATATATATAAGGCAGGATGTGTGTGTTTTAACGAATGTATGGCCGCAATTTTCGACGGATTTGCACCAAAAATTTACATGCACATGCTCCAAGTTAGCGGAAAGGCCAAGACCGATTTTGCATTTCACAACTCCCATCCATAGTGGAAATAATCGATGTTTTCATGCTTCTACGGCAGTTTTCATGTAGTTTGCTGCCATTTTCTACTGGCCAGAGTGGGAGCCTATAGCTGGCTGCCACGAATAGGCAGAAAGATTCTATTGACCACCGTGAGAGCCAACAGCTGACTGATACGAATGTTAACTAGCATGCTAGCATGCAAAAAAAATCGATAGCTGCATTCGTCACAAGTGGGAAAAATTTAAATCTGCATGGCACTTTACTTCAGTTGGATCATTCGCTTGCTTAAACTCAACGTTGATTTTAATTCCGCAGAACTGGGTTGCGTGTGAAAAAGTATTTGTTGTTAACATTCTTTTTTCATTCAGTTTTTCCAGTTACGAGTCCTTTTTTAAAGCTGATCGTTTTGTGTTCATTTTGTTTAGTTCTTTTTTCGTAACAGATTTAATGTTTAGTATAGATCTTAGAAAAAATTCGCAGTGTGAGATAGGCAAGAAGTAAGGCATGTAGCAACATCAGCACGGCAAAGGGCACTCCTTTAAATGCAAGGAAGGGCAAAAATATTTTAAGTCATGTGATAGCGATTGCTGTATGAGTCGTACGATTTTTGAATCAAACACTGGCCATGCTGCTAGTATATATATAAGACAGAGATTTGGGTGTAAGTACTTAAACTTTGATTCTGTAACATTATACAAAAACGTGAGGTCAATTGTCTGAGTAAATAGCTGTAAACTATCTCGAAATTTCGCATACGCACAAGAAATAAGAGAGGAAAGAAAGCTTAAGATAGCGAATCGTAGACATTTATCATACTTCCCGGTGTTGAGGACTCTCTGGCCTCAAAGACACACCTTAATTTTGGTTTCTAAAATATAGTAAGGAAAAAAAGGCTAAGAATTGTATTAAGAGAAAAAAAAATAGTCTTCAGCTTATTAAACCTCCGGGGTTAATTCGGATAAAGATAATGTCTTCGACACTACAAAATACGATAAAATTTTATCTTCCACTCATCTTGGCTTGGTTCATTTTGTTTAACGGCATATTAACCTCTATGGATTATTTAACGCCGAATTCTATTATATAGAATACAATTGTATGCCTTCACCTACAGATAAAATGTATTGTTGTTAAATCGCTCTCTTACAGACGTGCTGTCCTCTCCCTCTGTCTTTTCTACAAATACTTTCACGGTAACTCCTCCAACGAGCTATTTTCGCTATTTCCCAAACCGAATGAATTTAAACGTGCCACTAGGTCGGCATCACAGTCTCACCCTTTCACTGTCGAAAGGGTCAATGTATTCGTCTCGTCTACCCCAATAGTCTCATGTCTCGCACTTCCCTTCTGTGGAACTCCCTTCCTCTTACTTGCTTCCATGATAGCTATAATCTCCAACTATTCAAATGCAATGTCAATCGACATCTCCAGATGCCTTCATCTGTTCCCAGTCCTACTTTCCATTCTTTCCTCACTCACGCCTTTTTACTCTTGATCCCACTTTCTGTAACCCCTTGCGTGCTAGTGGCACTCCCACCTTGCGTGTGGTGAAAAATTAAAAAAAAAAAAACCTGGCCGTTGATATCGAAAAAGGACCTCCAATCCGTGGTTGATTCGGACCGGAAATGGCTGGTAAACTTTAACGCCTCAAAATAAAAAAAAACTAAAAAAAAAAAAAACTGCTCTTATTTACCCACAACAGAGAACCCTTCCTGCCTCCCATTAGAATGTCAGATGTTCAACTCCACGAGAGCGCTTCTCTGCGCCTGCTTGGTCTCACGCTCTCCGCTGACCTAAGATGTAACAACTACATTGAATCAATAGCTTCATCTACCGCAAGGAACTTAGTCCTCTGTATCGCGCAAGAAAGCTTTTTTCTCGCTTGAGTCCATCTTTGAAATCTATAAATCAACCATTCCCCCTTGCATGGAATATTGCTGCCTTATATGGTCTGGAGCCCCCGCTATCAGTATCAAGGTCCTCGACAATATCCATAGAAGGATATGCAATGTGGTTAGTCCTGGTCTGGCATCTCGCCTACAGTCACTTTCTCACAAACAAGCCATCGGCTCCCTCTGTCTTTTTTATCAGTACTTTCACGGTAACTACTCCTGACGAGCTATTTTCGATAATTCCCATACTGCAGGAATGTAAGCGTGCTACTAGGCTGGCATCTCAGTCCCACCCTTTCACTGTCGATACGGTTAAATGTAGCCGTGTCTTCTACTCCAATAGATTCATGTCTCACACTTCCCATCTGTGGAACTCCCTTCCTCTTACTTGCTTCCCTGACAGTTATAGTCTTCAAATATTCAAATGTAATGTCAATCGACATCTCCAGATGCCTTCATCTATTCCTCGTCCTTCTCTTTATCCTTTCCTCAATCACGTCTCTACACTTGCTCCCACACTCTGTAACTCTTTGCGTGTTAGTGACACTCCCGCTTTGCTTGGGGTGAAATACTTTAAAAGAATAGATAGTGTTGATAATACTACGATAAATAGTTATTGGTGGTAATTTCCCTACAAATATGTATTGCTGGTAATCATTTTTTATATAAAGATGTATTTCTGGTATCTTTAGTATAAAAATGTATTTTTATACTTTGACAGGGTTTCGTTTTTCTTTTAGGGTCCACTATTTGACCATAGCTAGGGGTCTAACAAGTGCTACCACCCCCGTTCAGATTGGGCCTAAGAACAGCAGAACGTTCCTCAAAATCTCCAATCTCCCGATATAGGGCCCTTGCTGCCGGATGTAGTTTATCGTCATACCCAGGACTAACCTCGCTTTGGAAAATTGTATTGCTGCCATATATGGTCCGGAGTCCTTTCTGTTTGCCTTGGGGTTCTTGATAAGATCCAGAGACGGATATGCAATATAATTGGCCCTGATCTGGCATCTCGTCTGCAGTCGCTCTCTCACAAACGTGCCGTCGCCTCTCTGTCTTTTCATTGTAATTGCTCCGATGTGCTGCTTTCGCTGGTTCCAAGACTTCGCGAATTCAAGCGTCCTACGAGGCTGGCATCCCGCTCTCACCCTTTCACTGTTGAAACTGTTAAATGTAGCCGCCTCTTCTACTCTAATAGCTTCACGTCTCGTACCCCTCGCCTTGGTAACTCCCTTCCCTACTCCTGTAACCCCTTGCGTGCTAGTGGCTTCCCACCTTGCTAAGGGGGAAATGCTTAAAAAAAAACAAAAAAAAAAAAAACGAAAAGAAGATAATTCGAAATATTAGTTGAAAGGCGGAGTTATTTTACTTAACTGTTTAGTCGACAAAAATTTAAATCTTTACATGTCAACAACAATCTGCTCCAAATTTCTGAAAATTTATGATTTATAAATATTAAAATATTTTAAGTTTTTCTTCGATTTAGAGAATTTGTGATAGTTATCCGCTTACCTTCAATCGAATTCGATCCCAATTCTCCTATTTTCAAAAGATATCAACGTGAAATAATACAACTGTCATATAATCAAGATCGGAATGAATTCGCTGAAACTTTTCTTTTGGCAACATGACATTATGACCCTATCCGTCCAAATGATGACTCTTAGTAAATATTAGTTTACTAAGAGTCCTCATTTGGACGGATAGGGTCACATGAGCAGGAATCGAAAAATAAAACTCCTCACATCCTTTAGTCGTGTGCTCTAACTTGAACCCCTGCAGGCTGTCTAGCATGATGGGAAGATAACTAAAGTCCGTCAGACAAGTTTTTTGTGCCCCCAGGAGCGCGCTATTTAAAACAAAAGTAGCAAGAAATATAAGAAATAAACAATTAATCGATTCAACGTAATTAAATTTCACTAATTAACGAGCATAATCGGATATAGTCATGTGACTGAAGACGTCATTAATTTTTAATTAGCGTAAAAAGAATGGTTTCTTTTAAGTTGAATAAAAATAAGATTAATCGTTTCAAAATATCTGGATATTGACTTGAGAATATTGACTGGATCTCATTGTGCGCATGCGTACATGTCGGCAAAGTACACATGCGTCAAACTGAACATATCACTGTCTATATTTATAGATATAAACAAAAGGCAATTTAGGCTGGCACAAGGTCAAATAGGAGAGAGTAAATGTTCCAAATTGGTAAGCCTTGCACATCTTGAAGATGTCCATCAATCGAAGTTCGATCACTAATTTTTGTCGAATATTCGATGCTACCTCAGCTAGCAGGCAGGTAATTTTTTGTGTTTTTAAATACACGTTAAAGTGACCCATATTCGTGATCTTGTGTCAGACTTATCTAAATAGATAGGTGGCAATTGAAGGGTAAGAGAATCATTGTTCTGTAGTGACTTCGTTCCACATTACGGATTAATACAGAACATGTGCGTGAAATTATATAACAAGATAATTTTCAAACATATTGTCCATATATTTTCTTCATAACATTGGAAATTAGATAGATATAAACAGACTAGGATACATAGATAGATAGATAGATAGATAGATAGATAGATCCCTGAGCGTATATATATATATATATATATATATATATGTGTGTGTGTGTGTGTGTGTGTGTGTGTGTGTAAGCAAATATATGGATACAGATCCGACAGTATGAAGAAAAATATACGGAAAAAACAAACAAAAATCCTAATATGCAATTATGCTGTTTTAATGTTAATATAATGTCAACGTCGGACGTTTCGGTCTAGTAGACCATCTTCAGGACATATTCATAAAACATAATTAACATAGACCATATTCAATTCAACATGAAAAAGACGATGGACATAAAAGCAATACCAATCCAAACAGATAACTGAAATCTTTTATAAGATCAGCGTTCCGTTTAAATATGATCACGTCGTCGTCACGTGGGCGATGTTGTGAAAACGTATTCCTAAAATTTGAGTATTTTGAATGAAAAACGAAAAGAATTTTATTTTGATCTAAATCTTATATGTACGTTGGCGAGCATTAATCTTGCTAGAAAAGGAGAAATACTAAAGAAGCCAGGTCTAGTATTCACCGTGCGTGAGATGGATATTATGCCTGCTTCATAAATCCGCCTAAGATTTTTATTATGAAAATATTTTAAAATCTTCACAGAATCAAAATCGAAATTATGATCAGCTTTAGTTGTGTGTACAACTAAAGCATTGTTTAAATTTCCGAGGCGAATATCTCGTTTATGTTCGAAAACACGAGATTTTACGGACCTACATGTTTCACCCACAACTAAATAACTGTGACTTAAAATATGTGGGTGAAATATTTTTCTTCATATATATATATATATATATATATATATTATTAAGTATAAGAATTGCTGTTTTTTCCGGATGGTTTTTGGACAAGCAATTTTTTGTCATAAAGTGCTCGATAAGAAAACTAAGGGTATATATATATATATATATATATATATATACACACAAAATTTTATGTATAAAATAAAATAACAAGCAACCGACTTCAAATCAAAACATACAGCCATGAAGACGGTTGACGACAACCGAAAGCACTCGGCAAAACAGTCTTTTTTTCAATGACCCAAATATAAAAAAAAAAAACAAGAAAAAAAAACAAGAAAAAACAGAAAAGCGATTATTAAACGGAAAAGTTCCGTAGTCTTTAACAACACATACCTCAATAATATATATATATATATATATATATATATATATATATATATATATATATATATTTTATTTTTTAAAGCCAAAAAAAAAACAAAAATTAGCTATGTAAAAAATTCTTATGTAATTTGGTATTTATTTCTGTCTATATTTCCTGATTCGTTCTCTCCATTGATTTAATAGTTTGAATTGATCTTTATATTTTATTATCCTGATTTCTTTTCTTCTAAACATAGCTTGCACCTATCACTAAAACTATTGGGTGTGTTCGTGAAACCTAGAATTTTCCCATTTATTTGAGGATTCAGACACTTTTTTTTCAATTCTCATTTTTTTTTCTGAAAGGGCTGTTTGGTGTTTTCATTTTGGATTCGTAAATGAATGTCTGTGTATTGATTCACATTTTAAATTCTTCTGCAAAAATGCCGATGTAAATATTATGGTTTGTCGGATTTTCATTATTCTTAATGGTTTGCCTGGTATACTACCCTAGGGGATCTGCACTTTCTCTCTACTGAGCAGTTTTCCTTAATTCTACAATTATAGGGTGTTTCCATGTCAGATTTTGTTTCTTATTCCCGTGGAATTTACTTAAAATGTAATTTTTATGGGAATTAATGATTTGGTACGAAGCTAATTTTGACTGATTTCCTGTTGAATATCTTATTTAGTGGTTTTTTTTTTTTTTGTTGAAGTATTTAGTAATTCATTTTTAAGAAGGTTTAGACAGGAAAAAATTCCAAATTACATAAGAATACATGTGCATATATGTGGAGATGTATGTGTGCGTATAGAAGCATATACGTATGGACATGTAAATGTACATATATATATATATATATATGAAGATATGTACGCATATAAGTGTGTTGGACAGCATGATTTATTCCATTGCTCTGGTATTACCCACAATCTATAAATCTATAACTCCACTAATTTCCATTAATCTTAATGGGTTTAAGTTTAAATCCCCCATTAGTTATTAATAATATTGGACACCTGTAGTACAAAAAGTATTTACTGTGAATCCCAGAAAAACACACTAGGGGGATGTATAAGAATCGCCGAATTGTAGGAAATGATATTAAACAAGCAACAAAGGTTCTGGCCATGAATTAACTCCAACCGCAGACCGCTTTCAAAGGGATATGATATCTTACGCCTACACCAATCGCAAACACAAACCCATTCTCATTAACAAGGCGTCTACCAGAGGAGGATTGACATTGAAAATAAATTTAAAACAATGGTCCAAGACAGACACTTAGGGGTTGATGATAGCCGCGCACAGAACGGCTTGAAATAGCCTATCTCTATGTTGAGATAATTTTTGGTTTTTGCTGTAAAAAATACATATGCTATGTTAAAATGAAAATATTGAAATCTCTGTGGATCAGTTTTAATAATTAATATTATTAGGATCCACCCGGATTATATACCAACGGATCGATTACCTGTACTATATATATATATATATATATATATATATGTGTGTGTGTGTGTGTGTGTGCGTGTGTGTGTGAACAGACTGACAGAGAGAAAGAGTAATACTTTCACTCATCTTCTTTATCCGAAATTAGAATTCCCCAACGATATGTGACATTTTTTCGTCAACAAAAAATATTTCAAAATATTCCTCCTTTCTGCGCAAAGTCATACGGTAACTTCTTCATTATTTATAATGTTCAACATCAAAATACTCTCCCTTTATAAGGATTAAAAACTACCCAACTGCATATGAAATATTTTTCGTCACTGAAAATCTAGAATTTCTAAATATTGGTCATTTCATTCTACATAAGAAGTGAAATGTTTTCAACGGCGTATGTCACATTTCGTCACTGATAGCGATTTCCAAGCGTAGCTTAGAGGTGGCACAAGGCCGAAAGTAAAGGGCACCCAATGAGGATCGAATTCACTACTCAGTCGTAATTGTTCTAGCAAGACAATCTTGCTGACCATTACACCGCCTCGAGGTGCTCCATATAGTCACTGATAATATAGAATGTAAAATACCCTTTCTTTACTTCCTTGTAAAGAATTAAGATCTTCACAAATGCATACATTTTTTTTTTCGTAACTAATAATGTTGAATTAAAAAAATACTGTCCATTTTCTTCCTTTTCACTCTCTCATCTCATCGTCAATCTCGATCTGACGCAATTCAGGTCTTCCATAGTTTTCGACGGCTCGTCTATTCTTAGACTAATTTCCTCGTTCGTTGGTCAAGGCTCTGGGATCCACAACTCTGGTTTTCACGAGTAGGAGATCACAGTTTGATGTTTAATTCTCGGCTCGTTAGAATTTTCAAAAATTGCCCTTTTCCTTCTTTATGAAAAAAATAAAAATAAATGAAATATTCCCAACGGCATATCACACTTTTTTCGACACTGGAGATCACATTTTTATTAGACTTTCAGAGGGAAATTAACAGGAAATAACTGATAACTGACATCCATTAAACATGGCAAGCGGAACTAGAACAGTCTTCCCCAGTGAGCGAAATAAAGGGTTCAGTTCGACATTCTAACCACTTGAAGAAGGCCGGAGCGTACAACTGTCGAAACGTTGTAATAAATATGGCGACAAAAATGAGGACAATAGTCCGAATAATGTAAATAATGACAGAAAACATGTTAGATTAATAGAGATTTTGGGAAATAATAAGGATTTACCCATACAAGTAAATAAGCCCTAGCTGGGGGAAGAGAGGTAGATTTTTAAAATTACAAAAATAAAAATGGAGTATAGAGTATAATAACATTTGAAGTAACTATAACTAAAATCTTTCGCCAAGTGCTGTAAGCTTGGATGTGTGGATGGTGCAATGAATAAAGACTCGGAATAGGAAATTGAAGAACCGAGTTCCAACTCCAGTCGGGTTCATTATATTCACTTACGCGCAAATAAAAGAGATGAATCTACCACTCATCTAGTAGACGTGTATCCTCGAATACGAGGGGCCAGCCATTAACGGTACACACACACATACACACACACATACACATATATAAAAAAGAAGAGGTTTTATATATATATATATATATATATATATATATATATATATATATATATATATATATATATATATATATATATATATATATATATATATATATATATATATATATATATATATAAAGGGAAGAGGTTATAGTAGTTCTAACGAGAGAAAAGTTTCTATATTAAAAAGAAAAGAGAAACCGCAAACGTTTTTGGTTGTAATGTGCATTTTTTTTTTAAATATTATGCTTTATTGTCCATAATTTTGCTACACGAGTTTCTGGTTTCGTGATCTTCATCAGGTAAAACGTGGAGATTTCCACATATTATTAAAAATAATTATTTTTTTCTTGTTTTTCGATGTTAAATATTCTCAATATGAGACATTTTTTCTTTTTAGTGTGTTAGTGACCCAAATGTCTTTCTTGAACTTTATATATATATACTATATATATATATATATATATATATATATATATATATATATATATATATATATGTCAATTGTGTCTAGCATGAAACAGCCTGTCGCCTCTGAGTGTTGACTTCAATGTCTACTTTTATATTTACATACGCCCTATCCCTGATATTGAGCACTTTATCCCATAAATATAGCACACCTTAAAACTATATTTCTAGGCTAGTTACCCTACAGACATATATTTTCAAGTATATATGAACGTTTTCTCGCCTTTGATAGTATTCTGCAATCTTTCCAAAGGGATATATAGCTTTTCTCAATAACATTTATCACTTTTTCAAAATATTTTTCTTCTGTATAACAATTCATATATTTAACTCATGTATAACACGTTTTCCTCACAAATAACGTATAAAGTGAAATATTTTTTTTATATATATCGAAACATTATCTTTTTTGTCAATGACAAAATAGAATTTCAAAATATTGTTCTCAATTCAGATGACATTATTCTACGCTAATTATATAGGATTTTCAAATATTGTACCTTTTGCTTCTGACAGATTTTAAATTTTTTCCTTCATACCCATTGAACTCATTCCAACAACATGTGACATTTCTTTATTACCTTATGGCATACAATTTCAAAATGCACTCCCTTGTCTTATTTATAAACATTGTAAACTTTCCAACGGTATATCATATACTCTTTTCGTATCAGCTAGTATACAATTTCAAAACACTGTCCATTTTCATTTGTATAATAATTCTCATATTTCAACACCTCATGGTACTTTTTTCGTCACAGATAAGATAAAATTTTAACATAACTCTTGATTGTTTAGAACAATTTATATATTTTCAATTTCATACGGCATTTTTTTTTTTTTAATAAGGTCAGAATTAAAAAATGTACCCGCTTTAAGTTCCGAAAATAGGTAACGATTTCTTTTCAAATTTTCCTAATAAATCATTTTTGTCACAAGTTATCTACCATCGCCTGAATAAGTACAATTATAGTATTGTAACATGGAAGCTTTTGTGTAGCGATGTAAAATGTTTTTATGGTAATCCATTATAATAAAAATATTAATAATATTTTGGTTTATTTTGTATGGAGCAATTTTTAAAAAAGTAAATGCTACGAACTTTTATTCCATTTCTTCTTTCTCTTATATATATATATATATATATATATATATATATATATATATATATATATATATATATATATATTGCACTTATAATATATTATAAGTACAATATATTCATATATATATATATAATATAAAAAATATAAAGTGAACGTTGAAGTAAACAGTCAAAAGGTGACAAAGTTTCATGCTAAACGCAATCATCGGGGATAATTGCGTTTAGCATGAAACAGTCTGTAACTTCTAAGTGTTGACTTCAATGTTCACTTTTATATTTAAATACGCTTTATCTCTGATATTGAGCTCTTTATCCCATAAATATAGCAAATCCTAAAAAAAACTCTACGTATATATATATATATATATATATATATATGCGATCGAAATTATAAGCATGATTTAAGATAATTATAATTAATTAATTCATTGAGTATAGAAGAAACCTCAACAGAATGCAAAAAGCTTTGGACGGCCGTTTCGTCATACATTTAGAACGCAGTGCACATCCGCTAACGAGAATTGAAACCCGAACAGTTACGTTATAAGGCAAACGTCATACCTACTGCACAAACGGGTCTTGGGGACGCAGCGGTAGCGAATTAGACTGGATATAGCGCTGCTCGATCACACATTCCGTGGTGGAACTCATCGGAGTTTTCCTTACCCATAGGACTGTGGCCCAATATATATATATATATATATATATATATATATATATATATATATATATATATATATATATATATATATATATATATATATATATATATATATATATATATATATTATTACAAACGTTATATTTCAGAAGAGTAGACGCCCTGTTTGTTTTTTTTTTTTTTTTACAGCGTGAAGAACTTCTACCGGCATATGCACCCGAGAGTCTTAATAAGTAATATGTATTCTGTTGTATTCTGTTGAATATGTTAAAAAAATTCGGTCCTATTTGTAGGGGAAACTATTGAGAGTAATATAGTACAGGCGTAGTCTTAATGTGCATATATACATTTTAAACCTATATATATATATATATATATATATATATATATATATATATATATATATATATATATATATATATATATATATATATATAAAAATATATTTATATATATACAATAAAAATGATTTTCATATGCATATAATATCATTGTTGAAAAATTGCAGCTGAAAATGTATAGATAATGAAAACGAGAAAATGCAGCTGTAGCAAAAGAAGTTTTTGTAATTGATATTGAAAACAAAATCTTTTAATATTATTTTCCTTCATTTAATCTTTCTGACATTACTTTCCAAATCCTGTTTATGATAAACGATTCTGCTTGTAACTAAGATTATGTTTTCATTTCAACAAAGGACTTTTATTAAGTTATACATACATAAAAACCGGATACTGTCCTCACCTATCTTCTAGTGCAGCTAGCCAATCTTTATTGCAGATGCCTGCTCAGCTACATTTCTGGTCGACATCCGCCTTTAGTTTATACTGCAACTATGCTGAGCGGACATTAGTTACTATTTCTGGGAGTGTGCGTATGTGTATGTGTGTGTGTGTGTGAGAGAGAGAGAGACAGACAGACAGACAGACAGACAGACAGACAGAAAGAGAGAGAAAACATAATCTGTTATTATCAGCAGTTTAGACAACACCAGTACACTCGGTCACGATGACTAGTGACTTCATGCCAGCAGAAAAATCGACGGCTTTCTGAACCGTTCACATCATGGCTTGTGTCAAACCGTAGTATGATTTCCGGACACTTTCCAAAGACCGATAACATCAAGAGGTTTCGCCTGAAAAAACAGCGATGGTGAGATGCGAACCCGAAGGTCATGGTCGGAAGCGACCATTCTAAACACTCAACCACTCATGTATGTATATATATATATATATATATATATATATATATATATATATATTAAGCAGAAATAAATAGAAATAAAATAAATATTCTAATTCTAGCACATGAAAATTGCTTCGGGATGAAACTCCAAGTTGTGCAAGTAATGTAAGATATTATGTATATTGCCTAATATATATATATATATATATATATATATATATATATATATATATATATATATTTCCGATCCATTCTCTATATTTTTGTATAATTATCATATATATATATATATATATATATATATATATATATATATATTAAACCATATAAATAAATTGCACAACTCAGAGTTTCATGCCGAAGCAATTTTCAAGTGCTGGAATTATTATATTTACTTTGATTTCTGTTTATATATTGGAGTGACAACTTTTTTTTTTAATATTTTTTCTGGATTGCACGAGATATATTATTGTTGCGGTGGAATATTATCTGGGTTAAAGAATTAAAATTTTAATTTTGAAATTGTATTTAAGCTTAGATTAAATTTTAAGATTGAAAATAATGTTGGAAATAAGAAATACAAATTCTAAATTAGGGAGACGCTGGTTTTGGAAACGTAAATAAACAAAGTGGCGTTAGGAAATCAAGGGTGGCAACTCTATTTTTTTAAGAGTTACCGATAATTATAGTACTAACCGAACTAGACTAATGATATTAGTAACAAAGTATGCCATGATAAAATAAAATAATATACAGTAATATATAATAAAATAATATAGAATAGAATAAAATTATATACTATAAAATATATTATAAAATAAGATAAAATAAGGCATAATGAAGTACTAGTAATAATAATGATAAATTATTAGTAATAATAATAATAGTAGTAATAGTACTTATCAATGGAAAGAAAATAAGAAAAATAAAATAAGAAAAATAAAGTAAAATAGAATAAAAGCCTTATATAGGAACATATAACTATGCAAATAAGCACGTGAAATGACAGCTTTGAATTTTAAGTTCGGTGCAGAACAACATTTAAGATTGAACGGTTGGAAATGAAAAATAAAAAAATATAAGTTATAATTTAGCGAGACGCTGGTATAACAATTAGAAATGGTGTTATAAAATCTAAGGCGGGTAACTCTAATTTTATCTTTGAATCAATAGAGTAATTAATAATAAACTTCTTGTCAGTATTAATATTCCTAAAAAACCAAAAGTAGTGATAACAGTAATAATAAAATAATATGTCGTAATAAAACAAGTTAAGATAAGGTAAAATAAAATAAAATAAACTGAAATATATACATAGGAACTTAAAAATATGCAAATAATTAGATAAATAAATAAATAAGGCAACTAAATGAATAATTATTCATTAAAAAATAAAAATGAAAAACTTGATGAATACAAGTAGATACATAAATAAACATTTTTCTGATCATAAGACTAAAGGTGAAAGAAAGAGAAAAATAAAGGAAAAAATAAAAATAATAGTAGTTATATTCTAAAATGGTAGTGGTATGATAATGGAAAAAATGGAAAGACAAAAATGTTAAATGCGTTATCGTTTAAAATTAACAATAGTTGTGCAACATAGGCAGCTAGATTGAGGAAAAAAATATCAATAGTAGTACTTTCAGACGCCTGGTCCGTTTAGACTGTATTAACCTGGTACAACGTGTTTGGGTACAAACTTGGATCTGTGCAGGTAGTTACTGATCAACCCACTTCTTTTATTTAAGAGGTTAGGATTTTTTATATTTTTCAGGATTATTAATTTTTCAGAGAGACGTAAGTTACATTTATTGCCTTTCCCGCTGGAGGGCTTAGCTTTCAATACTAATTCCCAGGTGATAATTGGGTTTTTATTTTCGCTTTTTAACTTCCAGAAAAATTTAGAGAGAGCAGTGCTGCTTCGATATTTGATATAGCCAAATGTCATTTGGTGGTAGTAGAACCCCGGTTTCCAATTATTTTCCGTAAAACTTGACCTCGTCGCCATAATTGATTTCAGCTTTATAAAGTAAAGATTTGGACATACATTTACTGTTTAATGGGCTATTTCTGCAATTGTATTTATTAGTTACGGGGATGTTATTACTTTGAAGGTAATTGAAATGTTTGTTTAAAATGGAATTATTGTGTCGAGCTAGTATATACTAGTCGATGTTTTTTTAGCCCAACTGTAGCTAACTTTAATGTTATTTTTGTTAAATATCTTATTATCTTGGGAAATGACTAAAGTGCTTGTGGATTAAATTCAAAAAAAAATTACGATGTTAGTTTTGACGTTTTTGTTGAAAGACGGGTTAAACCATATAATATTGCGTTTACGACGTTTTGGTTTGTTGGTGTCCTTATTGCTATTTGCTAAGAATTCAAGGTTAATTTTATGGTTACTAAGTTCCAATGTAACGTATCTGCCTTTATGTTTGTCAAAAATATACTTATTGCTCGAGTTGGTGGACAGTCTATCTTGGACGGATTTATGTAATTTATTCAGAATTCTAGGGTGGTTTATTGATATATCTATAGTTGTATAAATCTTTGGTGTATGATTTGTGAAACCCTTTTTTATCATAAGGGCACCATGTGAACTGAAGCCGCAAGATAGCCCAACCTCCTTCAGGCCGGTTTTTGAATTCAGAGTGTTTCTTTCTCCTAGACCTGTTGTCACCAAGGCTATAGAACCAGTCTATCCTGCTATTTACCCATAGCTTTCATATCTTTCATTTAAGTGAATATAATGCATTTCGACTGAAATTCAAACTCGGCTCTCCGATTCCTCAAACCGAGCCGCTATCCACTACTCCACCGTGCCCCCTCTGGAATTCGAACTCGGCTCTCCGATTCCTCAATCCGAGCCGCTATCTATTAGTCCACCGTGCCCCCTCTGGAATTCGAACTCGGCTCTCCGATTCCTCAATCCGAGCCGCTATCTATTAGTCCACCGTGCCTCCTCTGGAATTCGAACTCGGCTCTCCGATTCCTCGAATCCATTACTCCACCGTGCCTCCGAAGCTCTTTAGATAGGTCAAATGTTACATCCCGGAAACTGATAATTTTAGCATTGTTGATGGTGGTAATGCTCAAACCTTGTTCTTTGAAGAACTTAATTAGGTCTTTCCTTAGGCGGTCAGCCTCTTGTGCGCTTCATTTGCGTAGAAGTATAATCCCGTCGTCCCCTATATAGGCCTGTGGTTTTAATATCAAAAGTAGACCTAAGTGGCCAAAATAATAGTATGCTAACTAGCTCGCAAGCTTCTGCTGAATCAGAATCACGCATGGCAATACTAAACTCAGGATTGTTATGATTGATCCACAGGGGACCCTCATGAAGAGAATGGACTTTTGAGACTGTTTAATGATGTTAATATCCTGTTCGATAATGGGAGAGTAAGTGTGGGTCAGGTTTATCGCATCCGGGAGCAAATTCTCTGTGATGGATGGGCAGAAGTTGCAAATATCGAATTGTAGAAAGGAACATTCACTTTTCTTATTAAACCAATCAATGGCTTCAGCAGTATTATGCCACTGGTTGACTGCTAAAGCATTTCTAGTATAATCACAGACTCTTTCGAGGAATTTTTTGCTTATTCTACCGATGTTGTTCTTGGATGGGTTGATCAGCTGATATTAATGGTTGTGTGGGAAGCTGTCCTTGTGTTCTTTTACTATAATGAAAGCCTGTTGCTTGTGCAATTTTTAGAACCTATCGCCGATTTTCAGTTCTTCGGCTGTCTTTTTGGCTACGCAATTGATAGCAGATTCCCAATGATTGGGTGCTTTTTCGTAATTCTTATTGACCTCGCTATTAATGGCTTTGTTTTATGTGTGAACGTCGATCTGGTAATGGTTGCCCGTTTTGTCATAATTGATGATAATCTTATTCGATTGGTTGATGGTCGCGATGTCTTTATGCATTTTTTCTGAAGGTTATTATTGATGTTAGTATATCTGATCTTATTAATAATGGAGAATAACTCTTTCTCGAAGCCCAGGCATTGGTCATCACTGTTGTTCATGATGACGGTCGTCTTTAAGTATAGAATCCAGAGGTTAGCAGTGAATATTTCGAAGACAGTAGGAAAGCGTTGTTCAGGTTAGCAGTGGATATCCCGGTAAAGTAGCAGAGCGTAGTTCAGTAGTTCTTCCTTTTGTTCCTCTTCGCCTGACAAGCTGGCACTGGACATTCGGAGAGAGTAAACAAAATGGCCGCCTTTATACACGACGGATTGAATATTTTACGTCTTCTGATTGGTTTACCATCTATTGGTGCACTATAAAGTGAGTCAAGTCATTTGGGTTGGCTCACTAGTAGTCTAATGTATCCAAAAATTGCAACAATACAAGGTGGTGTTTTTGCGAATTAAATCCAAAAAAATCATATATTGGTGGAGTTTCCGTTTGTATCTAAATGGGTCCTAATGGAGCTATAAACCGGGAGGTGCAAAGTAAATCTTCTTTATATGCATGTAGTTATGTGTCCGATGTAATTATATATACTGCGGCAGAAATACCTCCCATATTTTGAAGGCTGACAAAAAGACTAAAGTAACTATTATTAAAAAAATTAATCCACTGTAGATTAAAGAAATGTCTATAGTTTTTATACTTTCCGTTTTAAAATGATATCCTCTGTGGTGGTGACTTGCATTCGCTATATACCCTACAGCAGATGATTTCCAAAGTTTTCCATCACCCGGAAGTCCGACCACTTCAAACTTTTCCAGCTAGCTTTCTTTTAAGCATTGAATCTGTGGCCCTGAAATGTTCAATTTATAGCAGCATCAATTTTCGATTCGGAACAGAATTATTCCGACGTAACATGAAATGAGCACGAAAACCTCTTTACGTTGCAATTACAGATTTATTAGTCTTAAAAAAACGGTTCAACAGCAAACGCACGGTGTGCACCGGTCCAAATCATGATGGTAACTGATGGTATCTGAAAAACAAAATGGTAAGACAATATGCATTTCTGCTGCACTTTATATAATATATAATCATATAATATATATATATATATATATATATATATAGATAGATAGATAGATAGATAGATAGATATCCCAAGTAATAAAACATTGCATGTTACCATTATGTTGGTAATGTAAAAAGTGTTAAGAAATGTAATTCTTTTACTTTTGCGTTGAGAATTCACTGTGTACAAAAGATGAATGCAGGAATACATAATCCAAGCAAGTGTAACATTTTTTTCGGGGTGGGTGGGGAGGCATCTGCGACAATTCGAATAAAGGCATCACTTAATCATAGCATTAGTTTTTTTTTGTTTTTGTTTTTTTTTTTCTCAACTTTATTCTGACATTTTTTCTCTAGAAAAATTGTTTTCTTAACTTTCAGGTAAGAACTTGAACTGTAATTAACAAAGTCTGGAGACATTTTTGGAGACACCCTATCGTGTTTGTAAGGGTTAGCCAGTAAACACAGACACACACACACAGACACACAAACATATCTATATCTATATCTATCTATCTATCTATCTATCTATCTATCTATATATATATATATATATATATATATATATATATATACATACATATATATGCATACATACATACATACATACATATATATATATATATATATATATATATATATATATATATATATATACGTAGTCTGGGTGTGGTAGTAAAAATCCGATAGGTGTGGTGGGAACTTATACGTCAAATGAAATATTTGGGCCTGTAAATATCAAGCGACTGCCTCCTGTGTCGGTCGCCAATATCACGTGGCCTCTAGTGATTACATAAGCCATATTAATATGTATCGAATCATTTACTGGTTGGTAGCGTAGACAGGAAAAATGCGGACAGGAGATGAAAGCTGAAGACGATGGCAAAAATGGGGGGGGGTATTAATCATTTAGAACAAAAGTCAAATATAAAAAAAGCGAGCCGGGAAGAAGGAAATACGTGCAAAAAAAAAAAAGGAAAAAATGCTGAAATGTAAAAAAGAATCAGGAAGAAAAATGGGGTTTATGTAGAATCCTGTAAGCTTTATATTCACTTTTAAAAAAATGGCCTTAGAACGACAAACAGTGTAAGACAGACTCGGAGACTTAGTGTCGGCAGACATTGGAAGAGGTCCAAATTGGCAAAGTTCATAGCACTTACGAGCCAAAACATAACAACGCAAAATGAAACCATATATAGGCACGGTGTAGTAATAGATAGCGGCTTGGATTGAGGAATCGGAGAGCCGAGTTCGATTTCCAGTCGAATTCATTTCATTCACTTAGGTGCTAATACCCTTGGGAAAGGTGTGAATCCTCTTCTTCTCCCTCCAGCTATGGCTAAATAGCAAAACAGATTGGGCTCTATAGCCTTGAATGGCAACTGGTCTAGGAGAAGGACAAGTCTGAATTCAAAACCTGCGGAGGGTCGTTTAGGGACATTGTGGCACGTAGTGCACCAGGTCTCTGTATTCGGCCCTTCAAAAAGTGTGGATGGTTCTGCACGAAACCTTCACCACTATAATCAAATCTCATGTGCTGTTGTCTGACTGTCGGTTTCCTGGGAACTGATCTGCTTGACCCTCATACGTCGAATTCGACGGGAGAGTGGAATATATATATATATATATTAAAGAAATGGACAAGGTCCGACAATTTATTTATTAAAGACATTTTTATGTTTAACGTTGTTATTTATAGATACAAGTATTTAAGCAAATGCTCTGTTTATGATAAACAGTATTAAATAACATTTACCGGCCTGAATGTCCGAGAAATTTTCATAGAAAATATTCGTTCTTTGACAGGATTCGAACCTGCATCCTATACGGAACCGTCATTTACGCTGACGTGCCTTGACCGCTCGGCCACAAAGAACCTTTCGGTAGACAAGGTCTATAAGGTCTATATGAAGTTCATAAGCAGTAAATTCGACCGAAATAATTTGAAAATCGGTTGATGGGCTGAAAAGACACACAAACATTCACAACAAATAAACCTAATGACAACAAAAATGTTTGTATTTCACGTCTGCCTGTTTGTGCCAGTGTATTTTAAAATATATTTCGTTTAAAGAGCCATATCCGTTCAAGTCTGAGTTTTGCCATTGTCATACTCGCCATCGAAGTGTCGATTACAACACACACACACACACATATATATATATATATATATATATATATATATATATATATATATATATATGTGTGTGTGTGTGTGTGTGTGATAATTATACAAAATATAGAGAATGGATCGGAATATATACAAAAGTAAAATTTGTCTTAAACGATGCGTTTCGTCCTTTTTGGGGTCTTATCAAATGAAGTCCTTTAGAGGACGAAACGTGTCGTCTAAGATACGTATTCCTATATATATATATATATATATATATATATATATATATATATATATATATATATATATATATATGTGTGTGTGTGTGTTTTGCCTATGTGTGTGAAAAAATTTCAGATGGAGTAAATGTGTAAAAGGCTAATATGAATAAGGACAGATGGACAAATATCTTAGCCGACATGTTTCGCCCACTGAAGGACTTCATTTTATAAGACCCTAAAATGACGTAACGCGTCGGTTAAGACGAATTTTAGTTTTATTTTATTATATATATATATATATATATATATATATTATCACTTTATCCCATAAATATAACACATCTTAAGACTATATTTCTTCATATATGTTTATATATACTCAATATATATATTCCAATCCATATGTTTGCATTGATAAAATCCATCAGAGGTCGAAACGCGTCGGTTAATTTTAACATCTGTCTTTATACATATTTACTTTTTACAGATTAATTTAAGTATTATAAACACATACATACACACACACACACACACACACACACACACACACACACACACATATATATATATATATATATATATATATATATATATATATATATATATGGGAATTGTATGACAAAGTGTAAAAATTTTTGCATTTTGTCATAGAATTTTCCCCAATAGTGTTCTGGATATATAAAAATATATATCATTAGCATATATATATATATATATATATATATATATATATATATATATATATATAATAAAATGAAAAAGAACAGTAAAATATATAATTCGTTCTTATTGATATTTTTTTTTGATATTTTTTATATTTATTTTTACAAACCAATGTAAATTTACAGAGCATAAATATTATAAATTAACTGATTTAAAATATGGTTTTTCGCTACACAGTAATAACCATGTTTCAAAAACTGAAGCTAAAAACTTCAAATCTAATTATATAATGAAATTAAAAGCATTATTTCCGTTTCATCTTCAAGTGAATTTTGGAATAACTTAAGTTATATATAAACTAATACTCTATCCTAGTTACTTATATGAAATGCTATCAAATAATATTTTGCCTTATTGTGCACAAACTCTATTAGAGTCCTTTCAGCGGACATGTTAATGATGAAGACTCAATGAAGATGCTGAAATTCATTTTTCAGATATAAAACTGCCCTTCCTTTTATCAAAACTGATTCCTATTAACAAATCCGCCTGTCAGTCCTTATCAATTAAGCCCATCCAATACATAGATTTAGTGTGCATCGTCTTTGAAACTGCCTACTCATAAATGTCCGGAGATAAATGTAGAATTGTCAGATTTTAATGCAGAATCGCCATCATCTGGAAGACATTGTTGATTTGAGCTGTTCTGGTAGAGTAGATTTGAAGGGAAATCCCCAATAATAGATTAATAAAAGATATTTTCAATTTAATGCGTAATAATATTGAAGGAAAAAGAATATAGTAATTATTACTTCAGAATAATAGAATGTTGTAAAATTGGACTGTCATATCTAATGTCCGTTTCGTGGAAACAACTGTAATGGCAAATGCACCATGTTAATTTCTAGTGTGCGAGGGGTGTAATGGATAACAGCAGGACCGGTGCAATGGTCTCGTCGGCTCCTCCCGAATCTATGATACAGTACCCACCACTCTAATACATTTCAATTTTCATAAGGTTGTATTCATATAAAGTACAAATTTTATTGTAACTTATGGCGGCAGTCGGACTGGCCGCCCAGCAAGCTACCTACATTAACCAGCTATTACGGTGACATTCTGTACCATAACGACACAGAATGCCACCCTAATTAATATAGAGTAGTTTCACAGTGGAGGCTTGAATTTCACTAAGTCGGTCCTAAAATAGGTTCGACGTACAACACGTTAGGAACTTGATATAATAGTTAATGACGTAGCAATCTAGTTGTGATGGCTGATACTTTAATATCCGAACGGTCGTCCGACATCGACTGACTGACCAACTCGCTGAGCGACTGTTACTACTCCTACTTATTATAGGTGGGAGAGTCTATTAACAATAGAATAGGTGTGTTTCACTATAACACTAATGACCTTCCGATCTTTATGCAAGACCGTGATGGTTGGCGTAATAGGTTCATCAATGTCCGAGCTATAGCTCGACCGAATATATAATACAAATACGGATTTGCATTGTCCTGAATTAGAACATTTATCTTTTAATTCACTGTGTAAGCTACCACTGCCGTGTAAAAAACTTAGCAATGTTTCTTCTTTGCATTTGATTTTCAGCATGCCATTGGACTGAAAATCATTCACTTCCAATTGTAGATCAAAAAAGAAGATCTCAATAAACGAATGATCAGTCCAACCTTTTCATAAAGAAGTGAGTAAAACAAGCGACTCCGTCTAGTATTTATACGTTCGATCTTTGTAGTTCTGTTATGCTAATTGTTTCTCAGCTTTCCGACAAGAACGATCTCATGACTCGAGAGAACTGGTCTACAAAAACACTTCGTTAACCATTACTTTACAGTAAGCGCAATCTTGGGACGCGTGTGTGAACTTTGTTAGTTGTTGGAATAACAAAATTACTCAGATATTAAATCTAAATTTTACGTCTGCAAACGATACAGAAATCTTATCCGTCTCCAATTTTTTTTTTTTTTTTTTACCCTGAATTAGAGCAAAGGCTGATCATCATTCTTTTTCCTTTTTGGATTTCCCATGAATTAACACAGGCTGCCCTACCATCGCCGCCATCTTTTTCATTACCAGCAGGAATTTGCTATCGCTGTTCCCGTTTAAATACCCTGACTCAGGATTTTATTTCATTTTGTGGGCGGAAAGCAGAAAATAAGTAGTTCTGTTTATTTCCTCTTCTTTTCTTTTCCTGAGCCGCCTGTATTATAATCGGCCTTAAGAGTATATTTAACGATTGCTTTTCCCTTTGTTGTTTATATTACATTTGTTTGCTTGGTTTCTTTGTCTGTTTAGATTTCAATTTGCGAGGCCAGTGGGCGGCTTCATGGCTACGATTTTCTCACTGCTGCAAAAGAGGTCGATGTTCAAGCCCATGTCAAACAAATCGTATTGAATAATATACTCTCTTATGGTTTTAAACTGCACATTCCAAAAGTATATATCACTGTATAGAAATCTATTAAAACAAAGGTGAGGAAAGAACAAGGATGAGAAAAAAGTGATTGTTACTCACCGTGAAGTGGTGAATCGAAAAATATAATATAAATAATAAGAGTTGTTAACTAGTCAGCGTTCCTCGCTCTTTAATGCTGAATAGAAGACAAAATCTATAAATATGTAAACAATAACTAAAATTGAGAGGAAAGAAAAAATACTACCAGAGAATTAGTAATATAAATTACAAATAGATTACATTTTAACCCAGAAACCAAACCTATATTATAGTCATGGCTGGTACTTACTTCCCCCGACTACGCGACTGGGCCCAATCCTGATTAGGGGATACGAACAGTGCTTTGTAGCCCTTGGTGTCTTATCTACATTTGATTTTTTTCTACCTGCATTTCTATGCGTTACAAATTAAACTAATCACAACTGACTATTAAAGGATGAAAAACTTTCACAAATTTTGACATCATTCTGGGGTTTGATTTTGTCCTCCAAATCCGTGAATTTGTGTTTCTCGTGTTAAGTCTCGAAAAAGATGCTATATAAAATTCGCTATTCTTTTATTCATATTATGCAAAGTATTAAGAAACATAAAAATTTCGTTGAAAACAAAGAAAAGAGTACTGAAATGTTACATAATATCAGTCCTCTTAAACGCCAATGGATGCTGGGCAATCTCCTCACAGGTGAAGAAGAGACTGAAAGCAACAGAAATGTGGTTCTACAGAAGGATGTGGAATATCATATGGACCGAATATGTGAGTAATGTTTAAGTTTTATAGAAAATTGGAACAAAAAAGACTTAATGTCTAAGATTGGAAATGGTTGAAATTTCTGAAACACGCAGTGAGGAAAGAGGATTTGGCGAACTTGACACTCACAATACATACTGAACGCAGAAGTGGGGAGAAGGAAACAGTGAGTAAGTTTCCTAACGTGCTTGTGTAAATGAACTACGAGATAAATATTGTTGAACGTTACAAAAGATAAGACGTAGTGGAGAGTTATGATCAGCCACGTCTTGAAGGGACACAGCATAGCAAGATAAGTTGTATATATACCATTGGTCTTTGTTGGAATTCCTAGGGTAGGTAACAGACAGGTTCTCCTCACACAAAATACTCTAAATAAACCTTTGTATTATATTTTTGTGGAGTAAAAGTACACCCCCAGTGACTCTATGAACTCGTCCAATACTATAAAGAGTCTCATGTTATAAGGTCATTAGTAGTAATCGCATCGGAGTGATCAAAAGTACAGGCAAAGGTCGGCGCAGCAGTCGGGACTTGGATGCCGAAGAAGTTTGTCCTTGAAGAGCAGGGCTGAGGAATGTACCCCTTCCGTTTTTCCTCTTGTAAGGAACGTAAGAAGGCGATCGAGCGTTTGCTCTCCTCCGTCGCGTGGAGAGACGCAAGAATTACGCCGACAGAGAAGTCTGTGTCCAACGTCCGTGTCATCGGACGACTGGGAATGTCGCACATGGAGAGTCACAAACTCGCCTCGCGGCTGGCTTTCCTACGCCGCGCATTGATGGAGGACTAAATTTTGTTCGGGGTGTGTGCAGGCCGCTTTACCTTTCCTCACTATCACGGGCTGAGCGTCATCGTAAGCCCATCTCCCCGGGATCAATCGAGTTTCCTCCTTGAATGTTGGTTGGCCTTGAGGATTGTTCTTCGATTTAATGAATTTTCTCGGCCTACGAAGGTCTTCTATCGTGAAATAGTGGAGAGGGTCGCGAAGGATACGCTACGCGGCAGATTCGGCTTGTCGGCGGACGAGTGGAGCTCGTTTTAGTCTTGGGCGCCAGCGGCGGATTACCTCAGCACATCTGAGTTTTCGCTTGCCTGGTTCGGAATAGCTATCTTTCAATGACAAGGCCTCCATATGGGGCTTGCCGGATTTGCCAGACTGTCAACGATGTGACCTTGGCTTAGAGGAAACAGCTTCGCATAACTTCTACCATTCTCCTCGTGTCCGCCCCTCAATGGCTCGTGCTCATTGATCGCGCATACGCGTGTGACAATGTTTTGCCCCCGTATTCTGGGGGTGAAATTGATGGTGCTTCTATCCCTACTGAATGGTGATTTGGACGACGAGATTGGAAAAAGTTTTATTCTCATCAAGATCTAATCCGATTTTTTGAGCATCAGCTCAAAATGCAGATTAGAACTGATAGAAAGCGATTGGTTTCGACATATTTCAGCGAAAGTTGGATGACATAGGCGAGCCTGATTCGCATGAACGGGACTAGACTTGATTTTCTTGTTTAGGTCACTCGAAGTCACATCGAGGTGGTTTCCTGTCGAGACCCACCCTGGTTAAGATAGACCCTACTTGTGTACCTAGTTAATGTGAGTATGTGTTGTTCCCAGACTGTTCCCGGCTCCTTCTTTGATTATGATACATATCGAGATTCCTAACCTCCCCTGTTTCTTTTTGGCCCCTTTTTTCATCTTGACTCGGTCAGCTTTTTTCTTTACTAAGTTTTCATAACAACTATACATGCAATAGCCTAAGCATTACATTTCGAGAACACTTTTAACGATACACGTTATACCAAGTACTAGTACTTTCTATAACAATCACCTTACACTAGGAAGTTATAATATATCCTTAGATATGTTTATTAAATATGGAAAATTATTGGACGATGTTTACTGACCTGTCCATATCAATAAAAGACCCAAGTGTTATTTTATATTAGGTTTTATGAGATGAGGTATTATCATTATTATATGGCTTCCCATACGCAATTGGATAGCCATCTTGGTTCTTATACGAACAACGTTTCAAGATGAGGAATTATCATTATTATATGGCTTTCTATTCAAATATCTTTGTTTTTGTACAAATAATGTCGCAATTGTTATAATCGGCGTCTTTCTTCAGATATTGTACTTCTGTGATGGAATGCCCAACTGATAACTGAATATCTGCAGCTACTGTGCGTTTTTATAGCCCAACGCATTTCCGCGGGTACCCGATGTTGCTGGGTGATGGGCGATTTTATCGAGTCACCATCTCTAGAATGATTGCTAACCAATGCTATCGAACCCAGTTTGTTCTGCTATTTAACCCATACCTGGGAAAAGAAGAGATAGATTCATACCCTATCCAAGGCTATTTGTGCGTAAGGGAATATGAAGAACTTGACTGGAATTCGAACTCGACTCTCCGATGCACATCATTCAATCTTCTTGCCTTCACTTCATTAATATTGTTACTTTATTATTGGTTTTATTCCAGATTACTACTTTTTTTTTTAATTCCAAATCTACGGGTTGATAGAGTCTAATTTATTATTATGATTATTATTATTATTATTATTATTGATTGGTTGATTAATTACTTGATTGACTGAAAAACCAGTTCACCAATAAACTAACACTGGGGTACAAAAATACAAAGCCCAATATACCCCTCCACAATATCCATTCTGAGAAGGGTATAATAGACGGTTGTCTCATAAACAAATGAATGTGATATGCTTCCAGATTTATTAACACATTCAGAAGCCATGAGTCTTGTTTAGAGTTGTATGTGCGAATTAATAATTATTATTATTACTATTTTTTTTTCATTTTATTATTTATTTTATGCCGGCCAATACATTATTCATAATCACAATTATTTTATTAAGGGTTTTATTCTAAATTATTATTGCTTTTATCACAATATGTTATTGGGTTGGTAGAATCTTCATAATTACCATTGAGGGTTTTTACTCTAAATATTCTTGACTTTTGTCCCAATATTCTGGGTTGCTAGACTCTTCATTATTATCATTATTTTAATAAGGGTTTCACTCTAAATTATTCTTGCTTTTAATCTCTATATTCTGGGTTGGTAGATTCTTCGTAATGTCCATGAAGGGTTTTACTCTAAATTATTCTTGCTTTTTATCCCAATATTTCCGGTTGATACAGTTTCTATAATTGTTATTAAGGGCCTTACTCTAAATTAGTCTTGCTTTTTTTCCCAATATTCTGGGTTTATACACACTTTGAACTTATTATTTTACTACGAGTTTTACTACATCATATAACTGTTGCTTTTCATCTTCCTTAAAATCATTATATAGTGTGTTTTCCTATTTAAAATATAAAAGTAAAACTCTATATATATATATATATATATATATATATGTGTGTGTGTGTGTGTGTGTGCGTATATATATATATATATATATATATATATATATATATATATAATATATATTCAAACTTCTCAGTTTGGGCTTTCCAGGTTTTCAGATCAAATTTGAGACGTTACAAGTTGTCTTTATCAGGAAAAGGCAGATGAAGTCTCTGGGACACATAATGAGGAAGGAGGGCTTGGAGAATCCGATACTCATGGGTCGAATAGAGGGAAAAGAGAAAACAACGCTTGACATACTTCGCGGGATTAAGTAAGTGGTTGACAGAACGTGGTCTGGCGGAGGAAGCAGAGGGAAGGACCTTGTTGAGAGCTGCAAGGGATAGAGGAAAGGTGGAGAGCCATGATCGTCAACGTTCCGAAAACACATGGCACATAAAAATAAAAAAAGAAGCGTAAGAGTGGACGTCCAATTGGACGCCTGGAGTTTAGTTTTGTCCATACAGCACCTTTTTTTTTTTTTTTTTTGAAGCCTATGCTCATCCATTCTCACAGTATGACCAACCAAACTATGTTATATCTTTCCTAGGATGGTTTCAATGCTTGTGATGTTGTTACTTTTCTTAAGTATTGCGCTATTCTTAACCATGTCATATTACTTCAAGCGCTCAATATCAGCTCAGCTGGGTTCTGTTTTCCCTTCTATTAAGGAAAACATCTTTCCTCGTACTGATTTTCCTTGTAAAATCATATTCGCTCAGTTTCATATACGAAACGTAAAGAAAACAATTTCTATAGAATTAATAGATATATATATTTTAATCCAACACTTTTATAAAGATAAATATAGTAGCTGATCCCTCCTATAACATTCAGGTCAATGGATAATCTTTAGCTTTCATCTATATCCACAGAATACTCACTTCCTCATTACTTTTCATACATTCAGATCACAGGCCTTATACAGTCACGCTCTAAAGATTTGTATTAGGTGAATGTTGGTAAAAAAAAAACAACAAAAAAAACTCTGATCCACTGGATATGCGTTCAGTAAATGTTGCATTGAATTTGGATGGAATTTGAACCAAAAGGAATAGGCGGATTGAATTTCTGGGACACTGGATGAGAAAGGAGGGCCTGGAGAATCTGATACTCACGGGACGAATAGAGGGAAAAAGAGACAGGGGAAAGCAGCGCGTGACATACGTGGCGGGCAGGTGGATGACAGAACGTGGTCTGTTGGAGTTGGCAGAAACACAAAAACTGTTGAGAGGCACACGGTATAGGGGGAAGTGGAAGGCGATGAACGCCTACGCCCTGAAAGGACACGGCACATAAAAAGAAAGAAGGCAGCATAGACTCACAATCAGGCTTGCGGCTACATCATGTGGAGACACCGGCTTCCCTATGGTCAGCGAAGTTAAGCAACATTGAACCTGGTCAGTAATTAGATGGGTAACCGTTTCAGAATATCAGGTGCTGCAGGAATGGATGGGCAGTGGTGTAATAAGTAATGGCTCTGGATTTTAATTGGAGAGCCGAGTTCTAGTTCTCTACAAATACCCTCGGGAAAGGTATGAATCCACCTCTTCTCCCCCATCTATGGATTAATTAGTAAGACTCTTGCATAATTTACATTACTCAGACTGTTATCATCATCTTCAATGCCATATTCACAACGTTTTTATATATACTAAATATATATATAGAGAGAGGCCGAACTGCTAACTTTTTTAAAGCATGTTAACGCTAGAATAGATTAACAAGGTTTGATACAGATCTCTCTCTCTCTCTCTCTCTCTATATATATATATATATATATATATATATATATATATATATATATATATACAAAGGAAGAAAGAAACGTATATATATATGTATAAAGGAAGAAAGAAACGCGTTGCCCCACCCCACACACACACGCACCGAAAACGGAGAAGCGGTAGTGATACATTACTAGCCAATCGAATCCCAACTAAGGCATGAAACTTAAATCTCCAAGATTCTGGCCAAATTGCCGATAACAATAAAATAAATCTTGACGACCATAATGGAAGACTCCACATTATTTTTTTTCCCAATGTAAGAATGTTTTTATGTTAACTTGATATTTCTTATATATATTTTTGTCTCTACTATGAAATTTAACTTCTTTTTTACTAATTTTTATACTAAGACAATGTTAATTTTTTTCTCTGGGGTCGTACCATCTACTCTGAATTTTTTGTTCATTTTCGCTCCACTGGCCAGACATCGTTAACACGACCCGAAAATGTCAGTGTTCGGTCTTTAACTAAGTTAAAACTTAATTGTTCCAAATTGCTACTGTTTTATCCCACCCGCGCACAGCTATGCCTTCATTCATCGTTCTCTGTAATGACGTACGTGGAAGTCAAACCCGGAATTGTTGTTCTTTTTTTTTAATAGGAGCAGATAGGCTCTGCTATCGCCCGGTTCATACTCCTCCTCCACTTGGGCATGAGTAGAGGCTCACCTCTTGTTTCTTGTGTAGGAAGGGGCTTCCTCATTCTTTCTTCTTCTCGGGGTTTAATAGCTGGTGCTGTCATGAGTTTCTTGTGATCCGCGTGGATGTTGGCAACGTCTCTTCATACTGAGTGTAACGAGGTTGGCAGTTTTCTGGTTGCTTTTCCCCACTGCTAGTTAAGAGCCTGAACCCTTGCTTAGCGTTTTGAGATGCTGCTCTAATCAACAGTTGCATAATATCGGGGTTTTTGCAGTGGGCAACCCCGAGGCCACACTATGAAGCAGTCTGCGCTATTTCCCTTCTGCATATGTCACATCAAATGACCGACTGCTGCTACTACCTTAAGTCATCTCATTACCCCTTAACCTTTTTAACGTTTCCTCAGTAACCCTGGCCGAGACGCCTGTCTTCTCTCAATCTCTGTTTTACCTCTATCCCTGACTTATCGTACTAAGCATCTCTGCCCACTTGGCAATTCGGATCACACTGTAGTTTCTGTAAACATCTTTTTTCCTTTCTACACCTGCAATGACCCTGCTACTATTTTTCTGCTATCAATTATCAAATTGGCACTTATTCCGTGATGTCCTTAGAGACGCCCCTTGGAATATGGTTTTTAATCACCACATTTAGAAATGCCCATCTAAGATCTGGATGAAATCCAGCATTGATACCTTATTTCTATCTGTTATGGGGTCCTCCCCTTTTTCATATAAGTGGACTCGACCAGAGTGTTACTTGGACTGCTGCCGTTAAATACCCAGAGTCAGTCAGAAAACAGAAAGTACAGAGTAGACAGAGATTGAGTTGGAGGTAGAGTAATAGTGTGAGGTAACCGCTTGTAGAAGTCAGTTACAAGCACGTAGACTCTAAGGAAGTCCTACTTCGAGACTGTATATATCTATATGTTATTGCTACTAACCGCGTTCCTGGATTTACTAACAGAATTACCCTTTGTATTATTGTGTAAATACATTTAATTTCTTATCTTTAATTCTTGCGTTTGTCATTCCTTGGAGACCGAATTTCATCTTGGAATCCACAACACTATCTAAGAAATACCAAGTTTAATCGCCTTCATTTCCCAGGTTCTCTCCTGCTTGCTCGTCTGCTATAGCCCACAGGAATCATTTCTTCTGATTGTACCAGGGCGGCAAGTCCGATTGCAATAGATGTCTCTTTGTTTCTGCTCTCACCGAATGTAAGCGTGTCCTCAATGAAGACAAATTACTTTGTTAACAAAATGAATCAGTGTATAATATGTAATCTGTATAGTAAGGCTGATTACTTTGCTCAGAAATTCTCATCCGATTGAACATTCGACTCGTCTGGAGTAGCCATATCTGATTTTCCTCATAGAAATGATGATCTACTGGGTGATATGTGCATAACACAGTCTCTGGTCTCGGACATAATTTCTAAATTAGACCCCCATAAGTCAAGTGTAAGTGATGAAGTAACTGTCGTTGTCCTAAAGAATTGTGCTCCTGAGCTGACTCCAGTTCTCTCCAAACTGTATAACTACTGCCTCGATGTTTCCTGCTTTCCAGCTTGTTGGAATTCCTCATCTGTTGTTCCTGCTTTTAAGAACTTTGGTGAACCTTCTGACTCCTCTAACTACCGTCCTAACAGTCTCCTACCGCTTTTCGGCAAAGTCTTCGAGGCTTTAATCAATACCGAAGTGGATAAGCATCTTACTTCTCAAGACCTATTCTCAGACAAACAATATATATTCCGCTTTGCCCAGTTTGCTGCTGATGTATTGGCGGCCATAACTGAAATATATATATATATATATATATATATATATATATATATATATATATGATCTTGATAAGAACGGCAAAGTGTGGCTCTAGATATCTCGAAGGCGTTTGGCGAGTTTGGCATTGTGACCTTCTCCGTAAGCTTCGGGGCTACTGTATTACAAGACGATTATTTGATTTAATCTAACCATTCCTTTCAAATCCTGAAATGATGGTCGTTCTAAACGGGTACGCTTCCAGATCCTTCCTTATAAATGCGGGGGGTGGGGGGGTCCCCCGAGGCTCTATCCTGTGTCTTACACCGTTTCCGATCTTCATCAATGATCTTCCTGATGTCATCAGCTACCAAGTAGGCATCTATGCAGATGACACTACCATTTATTCCCGTCTCAATCATAAACCCGGTCAGCGCTGACAAAGTCAACCTGGCAGCTGCTCTCGAAAAGAACCTTCAATCAGTGGTTAACTGGGGCAGGAAATGACTTGTAAATTTAAATGCCTCCAAAACGAATCTACTCTCATTTAGCCACCACAGAGATAATTCCCTGGCCGCCACCAGCATGCTTGATGCTAAACTCCAGGAGAGGGCCTTCTTGCTCTTACACTTTCAAATGGCTTGGAGTGGGACAACTATATTGAATCAGTAAGTGCATCTGCTGCAAGGAAATTTGGCTCACTGTATCCGTGCCGGAAGGTTTTTCTCGTCAGAGTCCATCTTACATATCTAGAAATCTACCATTCGTCCGTCCATTGAATACTATTGCCATAACTGATCTCGTGTCCCTGCTGTTCATCTCAAGGTTCTTGATAAAATCCGAAGAAGGATCTACAATGTAATCGATCCTGACTTGGCATCTCGACTCCAGACACTTTCTCACAGACGTCATATGGCTTTCCTCTGTCTTTTCTACAAACATTTACATGGATTCTATTCTGTCGAGCTTTTTTTTCTTTGTGCTCCGACTACATAAATCTAAGCGTGTTAATAAGATTGGCATCTAAGTTCTACCCTTTTACAGTTGAAATAGTTAAATGTAACTGTCACTTCTACTCCAACAGTATCTTTTCTCGCCTGCAGAATTCCCTTCCGTTTACTTGCTTCCCTGATAAACTACAAAAGTTTAAATGCAACGTCAGTCGCCATCTTCTGATGACTTGAACCCCGCTCATCTTTTATGCTTTCATTATCACCCCCCCCCCCCCGTAAACAGTTTTTTCAAGGCCCTGCAAACCAGTGACACACCCGCTTAGGGTGAAATGCTTAAAACATCTTGTCATTCTCTTGCACGATCCGAATTAATAATACTGTGTAACGCCATCGATAATTGTATTTATCGAATGATCAAAATCAATCAAAAAAGGTGGAATCGAGATATATGTATGAATCGAATCGGAGAAATACTCGATTCTATCTGTCATAATTAAATGTGTGACTTCATCCGTTGATCGGAATCGAACAGTATTGCTGTAAACATCTGTCACCCAATTATCAACGCCTCTTCTCATGGAAGCAATTCTTTCTCGGTGCAAATTATGTGATAGCAACGGGGATATATGTCACTATATAACATCTTGATCAATTTCTTCTTATTCTACGTTTTCTTCTTTCTATTTCCTTCGTTTTCTTCTTCATTTTCTTCTACGATTTCTTCTTCTGCTTCTTTGTTTTCTTCTTTTTATTTTCTTTGTTTTCTTCTTCCTCGTTTTTTCTCCTTCTTCGATTTCTTCTTATTTGTTTTCTTCTTCTTCTCCTTCTTCTTCTTCTTCTTCTTCTTCATTTTCTTCTACGCTTTCTTCTTAATCTTCTTTGTTTTCTTTTTTATTATCTTTGTTTTCTTCTTTTTCCTCGTTTTTTCTCCTTCCTCGTTTATTTCTTATTTGTTTTCTTCTTCTTCTTCTTCTTCTTCTTCTTATTATTATTATTATTATTATTATTATTATTATTATATACTACGTCTCTTCAGGACATAAACGATCATGGCCCACAACAACTTTCTATACTGTTTTCTTGCAATTGATAGTTAGTCCTTTTTTCTCGCTTTCTTCTACCACCCTGTCCAGGAGATCCTGTAGTTTTCTTTCCCACTTTTAGATTCTTTGAATTACGTCACCCCACGATCCTAAGGTATCCAGTTCCCTTGTCATGGCGTCGCTGTAAAGGATGGATAAATATTGGGAGATGATGCATGATAGCCTCACGGACTTTTCTGTTTTTGTATAGCTACTCCGTTTATGTAGAAGTCGGTTTGCTTATAGTATAAAATTCTGGATTATTCTAACATCTTTTCCAAATCGATATTTTCCAAATGGATCTATTTTTTTCTCAGCACTTCAAATATGTCTTTGTTTCGTGCCTTGTCAAATGCATTTGCGTAATCTATAAAACATAAGTGCATTTTTGTTGCTCTATCTGCTATCATTCTGATCTTGAACATTGAATTTCTTGTTCGGGTGTCTTTCACAAAGCCGCACTGTTCTCATCCTATTTGCGGTATAATTTTGTTTCGCGCTCTATTCACCAGCATTCGCATGATTAGTTTGGGTATGTGGCTCATTAAACTGGTGGTCCTATTAAGGTCGCATTTGTTTGCTCTTAGTTTCTTCGGTAATGATGGATTTAGTAAGGTCCTCCGATATGTGGCCCCTGTTGGATATATCGTTTATTATTTCTGTGATCTTGTCAATTCCGAATGTGTCTAAATTTGAGGTAATTTCTATAACAACCCCACCAGGCTTTGTTCTCGTTTATGTTCTCCACTACTGATCTTATTCCATCTTTTAATATTTCTGATCCTTCTGTATTTCCCAACGTAGGTTTCTCTCTCGTATCGTGGAAAAGTTTTTTGATTTATTCACTCCAGCTTTGGAGTATTTTTTTTCTTTTTATGTTATCAGCGATACTTTCTTTCACTTCATAGAGAATATTGGTTGGCTCACCTTTCGTCCTCTTAATTCTTTTATTCTGTTGTACATACTTGCTGTGTTTCTGCTGCTCATTCTCCCTATTTTTTTTACACCTTTCATTGATCCAGTCTTCTTTAGCCCGTCTACATTTATTTATAATTTCTGTGTCTAGTGTTCAGTATTCCTTTCCTTTCCTTGGCATTGTTTGTTGTCACTTTTTCATCAAATGTAGCATTTTTTCTGTCATCCATTCCTATCTTTCTTGTCTCATTTTCTTTGGGATGATCTCGTTCACAGAGTTCACTAGTGTTTCTCTCAGCATGTGCCATTTTGATTTTGTATTCTTTTTCTGGATGCATTCGGTTTTAACTCTGTCTTTTGTATGTTTCCTTGCAGCTTCGGTTCTTCAGGAGTCTGGCATATTGCAATTTAGGTTTTGCTTCGGCCTTCTTCAGTTTCTCTAGTTTTACTCCGATGTAGTACACTACTGGAAGATGGCCGCTCCCGCAGTCGGCACTTAGGCAGGTTTTGCCGTATAGAACTGCATTTCTGAATCTTTTGTTTATAGTTATATAATCAATCTGCTACTTTGTGGCTCTGCCCGAGCTTCTCCTGGACGTTTTAATTGGTTTAGGAAGCGTCTTAGTGCTCAGCGATGATGACAAGCAGTACACAGTAGAAATTGTCTACTTGACGAGCTTGTTAACCATTGCATCTGCCTTATTTCTAACTTGTTTAATCCGCTACTTTCATCGTTTCTTGACTTCTTTGTTTTCCTTTTCTTCACTGTTTTCTCATCCTTTTCATGTTTTTATTGCTTTTTTTTTCTTCCCTTTTTCTTTCAGTAGAAATATATCCCTTTCTTTTCTTTTTTCCTTTTTTTTCCTTTTTACCTTCAGTAGAATTGTATCCCGTTCTTTTTCCTTTCTTTTTTTTTCCTTTTTTTTCCTTCATTAGATCTATAACGTTTTCTTTTTCCTTTCTTGTTTCTTCTTTTTTTTTCTTTCAGTAGAATTATATCGCTTTCTTTTTTCCTTTTTTTCTTCCTTTTTTCCTTCATTAGATCTATAACCTTTTCTTTTTTCCTTCCTTTTTCTTCTTTTTTTCCTTCCGTAGAATTATATCGCTTTCTTTTTTTCTTGTTTAACATTCTTATTTCTTTTATTCCTTCTTCCTTTTTGGTTTCTTTTGACTTATTCTCTCTTTCTTTTTATTCTTTCTTTCTTTCTTTCTTTCTTTCTTTCTTTCTTTCTTTCTATCTGTCTTTCTTTCTTTATTTATTTATTTTTTCCGTACTTCCCTTTTTCTTTCCCTTTCTTACCTTCTTTTTTTTTTTTGATTCCTTCTTTTCCTCTCCCGTCTTTCTTCTTTCATTGCCTTCTTGTTTTTTCCTTTCTGCTTATCGCAATCTTCTGGGTTTTTTTTTTCTAGTTTCTTTCTCTCTCAAATACGTTTCTTTTTTTTTATTTTGTCTTTATTGAGTTTAACTTTTTCACTTCTTTTTTTTTCTTTATTAAAACCTTCTCACTCGTGAGTTATCCCATGATGCGCTTCAGGGACTTTGTCAGTAAACCGCCATAAACACTCAGCATTTTCGATCAAAACGAATCTGCGATGCCATTTGTCTAACGAGAAACTCTTCTGTTTTACAATAAACTCGCTGAGACTGACTGCATTGTCTTTAATCCAATCAACTCTGACTCCCTGCTATTTTAAAGTACACAGTATCCAATGCACTAAAAATCAAGCGCCCCTTATCTTTACCGAGGTATTGTATTAGTCAATCTTTTCAAACAGAAATTTTATGATTCATCCTATTATTTTCTTATAAAATCCTCTTTTTTTCTTTCATTTTTCTACTCCATTCTTTCGTTCCTTTCTTTTAAAAATAGTTTTTGTGTGCCTCATTTCCGTAACGCACCTTAAGTTCAAATTCTGCCTGTCGTATCGAAAATTGTTTACTGGCTTATATCTGGCAATACATTTAGCTTTGACAACACCGGAAAAAAAGAACTTTTTCTTTCTTTTATATTTTAAAATGTTCAATGAAAAGATCGTTCTTTTTCTTTTCTTTTTTTTTGTCAGTGTTTCAAATGTTCTTTTGCTTGATCTTTGCGCAACTATCGAGCTTTGTTAGGTTCTTTTCGACAATTTTTCCCCTTGAAAACGCAGCTAAAAGTTCTTTTCAATAGTAAGCTGCCTTTTCTCCGAAGAGATAACACAAATTGGTGACGTCACCACATTTCGTGCATTCATTAATTCATTCATTTGTTGTCTTATTGAGAAAAACGCAATACGGTATCAACAAGGAAAACTGTCGTCTTTTTCTTTCATTTTTTCCCTTGTCGGAAAAAAAATAACCGTCAAACAAAACACAAGAAACATAAAAACCCATGAAGCATGAAGCGTAAAACAAACGAAAAATCCTAAAGAAGCCAAAATAATGTGTACATTTGTTTAATTTGTTTGTTTCTTTTGGATTGGAATCAAAAGCAAATGCTATAAATAAAAGAAGAGTTAAAGTGAACTTTAAGCGATAGAAAGTGTTTTCTTTTGAGCTTTTGTTTGTAAAATGTAAGGAAGGAGTATGCAAATAATAGAGAAATTAAAAAAAGAGAAGGTTGGGAAGCCAAGGGTAAGGGTGGTGCGTCAAGAAGAAAACGATAAAGGATAGTGACGAAGAAGATTGTGATGAAAGACAAAAAAGTAGAAGAGGAGGAGGAAAAAGAAGAAGAAAGCTATATTCTGAGACGACGACGACGACGACGACGACGATGATGATGATGATGATGAACGAAAAACGATAAAGGTTTGAGACGATGAAGAAAGAAGAAGTAAAAAGAATAATGGTTTGAAACGATGAAGGAATGAAGAAGATAAATGCTTGAAACGATGAAGAAGGATAAAAGAAAAAGAAAATGATAATGGTTTGAGAAGAAGAAGAAGAAGAAGAAGAAGAAGAAGAAGAAGAAGAAGAAACGATAAAGGTTTGAAATGATGAAGAAATAAGAAGTAAAAAGAATAATTGTTTGAGACAATGAAATAATGAAGAAGATAAATCAATATAAATGAAGGGATATCACGAAGAAAAAGTATAAATAAAAAATTCGAAAAGAAAGAATTTTTGAAAAAGAAGACGATTACGAAATAAACAAGAATCGTTTTAAAAAGCGAAAAGATCAAAGAAATGAATTAAAAAGGAAAAAAAGAAGGAAAAGGAAAGAAAAGAAAATGTGAAAAGAAATAAGAAAAAGAAAGAAAGAATGAGGAAAGTAACGGGGATAAAAAAAAGAAATAAAAAGAAAGAAGAAATGTAAAAGAAATAAAAAGAAAAAGGGTGAAAATACTAATGTATAAAAATCAAAAATGAAAAGAAATAAAGGAAGAAAAACAGTTGAAAAAACTTTTGCATTTTTTCGATATTATTAAATTCTGACGAAGGTGTAGAAGCTTTTCTGCGACTTAATTTCAACTCCAATCAACAGATATTTGGCGTTAGATAAGCAGATACATAAAATGATAAAAATCGAAAACGACTAAGTCAAGATCTTGTGTGGAATTTGCCCATCCAAAACGACAACATCCTTGAAGCGTCCAAGCCAGACATTATCGTCGTTTAAAAAAAAAATACAATAAAATGCCGATGTAGACGTTCCGGATGACCATAAAATCCAGGTTTCGTGATGTACGGTGACCGTTAATGATTAAATGCAGGAATCTCTCCGCATAGCAGAGGTTTTGGCAAGCGGTGCTCCTCCATGTGAATGACATGTCCCAACCATCGGAGTTGGGCCTTAATGAGAATGGACTCAATGGAGGAGTGAGAACGGTCCATGACCTCGAGTTTGGTAACGCGGTCCTGTCAACGAATTCTGAGTATAGAACGTAGAGCTCGCATTTGGAAGTTCTCCAATTGCTTGATTTGTCTGAGCTATAGTGTTCAAAACTCACAACTATATAGAAGCGAGGGAAAAACCACTGCATTGTACACTCTCAACTTTGTAGTCAGCCGAATGTTGTGTTGACTGATCACTCTGTTGCGAAGTCTTCCCAATGCGTGACTTGCTTTGCTGATTCAGGCATCCCTTTCTCTGTCCAAGGAGCCGACACGAGAGATGGTAATTCAAAGGTATTTAAAATGCTCAATATTGGCATGCTGTGTGTCATCGATGGTCGGTTCTGAGGTGTTTGTGCTTGGTGCGGGCTGATGAGACTGATTTTCAGGCCGAAGAGTTTGGAGGCGTCAGAAAAGTGATCCAGCATCAGCTGCAGATCAAACTCTCCATGGGCCATTAGAGCACAATTATCAGCAAAGAGGACTTCCTGAAGGAGATCTTGGAGGATCTTTGTCTTGGCAGTGAGGCGATGGAGGTCGAAGAGGGAGCCATCCAAACGGTAGTGAATGCAGACTCCCTGCTCCAGATCATGGACGGCGTTGGACAGCATGTTGATCTCGAAAGTGTTTACCACTGGAGAGGTCCTGGCCAGTCATACGGTCATGGAAGAGCCTAATCATTGTCACGAACTTCGATGGGCATCCGATGCGCTGAAGGACTGTCCAAAGTGCTTCCCTGTTGACCGTGTCAAAAGCCTTAGTCAGGTCAATGAAAGCAGGGTATAGAGGCTTGTTTTGTGCACTTCTGCTGAAGTTGTCTCATGGCAAAAGTCATATCAACAGTACTTCCGTCTGGCCTGAAGCCGCACTGTGCTTTTCCTCGGAGACTGTGATGAGTCGGTTGAGGATGACCCTGCCGAAGATCTTTCCAGCAATGGAGAGAAACGAAATGTCCCTGTAATTTCCACAGTCGGTTTTTCTACTCTTGGTCTTGTAGAGGGAGACAATCAGGGCATCACGGAAGTCATCCAGCATCTTCTCCTCCTCCCAGATACTTCCGTAGGACATCATGAAAGGTCTCCAGGGCGTTTGGGCCTGCCGCTTTGTAGATCTCGGCAGGAATTCCGTCTGATGTCCTGCCCGAGCTCGTCCGAAGTATTGCTTTCTTGATCTCGGCAATAGTTAGCAGCACGGCGAGCGCGTCCCGTATCGGCTGCTGAGTGATCTGGTTCAGTGCGCCTGCGTTGACCGATGAGGGTCGGTTAGCAGGTTGTTGAAATGTTCTTGCAAGCGCTTGATTAAACCTTCTTGGTCCTTGATCAGGGTTGCACCATCTTAAGACAGCAGAGGAGAGTAGCCTGATGCAGGGGGACCGAAGACTGTCCTCAGTGAGCTGAAGATTTTCATGGCATTGTGAGTATTGTACTTCAGCCGCTTTGTCCTGTCACCACTGGTCTTGCATCGTGCGTAGATTAGACTGCACTTTGGCCTGGAGAGTCTTGAATTTATCACGTTTGGAGTCAGAAGATTGGCCGTTCTGCCATAGACTTGTTCTTCGCATAAAGGGTTTCCTTGATCATTCTCATCGTTCTGGTCTTCAGTTCTTCTCACAAGTTCAACTCACGCATTACAAAGAGCTTTATCTATATAAAATGTATGTGATCTTAGGGGTTGTTTTTCCATTTTTGTTTTTACAAAAAGGATCAATGGAAAATCTCATTTCTGTCCTAAGGTCTCTGGTTGGGACTCGGACAGTAATGTAAATGCAACCAAAGGAAATAATAATAATAATAATAATAATAATAATAATAATAATTTACTCTTTTTTCGAAGCAAACAACATTCTTCCACTGGAACAGAAGGGATGCAGGAGATGTTCAAGTGATTGCAAAGATCAACTCCTGATAACAAAATGATCCTGGAAAATTGCAGAAGATGTAGAAATCTTTACATAGCGTGGATTGATTACCGTAAAGCCTTTGATAGTATGCCACACACTTGGTTCCTTAAGATTTTGGAAATAAACAAACCAGAAATCAAAGGAATTAAGTTGGTACAATTTTAAATTTGCTAGATAATGAAAATGTTTGTGACAATTTAAAGTTGTTTGATAAAGATGTCTGAGTTCAAATAAAAGTCAATAAAGGCGCGAAAAAGAGAGGTGGTAAAGAGAGAGAGAGAGAGAGAGAGAGAATGACTTACATATACAGTGAAAGAGAAGAAAGTGAGAAGAGATTTCCATAGGATGAAAGAAGAGTTTGTTAAACTTTGCTACAGATTTGGTCAGTGGAATCGGGATAGGACGTTTGGAGTCAATTCCGGCAAGGAACCGGAAGAGAGTTCCCCAAGTGAGAAGTGCGATAGGAGAAATTGTTATCATAGAACTTACAGTTACGTCTAGCCATTTCCACTGTAAAAGGATGAGAACTAAACAAAATGATCCTGGAAAATTTCAGGAGACGATGTAGAAATCTTAGCGAAGCGTGGATTGATTATCGTAAAGCCTTTGATAGTGTGCCACACTCTTGGATTCTTAAGACTTTGGAAATGTACAAAGTTTCCCCCGTGGTAGTAAGTTTCCTTAAGCATAGCATGGGAATGTGGAACACCACACTATAACTAAATCACACCAGAGGTACTGCAATCTCCAACCATCTGTATATCCGACGTGGAATCTTTCAAGGAGACTCCCTCTCACCCCTTTTGTTTGGTTTGTCCTTAATGAACTAAACAACAGTAGCTATGGTTACAAACTAGACAAAAATATTCAATCACCTACTATACATGGATGATCTCAAACTTTTTGCCAAAGACGACAATGAGTTGAAGGGCCTCCTCAATATTGTAAAATGTTTCAGTGACGACATAGTTATGGACTTCGGATTAAATAAATGTGCAAAAGTAACATTCAAGAAAGGGAGAATTATAGAAACACCCGCAATTGATTTAGACTTTGTCACGAAGATTAAGGAACTGGAACATGATGAAGCCTATAAGTACCTAGGAATTAGCGAAGGAGATGGTATACAACATCCCCAAATGAAGGAGAAGGTAAGGAAGTGGTACTAAAGTCGTGTGCGTCTGGCACTAAATACCGAGCTAAACTCCAAAAACAGAATATCAGCTATAAACACCTTGGCTGTCCCTGTGGTGCAATACAGCTTTAACGTCCTTAATTGAACCATAGCTGACATTAAGCGAATGGACGCCAAAACGAGAAAGCTTCTCAGTTGCTACCGCATGCATCACCCCAAAGCTGATGTTGATGGTCTGTATGTACCCAGATCCGAAGGAGGCAGAGGATTAGTTCAGCTACAACTGTCCTACAAATCTACAACAATTGGCCTCCAAGAAACTGGAAACTACAGAAGACTGGATGATGATATGTGTCAAAGAACATGAAAGTAGTAAGCGTCTTTATTCCGTAATAAAAGAACCCAAGTTCAAAATGGAGTTTCAAATGGATTCAGCAATACAAGTAAAGCACAATACACCGACCTGTTACAATTCTATGGGACTCCGCAATATACACAGACAGCACAATCAAAGCTAACCACCCAGACATTATTATTAGAGACCGCAAACAAAAAAGTGCCTCCTTATTGATATGGCAGTCCCTGCGGACTGCAATGTAACTTTGAAGATCTTCAAAAAGCTATCAAAATACAAGGACCTTGAAATCGAATATCAAAAATGTGGCACATTGGAACATTAACAATCCCCGTTATAGCTGGAGCTCTAGGATTAGTTTGAAAAGATTCCAGTAGACTAATTAAAGGGATTCTTGGAAGCCCATGCCTTGAAGAAATACAAAAAATAGTTCTCGCGACCATCTATCTATGTAATTGTGTGTGTGTGTGTATGTGTGTGTGTGTGTGTGTGTGTGTGTGTCATGATGCCATTTCTAACCTTAGGTCTCTGGGCGGGACCCGAAACGAAATGTGGACACACCAGGAATCAAAGGAAATAAAATAATAATAATAATAATAATACACCGACCTCCAGATTAAAGCTGCCAGGTGGGACGTTCAGCTCACTATTGTCTCCGTTATCATTTGGACATTGGGGTCAATACCACAGAACTTCAAGTGCTTTTTTCTTTTCTTTTTATGTGCTGTGATCTTTCAGGACGTAGGCGATCATGGCTCTCCACTTATCCCTATCCTTTGTAGCTCTCAATAAATTTCGTCCCTCTGTCACCTTTCCCAGACCATGTTCTGTCATCCACTTGCTCAAGCCCGCCAGGTGTGTCATGCGTTGCTTTCCCTTGTCTCTTTTTTCCTCTATTCGACCTGAGAGTATCAGATTCTCCAGGCCCTCCTTTCTCGTTGAGTGTGCCAGAAACTTCAGCTGCCACTTCCTGGTGTTGAGTATAAGCCTCTTCCTTGTTTGCATCCCCTCCAAGACCTCATCATTATTCACACGATCGGTCCATGATATCCTCAGTATCCTTCTGTAGAACAACATCTCCGTCGCCTCGAGTCTGTTCTTCATCTTTGAGGACCGTCCAACCGAAAGAAAGCTGAGTATCTCAACGCTTCAGAAGTTTGCGTTGCTTGACACTGCTAATATACTGCAAAAGGGTCTATTTTTTCTTGAAGTCGTGCGACATGTTGGAAAATATATATAATGCAAGATCTCCAGTTGAAAATGAAAACCTTGCGGAAGAAGAGAAGAAAATAATAATAATAATAATAATAATAATAATAATGATTTTTTGTTTACTTAAAGTATAGCAAAGAAATAATTCGGCGTTGGATCTTATAAAAATCGCTCCTAATTACTTTCTTTGCGTCAAAATAAAGGAATAAAGAAATAAAATTAAAAGGTGATGTTAAAAAACGAAAATATGGAGCTTCTTTTCACTCCACTTTAAACAAAAAAAATGGCCGTCACTCTTCCTTCTTCCGTCCTGCCGAAGGGTACGTTTAGAAGCTGATGGTAAAAATTGGGATCTTTTATGATTGATTTAGCAAAAATGCAAGCGGATGACTGAATGGATATCTTCTCATTTTAATTAAGTCAATCATTTTCAGAGGAAAGGGAGTCCCGAACAATTATGACTAATTTCATAAACGTCCTCCATCGCTTCCGTTTTTTCGTCGTTGTTCACGTCTGCCATTTATTTTTATTCAGCGTTTCGTAAAAAGAAAAAAGAAAAAAAAAGAATGTAAAAGAAGGACTCTGGCAAGTGAAGCGACACTTTCGGCGGGGTACAGAGCGGGGAGACGAATCGACATTTTGGCTTATTTAGTATTCTATTTTATATTTATTCTTTTCAGAGACAAAAAAAAAACACCCTGTTATTCATTTCAGTGAAGAGATAACGGACACTTTCCTGTCAGTGTGCGTCTATGTGAGTCGCCGGCACGTGTGTCTGCACGTTCAAGCTGAGGTTAGGTTGGTGTTGTTGTAATTATTATTATTATTATTATTATTATTGCTGCTGCTGCTGTTCTTTGATCTGTTAATACAGCAAATTTGGCTGGAGATGTAACCAAACTACCAGCTGCCCACAACCAGTGCTCTGAGATGGCACATTTTCATCATCACTGGAGATCTCTTCAGATTATATCAGCATTGCGTAAGGAGAGCAGTCCAATGTTGAAATTGGCCCCAATCAATTACAGGTACTTCGGATAGTCATTTTTTTGCTGGCCAGAACGCTAACAACGCTGGGGATGTCTTTCACTCCATTATTGTTATTATTATTACAACACGTAGAGAAGAATGTGATTTAAAAAAAAAAAAAAAGATAAGACACAATGCTTAACGCTATTTCGACAGTATGTCTGTCTTTTTACAGTTATGTTTAAAAATTTCATTTAAGCATAAAAATATTTTTAAAAATACCAGTCTTTGTACAAACGTCGCTGGTCTTGAGAAAAAGGTTGTACCGGTAATCAACGCGACGAATGAATGAAACGTCAATGGAATGCAACTTGACCGTACGTAACATGATAGGGGTTCGAGCACGTCTTGGAATCTTGCATCAGTAGATTAGTTAGTAAGAGCAATTAATCAAATAGCTTTGTATAAATCTTATAGAACCCTCATTTTGTTCATCCATCCGCCGCTGCGGGTTGGGACGTTAGTAATTTGCATATGTGATTATTTTCATGCGCTTTAAGGTGGGAAGGTCGGAGGATTCCGGATATTTTAGGATATTTTAAAAGTGAACATTATAAATACTGAAAGTTTCATGCTAGACGCAATCGTCAGGCCGCATTGCATCCAGCATGAAACAGCCTGTCGCCTCGCAGTGTTGGACTCCAATGTAAACTACATATATATATATATATATATATATATATATATATATATATATATATATATATATATATATATATATATATATATATATATATATATATATATGGAAACTCCTGTTACTAAGAATGCATGATTTAATTACATTGGTAAGGGTTGAAAACTTTCAAATTGCCTTATAAATTTAACAATCCATCCAATTCTTATACAACTGCATTCAGATACATACACACACGAATATATATATATATATATATATATATATATATATATATATATATATATATATATATAAGCGTATGAAATAAATCAAGAAATATGACAGGTAGGACGTCTACAAAACTCTGGAGTCTCTCTCTCCCTCTCTCTCTCTCTCTCTCTCTCTCTTAGTCTATCTATTCCCCTTTCTCTCTGTCTGTCTATTTCTTTTTCACTCTCTCTCTATATATATATTCCTCTTTCTTTCTGTCTATTTCTCTTCCCCCTCTCTCTGTCCATTTCTCTTTCTCTCTTCTCTTTCTCCCTCTTTCTGTCTATCTATCTATCTATTTCTATTTCTCTCTCTCTCTTTCTCTCTGTCTGTTTCTTTTTCTCTCCCTCTCTCTTTCTCTCTGTCTTTGTCTATTTCTCTTTCTCTCTCTTTCTCTCTCTCTCTCTCTCTTTTTCTCTCTCTCTGTATGTCTCTATCTCTCATGCGCAGTGATGGTAATGCATAATGGATCGGCTTGAGAGATCGGTCAAACCGTGTTCGAATTCCAGTTGAGTTCGTTATATTCCCTTATCTTCACCACTATAATTACACACGTATGCCTATATATATAGGCTGAGCGCTTCGTTGATACGCTGAAAAGAGCCCTGAAGAAAGCTAGGGACACATCCACAGAAAAAGCCCTACAACAGTTCCTTCAGGTGTATAGAATTAAGCCCAACGACAACACACCATCATCATTAACCCCAGCCGAGGTAATGTCTGCGCGTAAAAGTAGTAACCCGGAGAGAATTTTTTTCCGCATGTTTCGTGATAATAAATCTTTCTCGGAAATGGGTAAAATTGAGAAAAGTGTAGGAAATATGATCTACATAATTAAAGGTCCCCAGTTTACTCACAAAAAACATTTGAAACAAATATGGAAACGCCTGTTGAACGATGCTGACCGCAGTCCCCTTGAAGAAAAATTAGTCATGGATATGATTTACGATACTTTTGACATGCCAATACCTCAAGCGGCCCCGGAGCAACTCCGTTTAAAAGGAAAATGACGGACTTAATCGTCGTTAAACCAAAGAAAAAAAAGGTATTGAGACTCCTGCGGAGTTAATACTTAGTAGAGTGTTTTATGGTAATTTACCTACGCATGCATGGACTCTCCCAGTTATAAATAGGAACAGGCACTGCCTTTTGGTGAGTGAAGTTTCCAGCAGTCAACCCTGACAGTCGGGCTGAACATTCTTGCTGTAACACTCTCGTTTGCATATCTTTGTATTAATGTTTTCTGCTAATGTATTTGTTTAACTCAATTTCCTCTCTTGTGTCTTTAATTCTGGTCCTAACAAGGCTACAACAATATATATATATATATATATATATATATATATATATATATATATATATATATATATATCCATTAGTGAATATGCGTAATATCCAACGTCGATAGCACAACTCGGAGTTTCATGCAGTTTCTGCAATCTTCAGATGCAAATACCGTTAGAATCAGAATTAAAGGTCAAATCGTATTTGCACCCGATGATTTTTTGAACTGCATAAAATTCCGAATCGTGTTATCGATGTTGGATATTATGTATATTTCCTAATATATACTTACAGCTCTGTCTCATAACATTAGGCACTGGTATATATATATTGTCATCCATCCACAGACAGACTGTTTCGCTGTATCACAGCTAAACAGTGTGGGTAGACGTTCGGTTGCCTCTAGCTAGGATCGAAACCCGATTGAATTGATATCAGTTGGGGATTTTACCACTAAGCTTGGTGAATTTAAGCGTATCTATTTTTAGATAAACACACCGTGACTGAGAGAACTCGATTCGATTTACCAAAGAGTCTTGCAATATATATATACACACATTTCAAATCAGTCACAATATATTACAATGCATTTAAACACATGGTTCTGTTGATGACATTTCTTTCTCTCACGTGGTCATGTATGACGTCATAGAACCGCATTGCGAATTTACGACCTGCGTCTGCTATTTCGCTATTGTCGCATAGCAAACCTCTACGTAAATATAACATGATGTCATCTTTGATGGTGAATAACTTTGTTGTAATGTTCATATAACCACTCTGATGATGGCTCATTTGAATCGAAAGCTTAGATCGAGGAAAAGCATAATAAAAAAATATGCAAATCTAGAACAGATTTAGTTTTTATTGTCGCCCGAAATTAAAGCCGCTATACTAAGCTTAGAACGGCTCATGATCAAGCATAACAGACATTCGTTGTTTGTTATATTTATCGATATAAGTTTGTATATATATATATATATATATATATATATATATATATATATATATATATATATATATATGATAGATAGATAGATAGATAGATAGATATATGAAGATATATAGTTTTAAGGTGTGCTACATTTATAGGATAAAGTGCTCAATATCACAGATAGAACGTATGTAAATATAAATATAAAAGTGAACATTGAAGCCAACACTCAGACGACAGGCTGTTTCATGCTAGGCGCAATCGTCAGACCCCCTGACGATTGCCCCTAGCATGCAACAACCTGTCGCCTCTGACTGTTGACATCAATGTTCACTGATATATATATATATATATATATATATATATATATATATATATATATATATTTAAGCTCTATCCTTGATATTAAGCACTTAATCCCATAAATATTGCACACCTTAAAGCTATATTCCTTCATGAGTGAAAAGGATAATCCAAGTGGTTCTTTTTAATAGAAAATATTAAACAAATAGATTCGTAGAGAGCTCAATGTGTAGAATACAGAGCAATATGATATACATCAAGGAAAAGCTAAACACATCATGAAAATACGGTAATAAATCATGATTTATTTCGACCGGTATGTCTCATCAGACCGAAGATAGAAATGGTTAAACTGATCCAGACAAAAAATTAAAAAAAGAAAAAAGAAAGAAAGAATTATAACAGGAAAATTTATATATATATATATATATAACTTATTTATGTTATGATTTTTTAAATAAATATATATATATATATATATATATATATATATATATATATATATATATAAATTTGTTTTTCTTGGACTATATTTCATAAAATAAATACTTGAATAAAAATATATGATGGACTCTCCCGTCGTTTTTCGACGTATGAGTGTCAAGCAACTAGGTACCAACAGCCCAAACACAAGCATATATGATTTTATTATAGTGGTGAAAGCTTTGTGCAGAACCAACCACACTTTTTGGAAGGCTGAATACAGAGACCAGTTGCCATCCAATATATATATATATATATATATATATATATATTATTATTATTAGTAGTAGTAGTAGTAGTAGTAGTCGTTGTAGTAGTAGTAGTAGTCATATAAGAATAATAAATTACACTTGGTTTACAAATAAACAAACCAATAAAAAAAAAGTTATAAAAAAGAAAGAACCAAGAACATGTACGTTAGCCGAAAATAATCGTCTAGCATCCGAAAGAAAAAAGACCGATACGAGTACGCAAAATAACTAAATAAATTGTTCAATAAAGTAAGTAGAGCAGACCTAGTTAAACCTAAAGAGCCGGCCTTTCCTGACGATCCGCGTAGGTGAAACCTTGGTAGGTTTGTCTGGCTCTCTAGGTTTGACTATATATATATATATATATATATATATATATATATATATATATATATTCTTGTGTTTTAAATCTCTTTCGCACTCTCTCTCTCTTCTCTCTCTCTCTCTCTATATATATATATATATATATATATATATATTCTTGTGATTCAAATCTCTCTCTCTCACTCTCTCTCTCTTTCTCTCTCTCTCTCTCTCTCTCTCTATATATATATATATATATATATATATATATATATATATATGTGAGTAAATGTATAATTTCGACGTAAATGATATATGTATATTTTAAATGTTTGTTTTTTTTTACTTTTTTGGAAAACCATATGACTGTTGTGACAATTCTCTTCAGTATTAACAGAGGGTTTATTAACCCAACAAGTGTTGACTTGTCACAAAATCACCCAACTCTTTATCTGTCTACCTCGATTATCTACCTCACCAGAAATATGCAAATTAAATTTCTATAATCTCGTATGCTTATCTCCCGGACATACGCTGATGACGACTCAACATAACTCAATGAAGGCATTGGATTCCAAACTTCCAAAACTCGTCAGTGTTATTTCCTTAACCTTGAAAGCAAAGAATTCAACCTCGAATGCCTTCTAGTTAAAATTAAATGTCAAAACAGACTGACCAGACTTTATCGTAGTTTGCAATAGAAATTATTGCCTGCCTTGAGCGACACTTTCTAGCATCTGAAAGACGAAACGAGTTAACAACAAGAGTTGGGGTTAGTTTAAAAGTTTTGTTACGTTTACACCCAAAATTACACCAAGACTATTCCTCTGGCCAATTCAGTTGGACTGGACAGTTTGGTTAATTTAACAATATATTCTGGGTTATTTAATGTCGAATAAGATATAAATTACAATAAACTAACTAATAAATAAACATAGGCCCAGTTTACACTGGAGCCAAAAAGATATAGGTCCGGTTTATATGAGATTTTAAACGCAGACTTAGGTCCGGTTTACGCAGGACTAAAAACGGAGACGTAGGTCCGGCTTGCACTAGAGTCAAAAAGGCAGACACGGGTCAGGTTTACGCAAGAGTAAAAATGGTTCAGACTGTTGTCCTCATCTTTATTGTCATGTTCACGACGACCAGGGTAGATTATTATAGTTTCACGTGCCATGCCTCTTCCAAATGTCTCAGTTATCTCCCTTTAACTCAACTCTCCAAGTTTTTCATTTACTACTGCACTAGCCAGGTACTGAACTCACAATTCTTTGGGTCAAGTCACTGGTTCCACCCAAAGCTTTTATCCACTGGGTCCTGTGTCCTTGAGGGAGATAACTGATACAAGGTCATCCGGAAAAGGCATAACATGTAGACCTAAAACAATGTACCCAGTGGACGAAATAATGGGTTGGGTTTGAAATTTCAATAACCTGAAGAAGGCCTGTGTCTGTCTTTTTGACTTTAGTGTAAACCGGACCTACGTCTGCCTTTATTCATATTCATTTCATATAAACCGGACCTATATGTTTTTGGCTCCAGTGTAAACAAGACCTATGTTTATTTATTAGTTAGTTCATTGTGATTTATATCTTATTCGGCATTAAATAACCCAGAATATCTTGTTAAATAATGTAAATAATTGCAATACCTCATCTCAGAAATTTAGACAAATGAAAAAGTATTTGTAATATAATGATTGGTGGCTTGAAATGTAAAATAGGAAAGTGAACAGAGTTCGAATTCCAGTCGAGTTCGTTCCAATTCACAGATACTCTTGAGAAAGGTAGTAATCCATCTCTTCTGCCTTCCATCTCTAGTTAAATAGCAGTACTGTATAGTTTTGATTGGCAAACTCTGAATTCAAACTTAGAAAGTTTTGAGCTCCGTCAGACTAACTTGCCCAAGCCACACCTCTTCTGTTATGGCTGTATTAAGTGTGGTTCCCCTTCGACTATAACGGGTTACGATACTCATGATCATAAAAAGAAAAATACGTCAGGATTACACGAGAGACATTAAGGTAGAGTTAAGTCCGGTTTAACCTAGATCGGAAAATGGTAGATATTGTTACACTAGATAAAAACGGCAAGTATAGATTCGGTTTACACAAGAGTAAAAAAAAAAAGGTATATATAGGTCCTTTTTACACTAGAGTAAAAACGGGAAATATTTTTCTGCTTTTTCCCGAATCGACAAGTATCGACTCTCAAGATGGCTCCTTAATTTTGCTGAAGCCTTTTACAAGCAGATGTAGTCATCGTATTCTAAGCCCCACTGATAGGCAATCAGGCCCATTCATCAGACAGTAATAATTTGTATAGTGCCGTTTCCCTATTGAGATGTTTTGGGCCATTGTAATTGTGACGTAACATGGTCTTGAATACATCTTAATCATATACAGTAGAAGTCCTCATATCCGAATGTTCCTCATATCCGAATGTTCCTCATATCCGAACTTCTCAGTGTTACCATTTAGTTGTTGTAAGAATATGCTATATTCTAATATTTTTCTTTTCTTTGCAGATAATTGTTAATAACTTGAGATTTCTCAACCCATCATGTCTTGCACAGTAGTAACTTCTGGAAGGAAAAGGAAAAGGCATTTTTCATATTACGTCAGAAATTAGAGATTATTGAAAAACTGGACGAAGTTCGTAATTCGTTGAATTTTCAAATAAACAAACAAGGACTGCTGAATCTATACGAAACGCTAAAACTTGCGCTTGAAGATGATCCACTGAATATTCTCACTTCGGATGACTTAAAAGAATGGATAAATAAAGACACTAATAAATTACAAAAGAATTCATCGGTAGAATTGCTAGAAAAGGATTTGGATTGTCAGGAAATAGAGGAAGAACCAAATTCTTGCGATAATGGTGAAAATATGAAGGATGATGATGAAAAAGACTGAGACTCGGTAGAGAAATCTATGGATAATGTCATCAAATTCATAGAGAAAAAAAATCTTTGTTCCGTAGTACAGAATGTAAAAGCTCACGTCATTTGTAGAAATGCGTCACTTTAAAAAAAATAACTAGAACAGTGAAAAGTAAACGAAATGAGAAATCAAATAAGACAAATGAAAAAAACTTATTGAGCATTAAACATTGCAAATTAATATTTACTTTCGTGCGACACTTAATTTTTTATATATTGCGAAAAGTTCTTTTGTTTTGAAAAGTCACAGTTATGTTACACATTCCACACGATAGGTGAACCTGTAAAACCGTTTACTGTAAAAATGAAAAAAAAAAAAAAAAAAAAGATACATGAATGTTAACCAATATGATAAAATACAGTGTTTTTAGAAATCTGGATACAAATATTCAATTTATAACTAGAATTATGTGTGCCGTGTAAGAATTTTTTCCGCCTGGTTTCATAGTAAAGAAGATTTTTCTAAAGTCTATGAGAGAAAAAGGTTATAATTGCAAACTTGTATATGCTTGACAATTTTATTTGCAGAAGTTGCGGTAAAAGATTTTTGAAGTGGGGTCCCTACGAGTACATAGAACCAGAGTCTAAAATACTCCAATATTTTATTTCAGAAGTTAAGGTATTTGTTCACCTCCCATTTGCTCATTGATATTATGCTTCAATATCAGACCTTGAAGCTCAATTTACTTGATTTCTGCCCCCAATTCTCACCCCGCAAGACAGAATGAGATAATATTGTTATATGGAATGCCCATCCGCATGCCTATAGGCCAAATACAAACATTGCCCAGTAACCGCATCCACAGTAACGCTGGAGACGATATTACACTGTCTCTTTTAGTCCAATGTCGGAAGGGGCTGCCGCAGGGTCGAAATTTTAATTTACCATGATAACGGATTCTAATCTTAGTAGCTGAGGATTTTATATTTTAGGTAATCCCCTTTTTAAAAAAAAAACTTAGACGCCATTGTCGAAATCCCAGTGAGCGAGCACCCTCTCTCATCCCAGTTGAGGAGAAAACAGATACTACACTTTGATCCCAGCCAAAAGGACGTGTGAAGTGTTTTGTTTTAGAATGTTGTTTTAATTATTTCATCCCAAGCAAGGTGATAATAGCTCGGAAGCGGGTACTGATAATGGGAAAATTACAAATGTCGAGATGCCAGGTCAGGACCGATAACATCACGGACTCTTCTGGATTTTGTCGAGAATCGCGAGATATATAACAGGAAAACCAAACCAGATGCAGCAGCAAAATTCAACGCACGGACGAATGGTAGATTTATAAACATGCAAGATGGATTCTGAAGAATTAAATTTTCTGGCACCACACAGAGGGACTTTCTCTTAATTTAGGTTTTATCAAATATCCAATAATGATAACGAAATTAATCCATTACTGAATAAATTTTCGTTAACATCTTATCTCAGTCAGTTATGTGCCAGGTGTGACACACGAGGCAGATTTTATTCCCGTTTTTTCCCGCTCTGCGGTAGACCAGTTGCCATCCCGTTCTGTCCTACTATTTACCCATAACTGGGGGGGGGGAGAAAATAGAATTCATAGCTTTCCCAAGAGTATTAGAACGTAAGTGAATATAATGGATTCGACTGAAATTCGAACTCGGCTCTCCGATTCCTCAATCCGAGTCGCTATCCATTACTCCCCCCTGCCTCTTAATATCTTATTTATTGTTGGGTATATTTCTCATATTTATAATTCTACCATTCGTCTATGCTTAGAATATTGCTGCCACATATGGATCCGGTGCCCTACTATTTACCTTGAGCTCCTTGATAAAATCCAAAGAAGAATCAGCAATATTATCGGTCCTGATCTGGCGTCTCGGTTTCAGTCAATTTTCCTTGTGCCTTTTCAATAAATACTTTCACAGTAATTGTTCTATTGAACTTTTCGCTATGGTACCTAGATTTTTTTATGGCACCTAGATTTTGTATGGTACCTAGATTTTTTTAAAATTTAAGCGCAGTACTAGATTGGCGATGAGGTCTCATCAATTTACAGTTGAGCTGGATAGATGTAACCATGAGTTCTATGCTAACAGTTTCTTTTATCGCATTTCTCGCTTGTGGAACTCCCGTCCGGCTCCATGATTTCCAACCAACTTTGATCTGCAAAAAATTAAATGCAATGTCAATCGCTATCTACTGTCCTCCTCTTCTTGCTCATTATTAAAGTTTCTGTTCTTAATTCTTCCACACCCTGTAACCCCTTGTGCCTTAGTGGCTTTATTGCCTTACTTAGGATGAACTCAACTAAAAAATAGTTTCGTTTTGTTTCGTGCTGCATTTTTAGGAACTTATCCGGAACGACACCAGATGTATTACCTTTTACAGGATGAAAAGTCCGTTAAGGAAGTTCATCTATAAAAAATAAAAGGGACCGATAAATCTTTTTAAGTATCATCATCAATAAAGAAGGATTTATTTACTTCTTGATTATTGTTCAGTTGTGGGTGTGTATTATTTTTTTGTTTTATCTTTTTTTATTTCTTTGGAATTATATATATTGTTACTTGTGATTGCCTTTTGTTTTTCATAATTCTCATTTGGAATTCTGAATTTTTTCGCATCGAATATTTTATCGATAAAATCTGATAGAAGTTGAAGGACGTTATTCTGTTTTTGCTATTGAACCGAAATCGATATGCTGATTGATTCTCATGACATGGAAAAATGAGTTCATCTCTAGCGACCTAGGCAGCCTGTGATCGACCAAAAATGGAGGTTTTGTAAATTCACACGAATCGCAACTGATAGCTTTTGCCCACACCATTCTGAAACATTTTCAACTTCGGCCAGGAATACAAAAGAGGCTCCGTAAATAAGTATTTATTTTCACAGAAACTACAAAAGATACAAGCAGCACTAGAGCACTGTTGTACAAAGAAAGTTCTCAGCTTACTTTTTCAAGGCTGAAATGATTTTGTCACGGTGTTCTATAGGAGTAAAGTGTCGCTGCCAACACTTGGGTTTTGTTGTAACATAACTACAGACGATAATGTGTATATCCCCATTCACATAAATACAGTAGTATATACTGTATGTTGGTCTGCAGTCGGAGATTCGTCTGCAGCTGTGCTGGTTACATTCTCTGCCTCTGGACAGAGAGGATCTCCAGGACAAAGTCTTGGCTCGGGAAACAGCTATCTGACCCCATTTTATACGAGGTCTACGGGGACTTATTGGCCGAGCCTACGAGCTCAGATACCCCACCTTAAATTCGGCCTCGTGCTACATCTGACCGCGTGGGGCGGTTGTTAGATATCTTGCAGTTGGAGATTCATTGTGGAATTCTCTTGACTCACTTATAGCAGTTGACTACTCTTACCCGCCGCTGGCGAATCTTATATGTGTTGTTCGTATCCTAAGTATTATCGTTCATTACCAACCTTCGTTTGATTATTCTATTCAGTAACCTTCGCTAAGTTACAACAGGTTTGAACACAGATCACCAGTGAGCAAACACAGGTGATTCCATTTCTAATAAGTAAACCACGCGATCGTAAATAAAATGTATATATGGGAATTAGCGTGGTGTCTAATTGATCACTATTTCTATCCTATCCTCTCTTACTATACGGAACACTATTCCTACTCTATTACTATATGGATCGCTATTCTCCATACTATTCACTATTTCTCTATACTGATCACTACACGGATCACTATTTGGTGGTTACTATTCGAGCCAGTATTATCGAACAAGTACTATTAGTGTGAGTGTTACTCGAAGGCGTCTGACACCAGTATTGTTCAACGGCGTTAACATAGTTGTATCTGTGATTACAAAGTCTCTACTAAAACGAGCATTACAAAAGTGACAACGTGCATTCGTTGACATTACAAAAGTTGCAACGAGTGTTCGTTGACATCGCATCGTTGTTGCGTAGTCCATCTTTTATATGCTCGAACTTCTACTTATTACAAACATCGCTGTTGATACTGCGCAAACGCATTACCAGCCATGTAATTGTCCTCACATTCACTGTTTGGTTTCCATAAACTTTCAGGCTTGCAACCGCATCACGTTTAAAAATCGGTTCCCTTACGATCATCTAAGTTAAGCAACGGTGAACCTAGTCACAACATAGATGAGTCACCGCTTGGGAATATCAGGTGTTGTAAGCTTGCATATGCGTATAGGGTAATGGATAATGGCTCGGAATTGTTAATCGGAGAGCCGTGTTCCAATTCCTGTTCGGTTTGTTATATTGAGAAAGATATGAATCTAGTTCTTATAACCCCAGCAATGGATTAATTAATAAGATTTTTACCACTAAAACATTATTACCTAATTAAAAAAATTCTTACAATCTATAATTATTTTCTGGCTTTACCTAATCAGCAAATGGTTGATAAACCGTAGAAAACGTATCTATCATAAACTCTCAGCAAGTTCTCAATGTCAATGGATCTATTTTTCTGCATCGAAGAATCCAATAAGATAGCTCTGTTTCGTACGCACTTTCATGTCAGACGTTATTTTGCCAGACTGACGCTTTGCTGCTATTTGTAACAATAGGGATAACTGATGCAAATTCTACTGCCAACACCACCGACATCCTTTCTAACCTGGCAGGCGATTAAATAATAATTATTAATTAATACTAACTAAAATTCTTTTAGAGCGCACCTTGTAATTTTACTATCTCTATGTTGCCTTTCAGGATTCGATCTGTTGTAATTTAGAATGTCACTATCCTGTCAACAATTCCGTTTTTATATACGCGCGGCAAATTATATGCCCTCGTGTCAAAATGTCCTATTTTCAAATAAATTATCAGAATATATGATTGCGTACATACTGAAATGATACCTTCGCGTTGGTCACAAATATATCTTAAACGACAACTGGCGATAGTCCTTAGCCATTGATAAAGAATCTTTACCTTCGCCAAACAAAACATCAGAACCAAGATGACGACTAAACGAGTGAGAATTGGCTTAAGCAAGCTTTCGAAATAAAACATTTGATTGTCACGAGAGATAGCCATAGCGACCGTTGACCTCCAGGAGGAGATCAACGAAAGGAAAACTCTAAGTAGAATAAATGTTGCCTTGTTTTAAATAGTCTATAGAGTACTTAGAACACTGTCGACGGCAGCAACTTCCGTGCCAAAGCAATGAACAATCGAGAAACCGAAAAGATTATTCTGTTTCAAATCGTCTGCAGTACCCTATAGCTGACATTAGTAAATATATTCGTTGGTATTCGTTAGTCAGGTCCACGTGAGTAGATAAACACGTTTACTTAATTAGTCACGTTGTGTGAGCAACGTTGAGGTCTTGGAGAGGATGCATACAAGGAGAAAGCTTATACTTAACATAAGGAAGAGGCAGATGGAATTTCGGGGAGACGTAATGAGAAAGGAGGGCCTATAGAATCTGATACTCAAAGGTTGAATAGAGGGGAAAAGAGACAACGCATTACATACCTGGCGGGCTTAAGCAAGTGGATGGCAGAATGTGGTCTAGGGGAGCTGGCAGAGGCACGAAACTTATTGACATCTACAAGAGATACGAGGAAGGGGAGAGCCATGATCGCCTACGTCCTGAATAAAAAGAAAAAGAATCACCGACACGTCTTCGTTTAATTTCAGTATCTTCTTTCTTTATATCAACGATGAACTGCTTTAGCCAAACCATGTGATAATAGAATCATGATCTTTGTGAGTGATCCTTTTTATTGTAAAAATTTCTGCATATGTTTCTATTATATTGTTCCCAACATAAAAATTGATGTATTAACAATGGAGTATGGCTGCCATGTCTGAGATTAAGCTGCTTATTATGCTATTTCCAGTCTTGATAGAGTTCAAAATCGTTTACGTAGGAATGGCTTGTTTTCCGTTCTACGGGCTCTTTCTCCGCAACTGAAACGTTCCACGCCTATTGTTATTCCCATAGAAAATGCTCAAATGAACTCCACTCACTTCATATGGACAAGAATTTAGAGAGCCGAGGTCAGTTGAATCCGTTATATTCACTTACGATGAATCGTATGAATCCATTAATTCTCCTCCAAGCTATGGATTAAATAGTAGAACGTGTATCAGGAATAATCATTGTTATATATATATATATATATATATATATATATATATATAGATAGATAGATAGATAGATAGATATATACAGGGTGTCCATAAAGTTTGTGTGCACTTAAAAAAATTATAACTTTATTTGTATTTGCGATAGAAATAATTTGGAAAAAGGATTAGAAAGAAGTAAGTCTATATCTTTTAAGGTTTATTGAAATTTTATTTAAGTTTCCACATGTCCTCCATCATTAGCAATTCAAAGGGTAATACGATTTTGCAGTTCACGGAAAACATTTGCCAACTGATTTGCAGTAATGCCTGAAATCACATTAGTTATTTTAGCTATATTTAAAACTAGGTACATTAAACTTTATAACATATTTTACAGATTATTTCTATCGCAAATACAAATAAAGTTATAAGTTTTTAAAATGCACACGAACTTTTATGGGCTTTATATATATATATATATATATATATATATATATATATATATACACACTGGGTGAAACAAATATTTGTACACATAAAAAATTTTAAATTCTTGTATTTACAACTCATGAATAAACATACTTTTTTTAATATAATTAACTGTACACAGATGCATAATAACTAAATATGCATCGCCAACCTTGCTGGGAAGATGATCAGTTCTTCGTGCCGTTCCAGAAGCTACCTGACTCACCCTGCCGCGCTCTATCTTAAACAAGAATCAAATCTTGATTGAGGCTACTCGATCCTCACTTCCCAGCTTTGACAGAATTCAAAATCGCTTACACGGCCTTTTGGGTGTTGATATATTCACCTACAATCCCTCCCCACCCCAACAAATGCAACATTGCAAAGCTGCCTCTAATCTATGTCTAATTCCATAGCAAATATTCTGACGAGTTCAATTCTTTAGTTCCAAAAGTTCAGTCCATTAGATTTTGGTCTTGTACATGCACGTGGTTGACTAGCCCCCCTTCTTTTCGTAGTCAGACTAACCGCTACTTTGAGGTATAGACTCCCGCGTGGATGCTTCCCCGAACGCTACAATCTTAACCTCTCCAAACCAAGAATCAATCGTTATCTATCCTCCATATCCTCATAATATTCACTCCCAACTTCCTTCTCTTACGTCCATATCCCTCGCCTCGTTCAGTAATCCGATTCCTAGCTCTTGTATTACGTGATCATTACTAAAAGTAAATTAAAAGTGTATGCTATGTTAGGGATATTGCGGTACAGAAGTCAATTTCCGGGTACACGGTGGGCCAAACTACATTACCAATTGTCTGAGAGTTTACGATGCTTTAGTCTGAGGAAGTGGTTCCCAAACGGTACGTTGCGCCACATATGTGCGGCGGAACAGGATAGCAAGTGAGGTTGAATGATTGAAAGTCAATCAAAGATTTAGAAACAGTTTAAAAAATTCATATTCCAAAAAATAAATATGATTTCAAAATTTAGAATATTATGGATTACTTGTAATTACATGCATGAGTCCCAATATAAATAAGTCGAAATTACCGACCGACTTTAGCATTGTAATATTTTTGCATTATATCACGTACTAGCGGTAGAGCCCGGCGTTGCCCGGGGATGTAACAGTAAGAGATAGATCAAGTATCGACCATCATAAAGACTGAAAAATAAAATTGACAAAGATTATTGTTTAAGGTTGACGGACACGCATGTCTTAATTAGTTTTATTTCTTATTTTTTTACGAATTGGTCAAACCCAAACTCAAACAAAAACATTGTTTTCAATCGTTATGAGTCTACCGATTGAATAGAATTTTATTAAAATAATTGTCTTGTAAATTGAATTTTTTAAAAGCATTCTGAATGTAAAAATAAAAAAAAAAAGTGTGCAAGATAATAAGAAACACTACTTGCCAAAAAAAAAGTGAAGTTTTGTTGAAATGGGTTGAAAAATGTAGGAAATCCAATCCCATATATAAACGAACACATACACACACACACAAACCACCTGGGTTTTATAATAAGTATAACTCGATATGAGTTGTCCCCCTTTCATTCTCGCGATGTCTCTTAATCGTGTTTTCAAATTGATTTCGTGCAAAAACAATTGTGTTTTTCCAATTTTTGCCGCTGTCAGAACCACCGCAAGGTAATTTTACGTAGTCCTGTGAAGTTTTGTTGAAATCGGTTGAAAAATGTAGGAAATCTGATCCAATATATAAACATACAGACACAGACACACACACACACAAATCTGCGTTTTATAATAAGTAAGATTAAGAATATAGCAACTAGGATCTGCAAATTGGAGGAGAGAGTGATCAATAATAATGTTCTGCCTTCGAATCCGCTGTTATCTACCTTTAATCCTCTCTCTTTTTTTTTTTTTTTTAAATAAATTCAACACATAAAATTTGGTGAGGCGCGAGAAAATTTTCATTCAAAAAATGCAGCCGGGCGGGGCAGTTTGGAAACCGGTGCAGTGAATTATCCCGCTATTTGCTTCGGGTATAGTGTGGTACCGCAAGGAGAATTTAAGAAATACATCAGTAATGATTTGCGAATCAAGTTGGGGTTATGGCGACAGGCTAACGATGTGATGTTACACCAAATGGAGGATGGAGAACAAACTCGTCGGAATATTCTAGCATAAAATAACGAAAGAAAATCTCGATTCTCTTCCGAACAGCCTCTCGAATAAGAAAAAGCAAAACTTTGCACTAGAATACACTCACGAGGTTGGCTTGAAGCTTATTCAACCTTCAGCTGTCGAAGATGACTCTATAAACCCATGCTTCTCTCCAGAAGTGCCCACACAACTTGTCGCTGGTCTGATTAACGGTAAACACTTTAAGTCACTTGACATTTTCTCGTTGAAAACTTTCGTTTGAGTCAAGTCCGTTGCATGTTGAGAACGGGTCACGTAGCACCCTCGAGGCGGGGGTGAACCGAAGACTAACAGCTCCTGCTATATAGTGAAAATATTAGAAGAGTCGAGAAGACACCCGTCATTACAGACGACCTTTCTTGGCGGCACGATAGTTTTACATGATTGTGATGACAACGCCGAAGATGTGTAAAAATGGTTGTTAACTTCTTCTTCTTCTTCTTCTTCTTCGTCGTCGTCGTCGTCGACGTTTGTTTCGTTTTCTTTTCTCTCAATCTTTCTCTTTCTCTTATATACACTGTTGTTTCCACCCTCTCTTTTTTTTTCTCCCCCCCTACCTTGTCACACTATCTAGCTTTTTCTCTCACTTTTCTTTTCTCATTCTCTCTCTCTTTCCTTTTACTCACTCTCTCAAGCACCCTGTCACGCATTCTCGCTCCTTTCAGTTTTCACACATTCTCTCTTTTTCATTTCGTCATTATCTTACAAATTATGTCTTTATCTCCCTCCTTTTTTCCATTATTCGGTCGGCTACTCTCTCTGTGTTCTTTTCGCATTCAAACACTTTCTATTTCACACTCTTACTCCTCTCTTTCTTTTTAGTACACTCTGCACTTTTCTCTCTCTTCTCATCCTCTTTCGCACTCGGTCTGTCACACTCTCGCCTCTTATACTCCGCCCCAAACATTAATACTCGCACAAAAGACCTTCCAAGCACATGCACGTGCAGACTATCAAAAAACGCACGCCTCTATAAAGATCACACGTACGTCCCCACACACCGCATGATTGATGATCATGTGACTTTAATTCGGACTCCGTTCACACGGTCAGTCTATTAACCGGAAGTCGTATCACCGTTGATGACGTCAGAGAGGCAGTTTATAAGAAATGTCAGTACCACACTGTCTAAATTAATATATATATATATATATATATATATATATATATATATATATATATATATATATATATATATATATATATATATATATATATATATATATTAATGCATGTGTGTGAGAAATGTACACATTGCGAAGTGTCGAGGTAAATGTGCGATTGTTTTTATATTCAGACGCAGGAACACACACACACACACACACACATATATATATATATGAGAGTATGTGTGTGTATATATATGCGTGTGTATACGGACATGTGCATCTACACGCGTGCGGGCGCATCCGTACACACAGATAAACGCACACAATAACAAACATATATATATATACATATATATACATATATGCGGGATTTTTGGAAATTTATCGCACTGGCCAATATATATATATAAATATATATAAGCTGGCACAAAGTCACAAGTCATCGTGACCGAGTATTTGAGTATACTGGTCTTGTTCAGAAAACCTGATCGAGCCAAATGATGAGCACAATCCAAGAGTCTGTAACTAAGGTTCTTTGCATTATAAACCACAGGTGGAGTCTGCAAGTTGGTCCGGAGTCTGTAATAGGCATTTGCTAACCGCCCGGGCAGATGGAGGTGCTCGCAAACGAGTAGCCGGCTATTATACATAATTGCGTATTTGGACAGCAATCTCTATTTTATAAAGGTTTCATTGTTTATATCTTAATATATTTTATTTTTATACGTTATTTCTATAGACACAAACATTTAAGTAAAATGATTACTCTTTTGCTAACCAGACGCTTCCCTGCAGCTAACTTATATAGCACGCCAGGCCAAATGACGGTTCCGTTTAGGATACGGGTTCGATTCCAGTCAGAGGTACATATTTTCTACGTAAATGTAGTAAATACTGTTTATTATAAACGCCGGTAAATGTAGTAAATACTGTTAATTATAAACAGCGCATTTACTTTAATAATCGTATCTATTAAAATAATTGACTTAGTCAATTTCATTATATATATATATATATATATATATATATATATATATGTCAAGATTGGCCGATCGTATGCCTATCTGCGAGAGAGGCTAGCTGATAACTGCCGCAGACGCCTGCTCAGGCACATATCGTGCTTTATATTGCGACTTAACTGAATGGACCTTAGTCACTGCTTCTGGGAGTGAGCACATCATCTGGCGTGATCAACAATTTGAACAAGCTTTGTACGCCCACACTCTCGGTCACGATGACTTATGACTTCGTGCTAGCACAACTTTCGTCAAACCCAATTTCCGTCACAAGGCTTAGGTCAAACCGTGGGGTATGATTTTTTTTTTCAGGCAAATAATAGAAGTTCAGTCAGGAATGCTGTAAGAGTCAGGTCATAAAGTTACTGTGGATGACCCTGCGATCAAGGCACTCTCACTAAATATTTTCGTCGTAGTGACATACTGACCTCTATTTTGACATAAAAATGCTACTCTGATCAAAGCAAGAAAACAATTCATTTAGAGGAGACTTGATCGCAAGGTCATCTACAGTAAATTTGCGCCCGGGCATTTGTGGCAGAACTTCTATTATCACAGTGTAAGTATGAGAGTGTGGGATGAATGTTAGAGTAAATGAAAGCTATAGGGAGGGATAACAGACGAGAGAAGATCAGGAAGGTCTAAAGATGAAGCGTGGATTAAAATTTAACAGAGAGATTTTAAAGAGGGAAGTCAAAGACGGTTTAAGTGAGAGAAATATGAATATTCTCGGATGTCTACATTAAAGATATACCGGAAAAGATACATTTTGTGGTAACATACACACATAATAGACACAATACATATACTCTCACTAAATTTTATTTTTTATTCCCGGAGTTGTTTTTTCTGTTTTCTTTTTGAATTTGTAGGTCTGATGAATTGGATCGTATTTACGATTCCAATAGAATAAATTATGATCATGGATTATTAGTGTTTAAGCCTTTTTATTATATCCTTACTCTGTCCTAGACATTGAGTTCTACCTGAATTCTATCCTCTTGGATTTATTCTTTATACAAATATGTATGTATGTATGTTTGTATGTATGTATGTATATATGTTTATATATTTTAGATATATGATTGCATAGGTATGTGTATATTTACCACTAATATTATCAATATCTCTCTCTCTCTCTCTCTATATATATATATATATATATATATATATATATATATGTATATATATTATTCTATGTATATATATATATATATATATATATATATATATATATATATTGAACTATTCAATCAGTCGACAGAGCAATTGATATATATATATATATATATATATATATATATATATATATATATATATATATATTAATGCATGTTTTATTAAATAGTATAGACAAGTTTTGTCTATTTATTTTAAGTAAGTTCCTTTCATATTGTCTGATAAACTTAACATTATCATTGCTAATACCTTTGGGAAAGGTGTGAATCCTCTTCTTCTCCCTCCAACTATGGGTAAATAGCAGGACAGACTGGGTTTTATAGCCTTGGATGGCAACTGGTCTAGGAGAAGGAAAACTCTGAATTCAAAACCTGCGGAGGGTCGTTTGGGGACCTTGTGGCACGTAGTGCACCAGGTCTCTGAATTCGGCCCTTCAAAAAGTGTGGATGGTCCTGCACGAAACCTTCACCACTATAATCAAATCTCATGTGCTATACATGGGGACTGCTTGCGAATTCCAACCGGTTCAACCCACCCCGGGTGGATGCCGTTACAAAAACAAGAGAAGAAGAAAGGAAATCACCACATTGATACATGTTTAAATCCAATCTAAGCTTTCGGCTTATATATGCCATTATCAAAGATGACAATTACTTTTCAATATATCAACCAATACACGGACGAACCAATAATGATAGTCTGCTTTTGTTGCATGAAAAATTTTAAAGCAATGACTAACTCGTGTATAGGAGACGCGGAAGCGAAAATCGCGTCACAGCTCGTTACGCCACACATGACCACGCGAGAGTGAAAATGAGAAGTATTAAGCATGGGAAGCCGTTGGTATAAACCAATGGCTTCTATTATCAATTATAGGCATTTAAGAATATTTGTGGAGATTTCGTAGTTTATGTTGTTCAGGTTAGGTTTCAACCGTTTTATGTATATAGCTTTAAGAATTTTTAGTTTTTGTTTATTGTTTTCATGTTTAAGTATAGTTGTGTTTTCAACAAGGATTTTCCGAATTGTGTGTGCGGCCAGGCATGTTTTAAATGCCTAAAAATGTTAGAGTTATAATTCAAATGTAGTGTCAAGCGTCGTGAAAGCGAATTTGTGGTGTATGTATATATATATATATATATATATATATATATATATATATATATATATATATACCTGTGTATGGGTATGATAAATAAAAAAATAAATTAAAATATATAAAAAATTATGCGCGTTCTTTTTCCCAATAGTAATTACCCATTACGTCACCGTAGACTAATTCAAACATCCATCTTTCCAAGAAAGACCAGGCTGTAGACAAAAGAATCCTAACTACCAAATTGACACCACATTAAAAATAAAGACAAAAATTGCCCAAGTTTGGATATTTTTCATTAATTTGGTCCTAAGCTTTCGGCTTACATAAGCCATCCTCAGATATTTTGTTATTTTGACATAGAAAATTGCTATGCGACGATAACGGTAAGTTCAAGATGCGGTTCCATGACGTCATACAACACAACCAATGTCTAGATGCAATGTAATGTGTTGTGACTAGTTTTAAAGGTAATTTTGTTGAGTGTTGCTTGCTTCGTTTTTAATGTAAATGGCCTCCAGTATCCGAAGGTTTTTTTTTCTCTGTGTATGTGTGAGTATTTTTTGTGTTATCAACTAATGGCTGTCTAATATTATGTAGATGGTTATGTTTTTCAAAGAAATGTTTACTAGAAGTAAGATCAGAAAGGTGACAGGTAATCTACGGTAGAGCGTGGTGATAGTAAAATATATATATATAAGTGAACACATTGAAGTCAACACTCAGAGGCGACAAGACGTTTCATGCTGGAGGCGAGGCCTGACGATTGCGTTCAGCATGAAACAACCTATCGCCTCTGAGTGTTTACTTCAATGTTCTATTTTATATTTATATTTGCATACGCTCTATCTCTGATATTGTGCACTTTATCCCATAAATATAGCACACCTTAAAACTATGTTTCTTCATATATATATATATATATATATATATATATATATATATATGAGTGCGTGTGCGTGCATATAAATAGAGCTTGATGAGAATTCGACGGGTTTTTAAATAAGGTATTTTGAAAATTTTCAATTTGACATGGGAAAAATACTTGTATTTTATTTGAAATAAATTCTTTTTTTCTGGTGAGGCCAGTTTATTGTCGAAACATGTTAATTTTTTTTAATTGTCTAATAGATATACTTAGATAGGTATTTGAGTACACACGTTCAGGTGGCGCCTCCTCCCCAATTAAGAAAAAAGCAAACGTGAGGTTATGTGGCAACCGCCATATTTTAGTATTTTCCTTTTCCTTTCAGACATATCAACAACATGACAGCTTGCATTGTGACATAAAAAATGAAAATTGACGCAACGTTTATGTCAGTCGAAGGTAATCGGCTTCTTGAACGTGATCAGCTCTTTTGGACTCAATGTCTGGGGCAAATTAGAGTTACCTAGATGATAAAAATTGTCAGTGCCCACAGCAAGGTTTTAATCTGCCAGATATCATAATAACTGCAGATGCCGTCCAGTGGGTCCAGGAGAGGATCAGTCCAGCAAAGTCTGTGAGTGCCATGATAAAAGTATAGTATTACTTTTAAGCCATGCTATATTTATGAGTACAGGTGGTCAATATCAGAGATTGAGAGGATGTAAATATAAACATGGATCTAGAGTGAAAGAGATTCATTTTGAAACGCAATTTTCAGCCCATGGGTGTTTATCTGAATATATATATATATATATATATATATATATATATATATATATATATATATATATATAACTAGACTCGTTTCGAAAAACCCTCAAATTTTTGATTTGCTAATCAAATCAATCTCGAGGGAAAAAAGGTTTTAAAAAAAGAAAGAGCTACAAACATGGACTTCTGCCGACAAAAAAAAAAATCGCACAGATGCAGGTCTGAAGCCCAAAGAAAAAACCCCGATACGAGTAACAACTAACTAACAAAAGAGCTCAATACAACCGTAGAGCAAACCTAGATACACCTAGTGAGCCAGACAAACCTAGCTAGGTTTCACCTAAACAGATCGTCAGGGAAAGTTTGGCCAAACTTTCCCTGACGATCCGTTTAAATGAAACCTAGGTAGGTTTGTCTGGCCTACTAGGTATATATATATATATATATATATATATATATATATATATATATATATATATATATAAAAACTCAACACACACCTCTCAGTTGCACTCTGTCCGCAAAAGATGCACAGCTGAGAGACGTTAACAATACAGAGTCGGACAAATAGCATTCACTACGATCTTTCATTCATTACAGATATATCACTAACAAATGGCGATTATAACATTAGCCGTAAGATTTAATTTGCATAACAATTTTAAAAGAATATTTTAATATTAATAGTAATGATTATATATATATATATATATATATATATATATATATATATATATATATATATATATATATATATATATATATATATATATATATATATGATGAAAGCGGAGACTTTAGAAATCCATGGTAATAATTTATTTCACAAGTTCAGACAGGCACGTCTCTTCAGAGCAAACAATTCTGCAACAGTAGATGAATTTTAATTTGATCCAGACATAAGCGAAAAAAAGAATTTTTCAAACGTCAGAATAGATTTTAAAAAATAAGGTTTTAATAAGGTTTCTTGGATTTCTATCCTCTTTGCAATTATCTCTACCAATTATCATATATATATATATATATATATATATATATATATATATATATATATATAATATGCACGGTACTTAGTGGAAAGCTCTCAATATCACTGATAAAGCAAACATAACAAGCGTGCAACCCAGGTTGACAGTCTCATATCCATAGGAATTATTATATATATATATATATATATATATATATATATATATATATATATATATATATATAGAGAGAGAGAGAGAGATATCTAGATATCTATATATATATATATATATATTAATAAATACACATATACCTACGTTTGTAGTGCCACTTCAAGTTTAAGTGGCACTACAAACGTAATATGTGTATTTATAATACTTTCTTCATAACTCTGTTTAACTGCATTGACCATTGTACCATAAATTAAATAAATATTCATTTGCTTATCTGTGAATGAACGCTATCGCACACATATACAGTTGATAATATCTAGTTATTTAGTTTATATTCACATTTAGGTAGCAGTTCCTCTCTTATACATGCTTCCTTAAATATGACTGACAAGTTACTGTGATTAACCTTTATTTTACTCAATTTTTTGTGTTTGTATAAGTGATTTTTTTCTGGACATAAAGTGTGTAAATACTGCCGAAAGTTCGATATATGCGAGCGATTTTGAATATTCTATTAGCCATGATCAAGGATGATGTTTTTTTTTGTTGTTTTTTTTAGCTGAATATGTAGATTTATCCTTACGTGTATCTATAGTGATGGGTCTGTTTTACTTCTATTTATTAAATACGGTCAGTACATGGTGGCTGTGTTCATAGTTGATGTTACTGAGTGTTGGCGTTTTCTTTTTTTTATTGTTATTGCTTCCATTATTTTTATACATTTTTTTTACTTATGGCTGAGTATTTATTCTTGTATTTTCTACGAGTATGTTGCTATATGTTGCCTATATAATTATTTACGAATTTTGATTGATCAGGAGTACAATTCCTTAGTGGGCATTTAAATTCGTAAATAATATTTGCCCTATTAAATTTTGTTCTAGTGGGTGAATTATTTTTAACTATAAGTTTAGAGGTTTTAAATTTTTAGTAATAAATAATTAATCTAATGATTTTGCTATTGTCAACTGGTGTTAGCCAATTTTTAATAATGTTCTTAATTCTGCTTTCATCTTGTTTATAATTTTCGTTCATCCAATTTTTATAAAAAATATTAATGCTATTGTTTATGTTTCTATTCTCGCAGTTGCTATTATAATTCGTAAATAATTATATAGGCCACACTACAACATGTTTGACACGCAGACTCACTCTACACCTTTCTGACCATAGCTCAATTCGATCTCATATAAATATTCATGGATACCTACCGAACACTATTCGTAACATACTTGTTGACAACACTAATATAATAGCATCATCTACATGCAAAAAAAAGGCTAAAAATAATGGAAGCTTTATTAATAAAAACAAAAATAAACAACACTTAATAATATTAGCTTTTATCATGGACAGAATATCGTGTTGACCGTGTTTTGAAACAATGAAAACATTTTATAACACATATATACAACAAACTATTTCGTATTTAACAGTTAAAACTTTAATCCTTGAAAATGGCTAAATGTATAGCCGAAAGCGCTCGGATAAAAAGAACATTCGGACAGTTTTATATAATTTATCATCCGAAAAGAAAAAAATTATTAGATCGCATAAGAAATTGTATAAAAACTAAAAAACTAAATAAAAGCACCTTGTCTGTCGTATACAATGAAATGTGCACGAAAGAAGGATTGCTGCCTAAATACGCAA